>OU974083.1:867500-1442500 GCA_918843875.1 Diadumene lineata
CAAATCATGTAAATGTGAACTGCAGCAAATTTTTAATAACATGTTAATTATTTTTTCTCGAAATGAGAAATATCACAATTACATTTTTAAAATATACAAATAAACGTTTTAATTTAACAGACATGTTTCGACATTACAAATGCCATCCTCAGTGAGAATGAGTTCGTTATAATTTTGAAACTATATATATACTAGTACAATGATTGACAGTAATGATTGACAAGTCATAATTGTAAAGTAATTTAAAAAAGTGAAGATTCAAGATGCTCCTTTTATTGGATAAGTATTCTTATATATATATATATAAATCTTAATAAATCTTCACAATGTAAAACTAACGGTTCTTCTAATTGTTTCAAAATAATGGACTCTGGCAACAGACCTTTCCAACTCAAAATTAAGGAAGGTTTCCTCATTAGCACTTTAAAACCTGATCTAAATGTTCAGGTCAAACATTTTATTTTATCCTTTTCTTAACCTTACTTATTTATCTTTCTGTTATCTTTTTAATTACTTTACAATTATCAGTTGTATTATTGATCTCACGTATAATATTTATTTAGAGAATAATTGCATTAGCAATAAACAATGCCAAAACCTTGGACTTTGTACGACGGTCATAAACTCGACTTACTGCCGGTGTCAACCAGGATTCTACGGTAAACAATGCGAAAAAAGTAAGTATTTGTAGTTAAAGCGATAAGAGGCCATCGTGGTTTAGTGGTCAGTGTTACGTTATTTTTACAAGATGCCTTTACAATGTGAGCTCTGTTTTCCTTTATATGATGACAAAATGTTGACAATGACAACTTACTTTTTTGAATTTAATGAGAACTGTTATCGATTATCATATTGGCAATGTTACAGTCAAAACACCTCAAGCGTACCCTCGAAAAGTTCATTATTTATTTCTTTATTTGAATAATATAAAAATTAGGTAAACCAAATGGCGGGCCTTCTTGTTTAAGACAATAAATTAATCATTCATCCATCTATCCATCCATCTATTCATTCATTCACTATTAATTATTAAATCATTGGTCGACCAGTTAATAAAAAATAATTATAGCTAAAAATGCAAATAAACGAATGAATGAATCAATAAACAAATACGTATAAGTACTCCATCAACAGACAATAACATAGTTACGCGCCAAAATGTAATCTCGATGGGCACGGACGGATTACGGACGCGCAGAGTGGCCTGGGCCGAAACATCAAAATCAACTCGATGATTTACCATATTCGTAATTATGGTGCTCCGCTTGCGGAGCTTCGCTATTAAATTGATTATACGATTCCAGTTATTCTATTTGAAAACAAGTCTACAATATTCAAAATAACGTGTCTAGAAAAAAATCCTAAACAACATTAAGAATTTCTTTCTTTTGTAAAGAAATACTTCCGTTAGAGTTTCTAGACAGTTCATTATATCAGTTTAAATTTTTCTTATTTTTGTTCTGTATCAAAGTGCGACTTATAGTATTTCAAATGCATAAGACTGGTCGATTTCAAAATTGAATTTTTAAATCGAATAATCAAATCGAGATTCAAGGATTGATCTTTTGGTGGGTTCGCTTTGGGTGTTGTTACTGTAATGCTGTTTGTGGTGATAAAAATGATGATCTCAAACATATTATCTTAGAACTGCTTTTAATTCATAACTCGAAATATTCTATATATTATATTTATATATGTTGTCATTAACATTATAATATCATTTTCTTTTGCAATTGATTTTTTCTTCTTGTAGATATATGTAGCCTGCGTCACATCCGCAATTTCTCACGTAATTAGCGTCTGCGAAACAACGGACAAAGCCTTGTTCAAAGACCCCCCGTGAATAGCACGGTTATATACAGTAGTTGCTGATTGGCTAACAGCGTTTTCATTCTATCGAGAGCTCTGATTGGTCAAATTGAGAACTAGTGCCAGTCACGAATCATTTAGGCAATGTTTTGATTTTGCACGTGAGATTGGACAGTTCGCGGCATAATCTAACAAAGAGTTTACAAAAAGTTCGCACTTTTTAGAACTGTTAAATTCGCAACAAAAATATGTCGGACAAATGTATGGAAATTGCAATCTCTGTCAGAAAATAATTGAAAAATCCCATGATAAGTATCTGATAGAGGGAAAATCACAAACTTTCATTGTATTAGACGAATTACAAAGTCTTCGATTTGAAGTGCCACGAAGAAGCGACTGTATTTGCCGCAGTTGTTTGAACAACCTAAAGAAGAGACGAAACCTTCTCCGTCAAATAAATGAAATAGAGGACAAATTCAAACATGCTGTTGCTAATTCGCAAAAGCGACAACTCGAAACTTGTGATGATGATGAACTGAACCCAAAATCATCAAACAACGCCATTTTCATTGGAAGACTTGGAATTATGAAGTACAACATTGAAGGACTAGCACTAGTTATCAATTTGACCAATCAGAGCTCTCGATAGAATGAAAACGCTGTTAGCCAATCAGCAACTACTGTATATAACCGTGCTATTCACGGGGGGTCTTTGAACAAGGCTTTGTCCGTTGTTTCGCAGACGCTAATTACGTGAGAAATTGCGGATGTGACAGCTAGATATATGTAGTGAAGTTAAATTTTCTATGTAATCAAATTCTAATTACTATTATTGTTATTAAAGTGTTAGTATTATTGATAATGATACAGCACAGTACAATACGATTATTAGGCTCCCCATAGACAAATTCATATTGTAATATCGGGCCTTTCTTGTCCTTTTTTAATTACTTTTAATAGTAAACATCTTGTACACTAACTCACTTCATCACTCACTTCGCACACCAACGATCCATGTCCAGTTCATTTGGCGTGCTTTCGTGTACTGCAGAACGATACGCCATCATGCACATTGGCAGTTGGTGATACCAGTCCTTCTGATCTTGCTCTAGTTTACCACGAAGCATCTCGATTAGAGTGCGCTTGAACCTTTCGACCTGTCCATCCGACTTTGGATGTAATGCAGTTGTCCTGGTCTATTCAATGTCCAGAAGTTTACAAATTTCAGACATAACCTTCGATTCAAAGTTTGTGCCTTGATCACTGTGGATCTGTCTAGGTATACCAAACCGACACACAAACTCAGACACTACCTTTTCAGCGACTGTCGTTGCTGCTTGGTCAGGTAAAACGTAACTCTCAGTCCATTTGGTAAAATAATCAGAAATTACCAAAATGTACCGATTACCTCTGGGTGTAACAGGCAAGGGTACTAGAATATCCATTGCAATCCTTTCCATAGGGGCTCCAACGATGTACTGTTTTAATGGGGCACGTGTTTCTTTTGCTTGACTCTTCTTTGGTCCACATTCATGACAGCGAGTGACCCATCTATAGACTTGGGCGGTTAGACCCGGCCAATAGTGACGCATCCGAAGACAAGGAGGGTTTTACGAACACCTCGATGGCTGGCTGTGGTGTTGTTGTGGTGAGCTTTTAAGGCTTGCTCTCTGAGATTACAAGGTAGTACAATCTGGTATGTAACTTTATCACCACGATCACTTTCCCATTTTTGATAGAGTACAGCATCATGTACCTCTAGGCGTTCCCATTGCGCCCAAAGTGCTTTGAATGTTGTATTTTTTTGAGACTCTTCTTCACATGGTGGTCGTTTGCTAGGAGAGTTCTTCAGCTCAATAAATGTTTTAAGTGTTGTATCAGCCATCTGTTCTTGTGCTAGGAGTTGTTTTGTCCATTCTGGCTGGATTGTTACTGTACGTGTACTGGCTTGAGGTTCCTTGGGGTCATCTATTGTTTATTATTGCGGATCCATTATTGCCGTTCACTGACGTCTTTAACTGATTCATGATCACATTAGTCTGTCTGCGTGCCAACTTCAACTGTACTTGAGTCGTTAACATGGTTTTGACACCACCGGTATCTTTCGGTGCAAGGTATCCGCGACATTGCATCAGCGTTTTGGTGCTGCTTTCCTTGGCGGTAAATTATGTCAAAGTCGAAGGCGCTAAGAAGAGCAACACAACGAGCTAATTGACCTTCAGGGTGCTTGGTTTTCAAGATAGATCTTAAGGGTGCATGATCTGTTCGTACAGTAAACTTGCTGTTCTGTAAGTAATGTTTATGTAGTTTCATAAATTCAACAATAGCTAAAATTCCTTTCGTGTAGTGCAGTAGGTACGTTCTGACTTGGAAAGAGTGCGAGTAGAAAAAGCTATTGGCCTTTTTACATTGTCCTGTATCTGTGACAACACACATCCTATGCCGTGATTGCTGGCATCAGTGTCAAGAATGAAGGGTGCGTCCATCTTGGGATAAGCTAACTCTGGTGAGTTAGTCAACAACTGTTTTAACTGGTCAAAAGCACGTTGACAGTCACCGGTCCTTTGGAATTGCTTCAAGTTATGTTCAGTAAGTTGATACAGTGGCTTGGCAACTAAAGCAAAATTAACCAGGAACGAAGCGCCTTTAGTATGATGCTAATCCTAAAAAACTTTTTACCTCTGTTGCTGATTCAGGTACTGGCCAGTTAACTTCTCCACCTTGCAGTTGTCAGTTTTCACTCCATCTTCACTTACCACGTGACCTATTCAGTTTCTTTCATAAACAGTTTGCACTTATTGGGTTTTAGTTTCAGGCCTGCTGCTTCAACTCTCTCCAGAACGTCTTTCAGTCGTGTCAAATGTTCCTGAAAAGATCTTGCAAAGATGATAACATCATCTAAGTAACATAAACAAATTTTAAACTGTAGTCCCTAAAGGACTAATGTCATAAGTCTTTCAAATGTTCCTGGGGCATTGGTTAAGCCCATTGGCATAACATTCCAATGAAAGTGTCCACTTGACGTAGAGTATGCTGTTTTCATTTTAGAACTAGGGGGTATAACAGTACTGCGTCGAGCTAGACATGTACAACTAAGTGGCTGGCTTTCATGATCAACACAATCAACTGTTTCACCATTGATAACTAATGGTCCTTGAACAACATCAACAACTGCATTCACTTCAGACAGTACATCCATACCCAAGATAGCTTGGTCTGTAATATCAGCAATCAGAATATTGACATTTATTTTTCCGATTGAAACAGTTACCAAACATGAACCACAAATGTCAATCTTCTTACCATCAGCTAGAAAAACATCAGTCTTTTGATTGTCATACCTTACATTTGAGTCCCTTGATAATTGTTCAGCAACGTCACGAGACAGAAATGATTTTACAGCACCAGTATCGACTAACCAGTTTACACACATGTTATTAATGAAACCTTTAACGTACAAACAATACATTTTCTTTGACGAAACTCGCAACTTGTTGTTTGTTGCACTGTCACTAATTGGGTTATCTTGATGCCCCTCTTCTTGACTCAGACGTTCCCCAGGGCATCCGGGAGCGCCTTCTTCTCGTTTTCCTGATGCTCATTCCAAAGAGAACAATCTCTTCTGAGATGACCTTCATCCTTGCAGTACCAGCACTCTCTTGTTCTTGGTGGATGACCAGACGAATAGACCTTTGATTTACTTTCCTTGCCATCACTACTGACTAGTTTTTGTAGCAGTTCTGATAGTTGATGAAGTTGCTTTTGTTGGGCCTAGTGTTGTGATTTTATTTCATCAAGTTGTTTTTTTTGTAGTGCTGTTGGGCTTCCTGTGGTGCCTTGGTTGTTTCCTTGAATGGGAATTCTTGAACTTTTTCCGTTCGAATAAACTTAGTAGTTGGTTTTCTTAGATCACTTTCAATTTGTCTGAAAGCTTCTAATTCACATGCTGAGGCCAATGCAATATCTAGGCTACGGGGCTTATCTCGTCGTAGTTTCATTCGATCGTCTCTATCATTAATAGCTTTGATGAAATGTTGAACACAGCAAAGTTCTTGAGCTGCGTGAGGAAGATCTTGATAAGCTAGGCTGCATATATCTCTTATTTCGACCGCTAAAATCTTAAGACTTTCACCCTATTGTTGTCGGCGGTTTTGGAGGCGAACTTGATGCAACTCCTGTTGAGTTTCCACTCCAAACGAGCTACTAATTTTCGAAAATTTCTGCAATCTCCTTGATAATGATAATGATACAGCACAGTACAATATGATTATAAGGCTCCCCATAGACATATTCATATTGTAATAACGGGCCTTTCTTGTCCTTTTTTAATTACTTTTAATAGTAAACATCTTGAACACTAACTCACTTCGTCACTCACTTCGCATACCCACGATCCCATGCTCACATTCCCCACTGGGGGAGGAGTACGTTAGTCATTACAATATCTAATTTAATGATGATGATAATGTTGTATGATGATGATGGTAAACAATGTCATATAATCAGCATCGTCACAATTGTCAAAACTACATGTAAAGACAACATTTCTACTTTTTTAGAATATACTTCCCAAAACGTATGTGGTATATCCAATAAAACTACAACGCTCGATGGGAGAATTATAGTAGATGAGAAACTCCAAATCCTCCCTTGCCATGGTACTTGTGCAAATGCAAGCTATACAGCAAATGTTGATTCGTCTGGTAAAAATGTCACTGGTTTTGGTAGATTCTGTATTAGCAACCAGTCATTCTGTGACAACCTGTTTGAATACGTTAGAATTAAGCTCAAGAAAAGTCAAATGACCATTGTCACTGGCAGCGGAGCTTGCTGTAGGGGTGATTTATGTAATATTGATATGCTTGGTAAGTTTTGTAAAAATGTAAAAATAATGATGAGAATTATTGAAATATGATGATGGCTGAAATGATTGTGACGATTGTTGATTTTATTGTAGTCTTCTTTATAGTTATTGGTTTTCGTAAAGGCAGTTACTTTAATGCTAACAGCGATGAATGAGTGAGAGGGCGAAAGAGTGTATTTCGGATTTCACAAAGTTGACACGAGGTATCTAAGCAAAAATGTCCAATCATGCATCGTCCGAATTATTTTGAAATCCCCTTTATAATAAACAATTCTATTCATTTCCTAATCATTGAATAAGTAAAACATTTTGGGTGCACATTGATCTTTTCACCTCTATCATTAAGACTACTTCAAAATCTGTATCGATCTCGACATTAACGTCATTGTCTGTGACATGTTAAAAATATAAATACTCTTACAAATGATACGCTACAAACGTATATGGGAGTAAAGTATAAAAACACATTTGGCACAGTTGAGGACTCATAATACTATTAGAATATATTTTATAAAAAATGCCACTTTTCGAATATCATGGCCAGTAACTGTCTGTATCCTTACGGGGATTTTGTTGATGATGGCGATTTTATAAAAAATGCTTGATGTCAAATACTGAAATAATTATGTCTTATCGCTTATTTCTATGTTAGCTCGAGTCTTAAACAGCCTTTGCAGGACGAATTATTGTGGATATTAGCAATATTCAACTAATATTGACTTGTTATTTTTGTTAATCTTCAAGAAGAATGTTAAAAAATTGATCTCATCGAGCTTTTAAAAAAACAATGAAAACGGCTGCTTATTATGCTCAACATAGATTAATTAAACAAAGTGGTACAGACTCACAAGGTTCTATAAAATTGTTTTAAATAGCACGTTGTATGTATATCTTGTGTTTATTTTAATAGTTATTTTAATAGTTATATTGTATTTGACTTGTTTTAATTGAATCATCTTTTTAGTTGTGTTCCCAATCAGTCCAATCGGTCTAAATATATAGACACTTCCAAAAACATAGACATTTATTATCATTATTATGTTATTTCTTCAGTTGTTACAACGGCACCTACACCAAATCAAGGTACAATGAACTTGTGACTGACGTTATTATGTGTGCGCACAAAAAAAACGCAAAAAAGTTATTGTTTAGTGTCTAATAACTTGCTCTATTTTTAATGTACCATTAAAGAAGATCAATTTTAAAAGTTACTGTTTAGTACAAAATAGTGTAGTTTATCAATCAATAAAAAACAATAGAACTGGGCTAAATTCCGCTATTCAGTTTCTATGCCTCAGTGAGTGGCAGTTTGTCAATAACCAACGAGCGGATACTTGAATGATATTCGACACTAAATCGTAAGCAGTATTTTCGCGGTTTTTTGGCGTGTATTCTATATTCAATAGGATGGAATAGATGAATCATTTCACTGTATCTATAATGGAGGGAAAAACAGATAATGTTGCTTGACTCTTGTTGGCATAATACTATTCACAGCACGAAATTCTATTTTTTACGCAATTAACGAGTTCGTATAGTTCGTGATGGGACACTTTACGAAATGTCGCAAAGATGAGTAAAAGGCGTAAATATAGCTTAAATGGTTCTTAAACAGTACATTTAAGTAATATTTACGCATTCGTAAAAGTGCCTAAAGTGTTCCACCACGAACTATTTTCATACTTGTAAATGTTTTCTAAAGCAAGATTTTACGCAGTCATGTCATAGCTGATACGGGTCAGTCAATTTTAAATTTTGTGGGGTGATTCCCTTTGTTAAACGCGCCGAATTGGATGAAGTCAAAATTTCAACTGGCAAATAGTAGAAACAAATACGTGAAATTACCCAAATATTTATATACATTTTTTCAGTTGTTTTCTTTCCCTTACTGATCACCTTTCTTGGTTCATTGTTTTTTTCTCTCGAATATTTTAGTTGATTTTTTGTTACTTTCATTACTGTATTGATTATTTAATTTAAGCGTGTAGCTCCAATCCGTGTAGAAACGCAGGTACTTGTGTTCCTATCGCCAGTGGTTATATATGTCAATGTTCTAAAAACTTTACTGGAATACACTGTGAACAAGGTAGAGTATTTATGCTTTTGTCCATAACGTCTTTGAAAGACCCTACTTCTACTTAAATGAATTATCAATGTTTTTGTCATCGTGAACATTACCATCTCAACAAAAAAAAAGATAATTAACAATAATAATGATAAAAACAATTTAATGCATGCCGTAAGGCATCTAAGCAAAAGAGTTTAAAAAGGTTTATGTCTTCACCCACAATAGTTCTACTTTTAGACAGAATTTTTGGGCAATTCGCACATCCTCAGAATACAATGGAATCAAAGATTTTACAACTATCACACCGATTCAAGCCAACAAAATCACATGTACTCCATTCAAACAGATTAACAATTATTTACTAAATATCTAATAAACAAGTAATTTATCATCACTGTTTTAATCAGTACATCTCTGAATCAAAGTACTTCATCGACAGAATGGTTATGTAAAAACAGCCATTACATATACCATTATATATCGTCACTTCACGTTATCATTATGATGAAATGTATTCATATTTTGCTTTTGCATATTCAATAGCACAAATTTCATTTAGTTACAGCTATTAAGGAATTTTTGTAAAATATTATCAGTACAATAATAATCATCATTGCACTGTATTCTCATATCCGTAGTTGTATTAGGCAAATGTAGCAATTTGACACAAATACACTGGTTACAAAAATGAAAATAAAGATAATGGAATGGACGATACTGCCTGTCAGCTCTAATTGATTTTATTTATTTCGTTTTAGTGACATACTGTTTCTTAGTGCCGTGCTTGCACGGGGGGACATGTACTCCAGTGGGCACTACTTTTTATCGATGTACGTGTCAATCGGGATATTCTGGAAAACGATGTGAAAAGATGGGTAAGTCCAAATAATCCTTCAAGACTAAAACAGCTTTTTAATAATGTCCTATGTGCTATGCTATTTCACATTTCGCAGTGGCCATACAAGAAAGATAGTTTCCATGATTTTGTGATCAAAATTATTCATATCAAAACTCGTTAATACGTCAAACATGACTGGCATTTTATTTTTTATACATGTAATTAAATAAAGATCCATAATCTCTCAAAGATCAAAAATCATTATTATCTTACTTTGAGAGTAACCGAGTATAATTTTGCTTGCGCATCAAACCCACAATATGTTCATTTAGCTAGTGTAACTGGAAAAAGTAAATGTTCCCCCAAAAACAAATGATAGTTTAATGAGAAAAATGCTACAGAACATAAAATTGTGTTCTGGAGTAAATTCCTTTAAAACGAAAAAAAAAACAATTTTTTGTACCTTAGATTTCACGTAATATCCTCAAACGAATCTAAAATAAAATGTATTGATGTACATTTATCAATTTTGAATAAAGGGCGATATTTGATTTAACGTTTATTTTATAGTCCAAAGATGGCAGCAAAATTAAATCGTACGCATATTCCTTTTAGTATCATTCGTCTCTGCATCCCCCCTGACTGTATTTTTAAATTACTGAAGAATAAGTGATTTCAAATGTGTTTTTTTTACAGACAATTGCACATATCAAAATCTCTACGATCACTCTGGTGCTCAGATGATGCCAGATACATATGAATACAGATATCGATGCTTCCAAGTTAACTTCCCTGATGGTGACATCTATTTCTATGAAAAAAAGCACAGTGCCTTTTATGTAAGTGACTTTACAGTGTTTTCATGCTGCTTGGTTAAAATACTTGTCCAAAACATCGGACAAAAAATTTCAAAATTGCTTGACGTTTAGTGACGTCAATTCGCATACCCCTAAGAGAAAGGTTAATTTCTTTTTAAAAATCTCTACCTAAAAGTACACCTATAAGACTCTCTAACATGTGAAGTTTATTTACAAGAGAGTGATATTCAATGTCAAGAAAACTGAACGAGTAAATGCAGAAGTGGGTGTTTTCTACATTAAGACACTTATATAATATAACGTCTGAAAAGAAAGAAATCAAAAGATTATACATTATTATTGATGTTTAATTCAAATTTCTGTCAAAACGTTAGTCGATAAAAACGTTTTTGGTAAAAACATGCATTTGCTCGTAATTGCTATTGTTTACATAGTGAGAATACACGAAAATACTGAAAGCTGATTGGTGTATTTATACAAAAGATATCGCTGGTATACGAAATTTCTTTCTTGTACCAAATCTTTCGTTGTGCAGAACAGTATAGCCTGGGAAAGAAATGGTTGCTCATCATAATCACTGAAAAGCATAGTAGGAGTATATCAGTAGTTATTATTTACTTCGTTTGATATGTTTTTGAATTGCTTATGTTTTTGTTGTTGTAGATCTGCCGAAATGGCATCATAACGTTTAACAACCCATGGGGAAACTATTGGCCATACAAGTTTGGGGCTTATAAATGGCAATTACGTTCAGCCATTATAGCACCATTCTGGGCTCTGGTTGATACTTCTCATCCATTTATGAACTCCTCTTTTTACTACAGGTAAATGAGTGAATTTCTTCACATCTTGATTTGAAGTGTGGATGGTTTTGGTGGAAGTAAGTTGCTTGAATAAACATTATTACACACATTTGTAAAGATTGAGTAATTAACACCGTAAGTTTGAGTAGAGCAGCTTATGTTTCGAACGTTAGTCCTTCTCATATTACTCCACAGAGTAATATGATAATAGTCATATCATTCCGAAGAAGGAATAGCTTCCGAAATATGATTCTTTACAGTGTAAAACAAATCCACTTTTTATAATTAGTTCTAAAGAAACACCGACGCATCCCACTCTAGCAAATTACTAGTTTCTCATATTGATATTACACACAGTTGTTGATTTTATTAGTAATATATACAATATGAGCGGCCGATCTGTATGGAATATACAATGTCCAGCCGAAGGCGATAAGCGTTTGGAGATACTTGATAAAATCCATACTGGTCACCTAGGAATTACGAAGTGTCGAGCGCGAGCCGCACAATCCGTCTGGTGCCCTGGAATACACAAACGTATTGAAGACATGATCCTCATATGCAAAACCTGTGCCAAGCATCGACCACTACAGAAAGAACCACTCTTAGCTTCTTCATTCCCTTCATGTCCATTGGAAAGAATTGGAGCCGACTTATTGGATGGAAAGACTTTCATAGCTACCCCTGACTACTACTCAAGATGGCTAGAAATCAGAAAGGTTCTCAATGAAACATCAGAGAACATCATAAAGATACTGAAAGAAGTATTCTCTTGCCACGGTATTACCGACATGGTGATATCGGATAATGAATCACAGTTTGCTGCTGAGAAATTCCAGAACTTTGCAGCAGAGTACAACTTTATCCATGTCACCAGTTCTCCAAAGTATCCACAGGCCAACGATGAAGCAGAAAAGGCAGTTTCTACAGCCAAAAGACTGCTGAAAAAGAACTCTGACCCATACCTTGCTCTTCTCACTTACAGATCAACGCCATTACAGAATGGTCTATCACCATCTGAGCTCCTGATGGGGCGCAGGCTAAAGATCCAATTGCCAGTTCTCCCAGACACCTTAAAACCCAAAGCTCAAGATCTGCAGAAAGTTATCTGAGACACAGAGCCAGAGATCTTCCTCCCTTACAGACAGGGGATAAATTGTGGGTAAGCGATCAAAGTTGTGAGCCAGAAGTTATCTCACAGAGCCAACACCCATGGTCCTTTTTAGTTAAGACCGATAAAGGAGTGTTGCGGTGTAACCGTACAGCGTTGATAGATCTCACTTCATCTGAACCTGAACCAAGCAAACCAGCCCGCGCAAGCGGAGCACCATAATTAAGAAAATATTGTAAACCATGGAGCTCATTTCAAATCGACCACAGGAAGCCGTACAACGTACGTCCAGAAATTCGTACAACGTACATACATACATACGTACGTCCGTGTACACTCACGCGCAAATTTGCTGACCAGTTTTAGTCGGCGCCAAAACATTCATTATTTTTGCAGTTTGATGTAGTTAACTGAAATTTTTGTACAAAATGTATTTCTACACCGGACAAAGAGCATGAAAATGGTAAAGCTAAGCTGACGGCTTGAAGAGATTTGACTGAGAAAGAGAAACAAAGACCGCGGCGTGAAAGAGAAAAATAACTACGATTCAACGATGAAAAGCTACTTCAAAATATTTTCACTGACAAAATGGGTAAACGTCGCTCATGGGGCTGTTTTTAACCATGCAAATGTGCAGTCATGCAGAGCTGTCATAACTCATTCAAAAATCATTCAAAGCTGGAGATTTTACAAGTTGTATTTTCTGGAATAATTTATTTCACAAGTTTGTCAGATGGTAAAACAGGCCGTATTCTCCATGGATTCTTCGTGGCGTTTGCCAGTCATTACTTATCAACTAACCTACTTGTAAAAGTAAAATCAACGGCGACAAAACTTTCTTAAAAACAAAAACAAAACAAATATGCTCTGCATTTGCAGCAATTCAAAAGAGGTGAACAGCAAGACGAACACGACTCACGAAGATAATTTCACTCTGTTCATTCATCAATTTTTACGGGATATTCATAACACGGAGAGCTTTAGGATCAATGCAGATTTATCAACTATTCACGACAAAATAATTTTCATACAAGATGTTTGTCAACGAAGTAGGACTGCCAGTCCAGGGAGTGGATGGAAATGCAAATTTAGCACAATGTGTGATCGAGCAACACGAGCTTGCCATCGCCGTTGAGTTGAACTTTGTAAATTTTTTAGAGGCCGTGCAAATGCTTTTTGCCACTTTTAAAATTCTAAAAACATGAACAAGCTTATTGTAATCAGAACTGAGGACAAAAAGTTCAGTGGAGAAGTGACAGTACAGGACAAGAAACGTGCCGCCGGTATGTTTACATTTTTTGACGATCTTTAATGAATTTCTTTTTTTACCATCCACATGAAGGCACTTTGCAGTATTTATATTTACTTCTTTTTGTAAAATATTTCTCCATCGTTGAGTTGTTTATGTGTGTGTGTGTGTTTTTTTATTTGATCCTTGTAATTCTTTGATTTGTTATTGAATGCAATAAAACGCTTGTGTGAATTCGTCATTGTACTCATCTGCAAGTTAAAATTTTAAAAGTTCATACTAGCTATTTTTAAAGAGTTGCGTAGTATTCACATTTGATAATTAAAAATGCACAACCGTTTTAGATAGCTAGATTACCAATAAGTAATTCATTACACATTTCACCAGAAAAGTGAAAGTTTTGTTGATTTTGATAACATTTTTTGCAAACGGGAAAGAGCGTAAAGCGAGAAGCGCGCGGGTATTTGTTTACAACTCAAAGAAGCCATGTTAATGCTCTTCTAACTTCTCATTGGACAATCAATTTTAATTGACAGGCGCTATTTTTACCTTGCATAACAACATAAAGGAAGCCAAAAATATATATAGGGTCGGATATTTTTCGCATTTTTGTACATATTTCTTGCGTATAATAAAATGTTGTCGCATGCATAAAGATTTGAATATTTCAATTGATTATATGATTATTTGATCATAAAAAGAAAATAACATAGCAAAAAATAAAAATAAAAAAAATAAGAGAGAGAGAAAATTATTCTCACTTTTTTTGCTATGTTATTTTCTTTTCCTGATTATTTGAATGGATTAATTCATTTATTTGTTTATTTTTTTATCTGTAGTCATTTTGATTGATTAATTGATCAACAATTTGATAATCGGTAGTGAATGAACAAATGAATGAATGAATGATTGAATAAATAATTCATTTCATCAAATCAGAGCTCCGCTATTAGGTTTACCTAATTTTTGTATTAGTTATGAACAATGACACTAGCTATTCACCGTTGTTATATTAGTGATAGATTCAGTTTTATTTGTAAGCTGGCATTGAGCTTGGGGGGGGGGGGATGTTGTATAATTGGGCTTCCTTTGGAGTCACGTGAGAAACCTCATGACGTTTTTCTAGCGAGTCAAATAAACACGCTCGAGTCAATGTATGTCTTTAAATAGTGACTATATCTATCGAATCACATTAATTGTTTCCTATTACGGAATTTACTCTTCCAGAGGACATCAGTTCCAAGCAGACCCAAGTAGAATGTCAAGAGTATACTACCAAATTATCAATAAAACATCTTCACCGATGCTTGAACAGGCTACAAATGACGTTCGGAAGTACAGCAATGATAGCTCACAAAGCGATTTTAAGGCAACATTGGTTATTATTGTCACATGGGAGAACTTGTATCCGCAACGGTACAGTCGGTACTACTCATCGCCTTATTATCATCTTGTAAGTAAAGTATTTGATTTTATAACAACTATTCGTTAAATGGTTGTGCAGTTGAAATATTGATTTAGTGAATAGCAAAGCCATATACATTATTTCATGATTTTCATTTTAAAAGATAAGTCAAAATGTACAAAATTATTTTATCCCATGACTATGATAAAGTATGTAACTATATAATATGTACAACTTTGTATTTAAAACAAACAAAAAAAGCTCAGAAGATGACAATACGATTTTGTTATTCGCTGAATCAGTATTTCAGCTGGACAAATTTTTCAAGAATAGATGTATATTTTATTATATTATTAAAAAACTATAGCTGTCAACAAGAGAAAATAAGATATCCTCTCTCATTTTCTATTGCTATCTTTTTTTAACTCTGTGTAATACAGTGTCGTTTTGTAAATTATCAAACGTTATTTGACTAAATAAAACAAATAAAAAAAACAGTCTAAATCGTATTAAATGTTTTCCCAATGATTTCTATTTTCAGGCCAACAAGTTCCAACTTGTTCTTATTACTGATGGAGTGACTCTGTTTGGAATGTTTGTGTACCCATGCAGAGGAATTCAATGGGTTGTGCGTGCTACAGGGTAAGTGATCCCATTGTCATTATGTGTCGATAAATACCAGGTAGCATATGGAGGACAAGGACTACAAAGATGTCACCAAAGATGTCACCATCGAGTAGCTAAGGAAAATACCAATAACGTTACTTCACAAATCCATATTTTCTTAAGGACGTTCCTGGGTAAATGAAGTTCTAATGTCATTTTTATGAAACTTTGTACAAAGCTATTTCATTATATGAGGATTTCAGAAATGCAATAAAAATCGGGGGTCACCGAGTTTGTTTTTGAGGTACAAGTCGTAGAAAATGGGGTATTTTGATGAAAAAACGCGCGTATTTAAACACTACCATTTTCAAAGAATAAAGTCATAAAAATGTTGTAAAACAGAAATCAACTCTCTTCAAAATTTGGAAAGAAAATTAATAACCTGTTGTCTTCCATTTCCAAGAATGAATAGGATTGTTTATGCCTTTCTTTACAAATAAAGATGCGTTTAAGTTAAGCGGTGTCGCTGGATTCATCCCAAGGTAGGGGTCGATTTATTTTACAAAAGTGTACTGTTCCTCGCTCCATGTAATGTCATTTTTTTGTGTTTCACATATGTTGTAGTCTTGATAAAAAGCTTCATTTCACGAAAGAAAAAAATAGGGGTCACCGGCTTTGTTTTCGAGATATCTTGCGGCAAAGTTGAAAAAAAATCTGGCCATCTTGAATACCGCGCGGAGACTGGGTTCTAATAATTTACCGTTTACGGCATAAAACGTTTAATATTTGCTCTTTTTGTAGCAAATTGACTTTAAACTACAGAAAAATAAACTCAATTGCTTTTCAATCGAAGACAATTGGGACTTAGATGAAAAAAAATGAAGGAAAAATTATCATTAATTTGACCAACGGTAATGAGCGCGCGCGCTCAATCTTGCGCAGTAACGATGCGCGCGACCAATACCCAGGAACGTCCTTTAGGTAATTCCACAGTTTTGCACTGCGCACGTCTGCTGCGCACGCTAACTGCAACACAAACTGTCAAACTATGAAATTTAAAATGGCGGTAATTTTCCGCGCGCGCTATTGCAATAAGAAAATATAACCAAAAAAGCCATTAATTATCAACTTAGGAATGATACCAGATGGTGCTAAAGATGTTCCAACCACTCTGTTTGGAGGAAAGTAACAATTGAATCGTTTTCTCCCTGAATTCCTTTCGCTGAACGGCTGCTTTTTCATCGCGCAGAATGCTATTGTTTTCAGGGACATTTACTTACGGTACTAAATTATTCACACTAGTCATAAATATGAATAAATCAGTGTGAATAAAGGTTGTGATTGGCTGTTTTTGAATAGTTCTTCCGATAAAGCTACAGGCAATTACGGACACAGGGTTTCAGAATTCAATACCAAAATCCACCTATTGTTGTCTTATCCGCTTATTGTTTTCGTGCGTGTCAAAATGTTATGATACAACAATAAAACAAAATCGCAAGTCTACACCAACTATAAAGAAATAATAAACTAATAATTTTCACTCAGCACATTTTGTTCGAATTTGATATTAAACATTCTCAGTGCCAAACGGCGCACAAAGCTATATGAGTAGTTTGAGCGCTCTTACAGGAATTTTTCTAGCTAAACGGCGCGTTTACATATGATAGGCCAAACTTATATCAAATGAAACTTTAAATTGTGTAGTTTGTTTATTTTTGTGACTTTTTTGATACGTTTATTAAACCAGACTTGTTTACTTTAAGCAAAATAACATTCAAAATGACCTTCTCACAAACTCGAAACATGAAGCCGACAACTCGAGTTCAAATGAATTGCATAAAGTTCATTCTTTTCCAATCTTAATGAAACTTATATCAAATGGAAACTTAAAATTTGTAGTTTGTTTACTAGTGACCTTTTTTTGATGCGTTCATAAACCAAATTTGTTTGAAAGCAAAAAACCCTCATAATTTCACAAACTCGAAATGTGAAGCCGCCGACAACTGAAGCTTGAATTAGTTGTTTTTAAAATTTATTTCTTTTCCAATCTCAATGAAACTTATATCAAATGAAACCTTAAAATGTGTAGTTTGTTTGTTTGTGACTTTTTTTAAATAGCCTTCTCACAAACTCGAATGAGTTGTTTAAAATTCATTTCTTGTGACATTTGCAGCTTCAAACCAACTTTCGATTTCAGCTTTCCGAAAGAAATAATTATTAACTCAGATTAATTAATCTTGATCTTCACTATCAATACGTTGAGTTAATTACGCAAATCGCTGAAGAAGAAAAATAAACACTAGAAACCGACATACAGCAGTTTGTAGAATGACAACATAGATATAGCTTACTGGACGTATAAACGAAAATTTGGAACGACTTCAGGATTGCGGTGTTGTCACTAATTCCGCCTTTGTGTCAAAACACAAAAGAAAATATCACAAGTTGGGTGCTAATCCCAACAAACAAAAGGCCAATTAACTAAATAATCTGTACGGTAACTACAAAGAAACATCGACCGTAGCAAGTTATGAAAATAACTAGCTTAAATATTCAGATTAAAAAAGAGAAACTTTCTAAACGTCAAAATAATACCAAAAAATGTGGAAAATGTTCACCAAAACAAGATCTTTTGAATGCACCATGTTTATTTTTTTGTTTCTTTGTGTATTCTCAAAAAAAACTGTGTTGAATATATATGAATATTGGTTTACATACAAATTAGCACTGAAATTGCCCTTTTTTGAAGATGAAAAAGAGAAATGTTTGAAAACAAATTTTCCCAACTTACAGGGTGCAAACGATAGATAAATATCTCATCTTTAATTTGCACCATGTTCATTTTTTTAGTTATTTGTCGAAAACAGTGTAAACCAGGTTTTACATAGTAAGGTCTGCCCATTTTAAGCACTTTTCTTTGTAAATGCGACTAGATGGCTCATTAACGGCTCATTAACTACGCTGTCGGCGTTTTGAATCTGGCGCCAGAACAATAGAAAAGTCCCGTATATGTCCCTGTATTCTGCGCGATGCGTGCTCGATGATTTACCATAATGGCTTCCTGTGGTATATTTACACAGGTAGCCCAAAGTAAAAAGCCAAAAATTGCGAATATGAACGAAAATAACCCCGTAACGAATTCGGTGACCCCCAGTTTTTATTTCAAAAATATTTTTGTGACAATAAATTCTACAACATATTTAGAAATCAAAAAAATTTACAGGTAGGATTTTGAATAATTCACAGTTTTAGGAGTTAGAAACGACCTCCAGAAAGCTAAAATGGAATGTTTTAGAGGAGGAATACTTCACTTACATGCCACACAAACTAAGATAATGTCTCGTGGACCACCAAAAAAATAGTAGGTGATAAGATTAAAGACTATTCCAAGTAGTGCTACTAAGTTTTTTAGTATTAGGAAAAGTAAACATGCTTTCTAGAATTAGACAAACCTGTAAATGATTTTGAAAAAATTGTGCGAATTTGCGCGCGTAATAGGCAAAAACACCTTGTGTTTGGAGGCAATTATCTCGAAAACGAAATCGGTGACCCCAACTTATTTTTCTTTTAAGATGATTATCAACTCAAAAACTGTAAAATATCAGAAAAACAGCGATTTTTACAGGTGGAATCTATTCCTGTGGAATTACCTTAATATAAGAAAAATTTTTTTGGAATGATGTTATTATCTTGTGCTTATATTTTGTATGAGATTATTTCACGATAAAAGCAATTGGTATTTTCTGGAGCTGCTTGATTTTCCTTATAACATGATTAATGTGCTATTTTTTCTTGAGTTAGTGTGTTCGTTGTTTTCGAGGTTCTTATATACCTATATCTTGGGATCGTCAATTCAACTACCTGAAAGTAGGATGTAGATTATATAGTAAATCGAGCACGTGAGAATTATGTTGTGCATTAGAAAAAACAATAACTATTACATGGGTGATTTACACAATACTTAAGAAACATTTCTATCCCCAGGGGTTGATTGACAAAGTTATATACCATTACTGAAACAAGGTTATGAATCCTGAATCCAACTTAGACAAAGAACATAGTAATAACAACACTAGGTTTCCCCTTCATTGGTGAGTTCTCAAGTATTACACACAAAAATTAAGAAATTAGTGGGACAATATAGTTCTAATCCACAATATTCTCACGTTCTCGATTTACTATATAATCGACTTGGTAATTAACACCAACATACACTGATGATGTCGGTCACGCCGAAACATGTTTGGAATTAAAACATTTAAATAAAAAGGTAATTATATTTTCTCAATTTCAGCTATAAATGGGAAAATTATTGGGATCGTGTATACGGACTTCCTGTGGCCGCCTGGAACTCGGGAACTGGAATCACTAATAAATTTTTCAACTTACCAGGGTAATGATAATGATACTCATGAGTATGATAATAATAATTATAATTGAAACTATATTGGTGATCGAAGTCAGGCGTATAGTGAGATCACCCGATTAATATTGTCACTACAGTCAGTGCATACATTTTGCAGCAATGTATTGTTAGTTTTCATTAATTAGAACATAGATGAGTTCATACGCATTCAAGAAGCTACAAACTTGGAAATAGATGTAGAGACTCTAAGCACACTTTGGCATTTTTTGCACTGTACATTGCGATCATGCATAGCAAACTCCTGTCTGTAACGTACCTATAAATGCACTTTACTTAATAAGAGTTCCATACCTCTAAATCAATTGAACATGTGTTTTTGCTTATAGTTCTAGTTCTTTCGATATTGGTAAAATTGATGAAGAGAAGGGCAATGTCAACGAAACCGGTCGCTGGTTTTTTCGTCTCAACGAGGGGGCTTTAAGTGCAAGAGTGGCAGAGCAAAAGTGCATAAACTGGCATAGCATTCAACTTGCTTTACGATCTCAACTCCCTATTCCTTCGAGACTACCTCGGAATTTCATTTGCCCCTGCACGTTTTCACAGAATCAATGGGACAGAAGGTAGGTATGGTAGCATTAAGTCATGTCATTGGTTTTTGTAATGTATTTTGACTATATATGGAACCGAAATATGGCGGATGGCGTGGTTATGTACTGAAACGGGATCACGGAAAAGAGGCTAGTCTGTTTTTGCACATCGAAAGTGTTTTGTGATTATCCTTATGTTGTAGCCTTATGAAGGCCCGCGCAAGCGGAGCACCATAATTAAGAAAATATGGTAAACCATCGAGCTGAGTTTTTGTCGACCGACACAGGAAGCCCGCGCGTCCGTAATACGTACATACATACATACGTACGTCCGGCGTCCGTGTCCATAAACGCAAGGTCGCTGACCATTTTTAGTGGGCGCCAAAGCTTTGATAAAATTTACTGATCTCCACACATCAAAATTCACAATCAATTTTTTACAGTTTACTGATTGAAACTTTCTACAAATGTATTTCTAAAATGGAAAAAAAAAAAAGAAAATAGTCAAGCTAAGCTGCAGTCTAAAAGAGTTTTGACTGAGAAAGAGAAACAAAGACACGTACGCCGAATTTGCAAAAAGAAAAAGAACTACGATTCAACGAAGAAAAGCTTCAAAATAGTTACCCTGACAAGCCCGGTGACGATGTTTTTAACTAGTCAAAATTAATGTAAAGTCATGTAGAGCTGTTAAAATTTTCCTTGGTGCTTAAAAGTCATTCAAAGGTGGAGATTTTACAAGTTATATTTTCTGGAAGAGTTTATTTGGCGAGTTTGCAAGATGCTGGTAGACACGGCTGTATTCTTTGGGTTCGTGGATTCTTCGTGGCGTTTTTCAATCATTACTCATCGACTAATCTACTCTTAAAAGTAAAATCGACGGGGACCAAAAGTTCATTTGCAGCTATTCAAAAGATGTGAAGAGCAAAATGAACACGCGATCACGAAAATGACTTCACTCTGTTCATTCATCATTTTTTACGGGCAATTCGTAAACACGGCGAGCTTTAGGATCAATACAGATTTATCAACTATTCATAACGAAAAATAACTTTTCATACACGATGTATGTCAACAAAGTAGAGCTGCCAGTTCAGGGAGTGGATGGAAATGCAAATTTAGCACAATGTGTGATTGAGCAACTCGAACTAGCCATACTAGGCCGGCCGTTCCGTTGAACTGTGTAAACTTTTTAGAGGCGGTGAAAATATTTTTTTTACTTTTAAAATTCTGAAAACATGAACAACCCCCGAAAATAACCCCGTAACGAATTCGGTGACCCCCAGTTTTTATTTCAAAAATATTTTTGTGACAATAAATTCTACAACATATTTAGAAATCAAAAAAATTTACAGGTAGGATTTTGAATAATTCACAGTTTTAGGAGTTAGAAACGACCTCCAGAAAGCTAAAATGGAATGTTTTAGAGGAGGAACACTTCACTTACATGCCACACAAACTAAGATAATGTCTCGTGGACCACCAAAAAAATAGTAGGTGATAAGATTAAAGACTATTCCAAGTAGTGCTACTAAGTTTTTTAGTATTAGGAAAAGTAAACATGCTTTCTAGAATTAGACAAACCTGTAAATGATTTTGAAAAAATTGTGCGAATTTGCGCGCGTAATAGGCAAAAAAAAAAAAAAAATTCTGAAAACATGAACAACCTTATTGTAATCAGAACTGAGGACGAACATTTCAGTGGAAAAGTGACAGAATAGGACAAGAAACGTGGCGCCGGTATGTTTACATTTTTTTCCAACCTTCCTTTAATTAATTTCTTTTTTACCACCAACAATTTTTTGCAATAATTCATGCAAACTATTTACTTCTTTTTGTTGTTGTTTTTAATTAATTTGATTTTTGTAATTCATTGATTTGTCATTGAATTGCAATAAAACGTTTGTATTCGTTAGTGTACTCATCTATTTTTTAAACGATTTACGCATTATTCACATTTGATAATTAAAAATGCACAGCCGTATTAGATAGCTAGATTTCCAATAAGTTATTTATTACACATTTCATTTATAACACTTTTTCAAACCTAAAAGAGCGTAAATCGCAAGCGCGCGGTGATTTGTTTACAACTCAAAGATCCTCAAAGAAGCCATGTTAGTGCTTTTCTAACTTCTCATTGGATAATCAATTTTAATTGACAAGTGCGATTTTTACCATGCATAACATAAAGGAAGCCAGTTGACTGTTACTAACAAAATACGGTCGGATATTTTTCGCATTTTTTTGCATATATCTTGCGTATAAGAAAATGGAATCGCCTACATAAAGATTTGAATATTTCAATTGGTTATATGATTATTTGATCATGAAAATAAAATAAAAAAATAAAATTAACCCTCACTTCTCATTTATTTATATTTTTGTTGTGTTATTTTCTCTTCATTATTATTTAAATTGATTTATTCATTCATTCATTTGTTTGCTTTTTTATCTATAGTCATTATTACTGTGAACGATGAAAAATCAGCGAATCAACTCATGACGTGGCGATCTTTTAATTTACGATCAACGGTATCCGTATACGGCACAGAAACGGTTGCTAACAAAATACAATTACAAAAAATATTATAAGCATATAGAAAAAACTAAGGAAATTTACAAACGATACGAAAGAAACTGGAATACTTAAAAAACGCTGTGCTTAGGTCGAACGGTTGACGGTGTGACAATAATTTATGCAGTTTACAAGTGATTTATAACATAACCAAAAAAAGGGACAAAAGGACCTGAATATAAATTAGTACGTTAAAAACAAAGGCTTACAAAAATACACTTAATGAACACTTAATGTTTACCGTAGTAAACAAAAGGACATAAAATTGCGCTAAACGGCGCTAACATGGCTCCCCTAAGAGGTCTGGAGCTCTTACAAGAAAATATGTCATAAGAAATAATGTCAAATGTCAAATATATGAATAGTTCTTATTAATAAATAAAGTCAATGTTCAAATAATGTTCCGTATTATGGCTACTTGACGGGGGTCGAATCCTGCTCTCCCTTCAACAGCAACACAATCTTGTCAATTGGTCTTTCGTAGATCGATGTCGAAGTCTTGACTTTGACGGTTCTCACTAATCCCTTGTGGTCACTTGTAACTTGGACTACTCTTGCAAGTTTCCAGTGGTTTCTCGGTGCTTGATCGTCGACCATGAGAACTATGTCTCCACATGTGAAATTTCTCTTTGTTCTGCACCACTTTGATCTTGGCTGCAAGGTTTGTAGAAATTCTCGTTTCCATCTTGTCCAGAAAACATTCGTAAGATATTGGACTCGCCGCCACCTTTTGCGCAAATATACGTCTTCTTTTTGGAAAATGCCTGGAGGAGGAAAGACGACTTTGGCTTTCATGGTAAGAATGTTGTTGGGCGTGAGGGGCGATAGATCTTGACACTGTTGTTATGGGTCGACTGTTTACAATGCACTCCACTTCAGTCATCAGGGTTCTGAAAGACTCATCATCGAGTACATGACCATGCTCTCGTAACAGGGCTCGCAATATGGAGCGTACAGTACAAATCTGGCGCTCCCAGACTCCTCCCATGTGGGACGCGGAAGGCGGGTTCTTTGTCCATTTGATGATAAAATCGGCACTGAAGTCTCTTCTAGCTACTCTGGCAATTTTGTCTTGGTCCATCTCTTGTAAAGCCATCTTGAGCTCTCTTTCTGCCCCGACAAAGTTGGTGCCTTGGTCTGATCTTAATTCTCTAATGGGTCCTCTTCTTGCCACCAATCGTCTGATTGCGTTTATGCATGAGTCGGTATCTAAAGAGTTTGCCGTCTCAATATGACATGCTCTACTGGCCAAACAAGTAAACAGTACTCCATATCTTTTTAGCTCGTTTCTTCCCTCTTTGATAGTAAACGGGCCAAAATAATCCACTGCGCAGTAAGTAAAGGGTGGTGCTGGAGATAGTCTGTCTTCTGGTAGATCGGACATCTTCTGCTCTCCCACTTTTCCACGTAATTTCTTACACGTTATGCACGTCATGATAGCTCTTCTTACAGCCGAGTTGGCGTTGGTCACCCAGTATTTTCTTCGGAGTTCGTTGAGTGTCATTTCCCTTCCGCCATGGCCAACGTTGTTGTGTACGTGTCGAATGAGTAGATCTGTAATATGGCCTTTCTCGGGTAGGATAATAGGGTGTCTTTCTTCTTCGGATATTTCCTCTGCTTTGCTTAGTCGTCCTCCTACTCGAAGTAGGCCTTCTTTGTAAATAAAGGGATCTAAGCGATACAGAGAACTGGTCTGCTTGATCTCTGCTTTCTTTTTCCTCGTCAACTGTCTGTCACCCAGTTGCTCTTGGTTGAGTCTCTTTAAAATGTCGATTTCCTCCTTGCACGAATCTTTCTGAACGATCTTTAGAACTGTAGTTTCTGCCATTTCAATTTCTTCGACTTTGAGTGGTTTAGGTGCATCAGAACTTGTCTTAGCTATACTAATTTCTGATCTTGTGCGGTTTGTCCAAATTCTTCGAATCCATGCTATTGCCTTTTTAAGACGGTACCAATTAGAGAAGTAGTTTAGACGGCTGAGTATGTCACTTTGACTTTCTACAGATGTGGTAGACCGCGCGAACCCTCGTCAGCGGGATTCTGTACTCCTTCCACGTACTTCCATTGACTGCACTTGGTGTTATCTCTGATGAGTTGAATACGATTTGCTACGAACACATGAAAGCGCTTCTTATCATTATTGATGTAACGAATGACTGTCTGGTTGTCTGTCCAGTACTTCTGTTCTTGAATTGAGAGATCTAGTTCCTGCAAAAGCGAGACACCCATGCGTACTGACAATACGGCCGCTGTGAGCTCGAGCCGTGGGATTGTTACAACTTTCATTGGTGCTAGACGTGCTTTACCAATCAGAAATGCGCAGCTGATCTCTCATTTCGTGTTCACCTGGCGAAGATAGGACACTTGGTCATATCCCAAAGAGCTTGCGTCTGAAAAACAGTGGACTTGGCACGAAATGACTTCCCCAAACGATTCCGGTTTGTAACAACGTCTTGTAGCAAACGTCTCTAATTGCTGCAAATCACTTTTCCATTTAAGCCACCTTTGTTGATATTCCTGAGGTATTTCATCATCCCAGTCAGCTTGGCTTTGGCAAAGTTCTTGCAGAATCTTTTTGCCTCTTAAGATTACGGGTGCTGCGAAGCCGAGGGGATCGTAGACTGAACTAATCGTAGACAAGATTCCTCTTCGTGTCAATGGCTTATCCTGAAGGATTCCTAGGATTCTGAAGTTAAAAGTATCAAGCTCTACACTCCATTGAACACCCAGGGCGCGTTCCACAGGTAGAAGGTCGTGGTTCAAGTCCAGTGCTTTAACATCTTTAGCTCTCTCTTGTTCTGGCACAGACTGTATGACGGATCTTTTGTTGCTGATAAATTTCGTTAGATGGAACCCTCCTTTGGCGCAAATATCTGTTACTTCCTTTGTACGATTTATGGCCATCTCTTCGGTTTTCTCAGAACGCAGACAATCATCAACGTAGAAGTTCTTCATTAGCACTTCGCGTGATTCTCATTCGTATTCATCACCAAAATCCTCGGCTGAACGTCTAAGGCTGAAGTTGGCGCAGCTGGGCGATGACACTGCTCCGAATAAATGGACGTTCATTTGATATTCCTCGATTTCTTTGGATAGGACGCCTTTTGGCCACCACAAGAATTTCAAGAAGTTTCTTTGATCTTCTGGCACTCTAACTTGGTGAAACATTGATTCCACGTCTCCCATGAAGGCTACTGGCTCTTTTCTAAACCTCATGAGGACACCAACTAGGGAACTTGTGAGGTCAGGTCCTTGTAGTAATTGATCGTTTAATGATGTACCTTGAAATCTAGCACTGCAATCGAACACGACGCGTAGCTTGTCGGGCTTCTTGGGATGATATATGCCGTGGTGAGGAATAAACCATTCTTTTCCATCTTCCGGTACAATGTTGTCCTTTGGTACTTTTCTGGCATAGTCCTTGTCGATGGTATCTTCCATGAATTTGATGTAGTCGTCACGGTACTTCTCGTTTCTTACAAGTTTTCTCTTTAGCCAATTAGCTCTTTGTACGGCCATGGTCTTGTTGTTTGGAAGCTCGTTGCTGCTTTCTTTAAACGGTAATGGGAGTTGATAGTGACCCTTGATATGTTTAGTGTTCTCTTGTACCTTTTCTAGGAATCTTTTGTCTTCTTGTGACAAGCCAACTTGAAATGGATTGCGTGGTTCTTTGAAGTCTTGCTCGAACATCTTAACAACAGAGAGTGGTGTGATCATTTCCTTTACGCTATCTTTTACAATGAAGTGATGTTCTAGAGGTTCGTTTTTTGAAGTTAATTCCTTCGCGGCAATTCTTTGACAGTATACGTATGGGCTCTCACTGGATAACGCAAGTGGTCCTATTATCGTCCATCCGGCAAAAGTACGCAAGGCAAAGGGTCCACCATCTTTGCTAGATAGAACATCTCTTGGCTCAATAGCTTGAGGGACATTTGTGCCGACCAATAGGCCAACTACGGTGTTGCTCATCAATGGTGGAATTTCATCTGCAATTTCTCTCAAGTGTTCCCACTTTCTTGCCATTTCGGGAGTTGGAATCTCATCTCTGGATGCTGCAGGAATTTCCTCTTTCGTGTACACTTTTGGTATAAGTATTGACTCTTTATCATCGATGCTTGACATTGTAATTGCTTGGCATTGATTCTTGCAGCTTTGATCCATTCACTGTTTTGATCTTCAATGTCGTCTTTGGTCTATTTACATCGAGCTGATTTCGGAGGTCATCCAAGATAAATGTCGCGGAACTACAGTTGTCAAGTATAGCGTAAGTTAACAGCTCTTTTCCTTTCGCTTTAACCTTGACCGGAACAATTGGGATGACGCTAAAGGTGTTTGAAGCAGAAGTACAAACAATAGTTACTTTTGTTGCTGACTGTTCCTCAGTTTTCTCTGTATTTTCTTTCGCTTTGTAGTTGTAATCATGAAGAGCTGTCGGGTGTTTTCTTTCGCAGACGCTGCATGTTCTCTTCTGAAGACATCCTCTTGATCGGTGTCCCAAACCATAACATCCGTAACATCTTCCTTTCTCTTTCAGGAACTTCTTTCTTTCCTCTAGCGACTTCTTTTTGAATTGTTCACAGTCGTCCAGGTCGTGACCGTCACCACATAGAATACAGGCGGTTGCTTTGTTTCCCTCACATTTCTTTACTGACGTAGTGCAAGTTGATTCCTTTTGATGATCTTGCGTTTTGGTTCTGCTAAATGGCTTACTTGCAGTGTTTCTTGTGCGATCTTTGACAGGTTGAACTTTGCTGAGCACTTCACGTGAGAATATAGGGTCAATGGCGATCTTGGTTTCACTTTGGATAAAATTCGTGAATGCAGCGAATCCTGGAATCATCCCTTGCTTAGCTTCATGCAGCTTATACGCATGTCCTCGCCAACTGTCTTGAAGGTGGAACGGTAGTTTGACTACAAGAGTTTGGATGTTTTGCGGATGATCCAGAACTGACAGATATGATAGAGCTGCCATTGCGCTTTTACACTGTGTCAGGAAAGTTGAGAGTTTTTCAAGTGCTGCTGAATCTCCTGCCTTTACATTTGGCCAGTCTGTTGCCTTTTTGATGAATGCATTTGAGATGGCGTATGGGTCCCCGTACTTTTCTGTAAGTAGTTTTTTCGCGCTGTTATATCCTTGCTTAGGGTCACCATAGAAACATCCTTTGATCAGTTCTTTCGGCGGGCCTTCCAGGTATTGCTCTAAGTACCTCAAACATATGCCAGGCTCTTTAATCTTTTCTTCTATCTGTGTTTCAAAGCCGGTCTTGAAGGTATGGAAGTCTGTTGCGTCACCAGTAAATTTGTTGATATTCAGCGGGGGCACGAGGTGCTGTTGTTGTTGTGCTACCAGTAGTTGTAGAATATCTCGAAGATCACTTTTATCTGGGCGGAACTCTGACGCAACGAGGTTCAAAGGTTTCGTGACAAAGGCGTTGGGCGGCGAAAGATCAAAGGCAGGTGGGGTAAATAGTGGTGCTTGCTTTCGGAATTGCGATGATTCAAACATGGTTGGTCGATATCTGAACGATGAAGTTGGTTCGTTCTTAAAGGACGAGTTATACTGTGTAGAAGTGCATTGGCCCATGTTGGTCAGCGGTGAAGTCCATATCAAGATAATCTCGATTAACTGAAGAATGTGGCTGTGCTGTAGATCTTGAAGAATTTGATGATGAACTTCGATGCTTTGTAGTGGACAACGACTTAGACGATGATGAACTTCGATGCTTTGTAGTGGACGATGACTTAGATGATGATGAATTTCGATGCTTTGTAGTGGACGATGACTTAGATGATGATGAGCTTGAACGGTGTGTCCGTGATAATGAGGATTGCGATGAAGTTGAAGTTGAAGATGATATTCTTTCTTTACTTGACGATGAATCTTTGCTTGAGGCAGCAGTACTTGCCGCGTAGATAGAACGATGTTGTATACTTTCTCTAGCTTTACCCTTGAAGTTAACGATTCTTGCTCTTTGCTCGCTCAACCAAGAATCTCCTTCGTAAAGTTTAGTATAATCTGTAACTATTTCTCTCCATCGGCGAAACTTCTCTATCAGATCTTTGTACAAATCATCCAATTGCTTGTCCAATTCATCATACTGTACTGGGTCGATTTCTTGAGTTCGTATGTACGTGTCAATCTCATTTGTTTTTTTCGTTATTTTCTTTTGGTGCTTTATACAACTTTTCCACCTTGTTTCCTCTTGGTATTGACGTCCTCTTTCTGTCTGTGTTCGCTCTCGTTTTTCCATGGTAAAGGTCACATATACAGCGTTTTTCAACGAATATTACGGTGAACGATGAAAAATCAGCGAATCAACTCATGACGTGGCGATCTTTTAATTTACGATCAACGGTATCCGTATACGGCACAGAAACGGTTGCTAACAAAATACATTTACAAAAAATATTATAAGCATATAGAAAAAACTAAGGAAATTTACAAACGATACGAAAGAAACTGGAATACTTACAAAAACGCTGTGCTTAGGTCGAACGGTTGACGGTGTGACAATAATTTATGCAGTTTACAAGTGATTTATAACATAACCAAAAAAAAGGGACAAAAGGACCGGAATATAAATTAGTACGTTAAAAACAAAGGCTTGCTTACAAAAATACACTTAATGAACACTTAATGTTTACCGTAGTAAACAAAAGGACATAACAAAATTGCGCTAAACGGCGCTAACAGTCATTTTTGGATTAATTGATTGATCAACAATTTTGATAATTGGTAGTGAATGGATGAATGAATGAATAAATTAATGAATAAATGAATTAATTAATTCATGATCGAATGAATAATTAATTCCATTAACTCGAGGCTCCGCTATTAGGTTTACCTAATTTTTATATTAGTTCAACTTCAAAAAAGTGATTTCTGTGAACTTTGTTACCATTTTCAACAATAGCAACAAAGCCCGAAGAAGAACTGTCTACCTAGACGACTAGCTTTGCTTTCAAATTCGTTCGTTATCTTTCATTTCGGTGAATTCTTTGTAACATCCAACACAAAGTCTAAATAAACGATATAAAAAATGTAAAAGCAACTATGAAGGTGGCTACTACGAAGAAAAGCAACACGTATATTCATCTGAAATGTCCCATACCAAAATTTCTAATCACTCACAACAATTCTAAAATGATAAACTATGCATCTATGAATCGCTTCCTCAATTCCCCATTTACAGGAAATCAAAATTTCTTTCTCGGGTTAATATGCAGAGACATAAGCAAGTCTTACAGACAAATCCATTCATTTAATTCTTCTTCTGTCTATTTAGTACTTCCTGTTAAATTTTCTCTGCAGGTTTCGCCGAGATTGGTGGTATCACTATTACTATCAACCCAAAGGTGTTACATGCGGAATAACACGACGATGTATACGGGAGAGAGTTCAAATCAAACATCCTGAAAAAGAAAACTTCTTATCTGTGTGGATTTCTGTCTGTCAAAGGTGCTGTTATAGTAATGAAAGGGATGATTTTGGATCTTTAATGGTTGGACCACAATATGGAGGCTCAATGACGGTAAATTAATAAATGAATTTACTCAGGTATTCTTTGGAAGTTCGATGCAATCAAGACATTGATTAAATATATTAAGAATTATTAAGAAATGTTAAAAGCTAGTCCGCCAATGTTTGACTTTTAATGGTTGGACCTCGTTATGCAACAGGCTCTGTAACGGTTAATTAAATGATGAACTGACTCATACATTAAAGAACAGATGAATCATTTACTCACTGACTCATCCAGTCAGCCTTTTACTCAGTCAATATCATAATATATCTTTCTCGAGGCCATCAAATAAGGACAAGAATAAAAAAATACTCACAAAGTATTATCTTATTAAAGAAATAGAAATATAAAAAAGCCTAGACCAAATACGTCTCTACACCTTAATTCATCCACAGATTCGAGCCTACTGGTATGGTTTAAGATGGTATACAAACGATGATGATGCACGTCAACTATGCTGTGAAGATTCTAACCTGTGCCATTTGTATTACTCCGTGAGACCCTCTGATACATGTGATGGTTATCGCCCGCCTAGAAGAAGTAAGTTTGTTTCAGAACCGTAGACAAATAATGTTTGTGAGAGAGGATGATGATGATATTGTTGAAATGGAAGTTAAACAATTGTTTTTAAACGAAATAAGCATAATGTAAATAACAGTGAAAAAGGTGTTTTTTAACAAATCCTTTAAATATGATTAATAAGTTATCATTATTATTTTATTCATTTCTTTTTTGCTCATAGGATAAGTTAAACGTCATAGAATAAAATATGTTTTTTTCGTAAAAATGTTCTACTTCTAAAATAAATGAATCATTGTGAAAGTTTCATGGTTTCCTGTTTTATCATTTCAACGTTTATCATCATAGGCTTTTTCTGGGGCGACCCTCATTTGGTTACACTGGACAACAAGAACTACACATTCAATGGTTTAGGCGAATATATCATGGCCGATGTAGGAAATGGTCTTTTCCAACTACAAGCCAGAACCAAGAAAGTATCAGGAGATGTAGCGACCGTGTTCTCAGCTGCAGCAGCTAAAGAGACCAGTACTTCAAAGGTTGAAATCAAATTGGACGATAAAGGTAAGGTTATTTAGACTTCATGGAACAAGATTGTCTTTAGCAACAAAAAATAATATTTGTTGAGTAAGTGATAAAGCATATAGCTTTCTTCCAATCTGACCTTTTTGCATTGGGGGACGTTTACGGACTGCTAAATGGTTAGGGTTAGTGTCCCCGGTTTTAGTAAGTACAGACTTTGAGGATGGTAAAGCGTCTTCAGTGGTTCTATGACGTCCACAACTGGATTAGAATATAGAGTAGACGGGACCTCCGATTTTACGTCGTTATCCGAGAGGACGTGAAGATCTTATCTTTTTAAGACGTACCCAGAGTGTATGTCCGGCAACAGGGCTCAAACCCTTGACCTCCAACATGAAAGTTCAATGCTCTGCCAATTGAGCTTACCGTCTGTGGTTCTCATGTTTTTTTTTTATTCTTTTTTTTATGTCAACGGCGAGCATTCAAAAGAATTTACCTTCAAAACGTTGCTTTTTTTGACAATTTTCATACCAAATTGGTATTGATTGGTATTGTTATAACTAGAGGTATAACTGTTTGGGCTTTGTCTTGAATATTTTCACAAACTGGCGATACTGAGTATTTCAATTTCAAGCAAATTGATAAAAGATAAATTATAAAAAAAATGTAACTTCTTATAAAGTGCACGCACTAAAAGTTCGCCACATAGATATCACTAAATAGTGCTATTTTATGCTAATCCTATTGTTTTTTTTAATTAGTGCTATTTACTACTAAATAGTGACAAGTGTTGTACACATTTATTGTTGCACTCCAACTTTGCTTGGGACTCTTTTAGATGTGAAAGTACCATTATTTCAATCGAAATACTATGTAGCATGACATTTTAAAAACACTTTTTAAAATATTGCATATGTGTTTGCATTTTATGTCTATATCGCGTCTAGTCTTGCTCGTTTTTGAAAATAAAACAATAGATTCATGCTTTTAGGCCATGTAAGGATTATCCAGCCATATGACCAACGCCAATATAGATAATTCATTCCCAACGTCGCTTGACATGCACAATATGCTTATAATTCATCACAGAAGTATTTATTTTGGGCATGTGTATACACTCTCCATTTGCAACAATATTCTGCTGGATTTACTTATTGTTATGTTTTAATAGGTGGCCTTGATGTCATCGTTAACGGTTCGGTTGTAAACGTCACGTCAGAACAAAATGGCAATGCTACCGAAATTGGTAATCTCACTCTATCCAGAGATGAAAATAATAACGTCATAGCAGCCTTCCCATCAGGCATCTCGGTAGGGATTGGTGTGGTCAAAGGCATCATGATGTCAATCACTTTCTCTGCTCCAGAGGACTACAAAAGTAAGACCAAAGGTCTACTTGGTGTGTGGAATGATAACATGGAGGATGACTTTACTCTCCGTAACGGCACCATTATCCCCGTTTCTTCAAGTGGCAGAACCATACATAAGTTTGGGCTTGATTGTAAGTGGACTTTAGCAGATTTTTTTCCGGAATGATCTCATATTCTCAAATAAACCTACCAAAACACGTAGCGACTAATATAGAATCAGACTATTTCAGACTATCTAGACTTCATCAAGGCAACTGACCATCGTTCTCATCAACCAAAAGCTTTTATGAAGTATTTATAAAAAGAGAATGCGTGATTTTTTATAAGCAGATATATGTACAAGTCGGAGCCACGCATCTACAGCGCCTATAAGACACTAATTTAAATTTTATAAATTTATTCTCTTAAGACTCCAAACGTAGGTGAATATCTTTCCCTAAAATACTCATTTGAGAAAATGGAATTTTAAGTTTATGCAAATGAGGATGAATCTATATCAGTTAATATATAACTTGTCGCAAGTATTGTTTGGCTTTGAAGATCACTCGTTGGTTATTTAGACGTTTTAGAATAATACTTAGAATAAAAACAACAATCATTAGTAGTAAAGTGTCCCCCGAATTAGACCTTAGGGGAGTTTGGGAGGTACCAGGGAGGCAGGGAGTTCCGGGGAGGTGGGGAGTTACCGGGGAGGTAGAGAGTTACCGGGAAGGTACCGGGGAGGTGGGGAGTTCCGGGGAGGTGAGGAGTTCCGGGGAGGTGGAGAGTTACCGGGGTGTCGGGGAGTTACCTGTAGAGCACCCCACCCCACCATCCACAACAACAACAAACGAACACCCCACCCCCTCCATCCACAACAACAAAAACAAACGACCACCCCAGCCCCACCATCCACAACAACAACAACAAACGACTACCCCACCCCACCACTTATGAACACGAAAAACGACCACCCCACCCTATGAAAATCCTTCGTTTGTGACGAATTACCCCCGTGAGGTGGTGAGGTGCTGCGGTGGAATGACTAGCATATGCGGAGGGTGACGTCATCATGAGGTGGTATCACATTACATGTCGAAGGACCTTATTTGCATACCGTTCGGTGGAATGCAGTGGTAGCCAACATATACAAAAACCCACCCCACCCCAACCATTATGGGACTCCACTATTAAAAATTTACCAATAACAGATCAGGCCGACTCCATCACTATTGAGAAACACCACCAGTCCACCCTTATCAAGAATAATACCCACAAACCGTGACTAAGAAATTGCAGGAATAATATTCGAACCATTAAATTAAAACAATATTTTCATTTTAAATTTTATTAAAGATAGCTTTCGAAAAATAGATACCAATAGTGGTTAAATTCACTGAAGTGAATCAAAATCGTGTTTTTGAATATTTATGAACCGTTCATAATCCTTCTTTTGTCACGTCATACAGACAAGTCTGGACAAGTCAAATGCTTTTGTTTTCAAATTCAATTGTAATAACTTCCCTACTCCCCGATACCTCCCCGACTCAATACCTATCTTGGCTTATTCTAATGACAGTTTATTTACATATACCACCTTCTAAAGGAAGTATAAAAAAGACATGAGTTCAGAATCTGTTTAAAGATTGCATTTTAAACTAGAACAAACGCCTTCCTTAATTACAATTGGACAACATATCTTATTTGAAAAAAGTACAGTTAAAATACAAATAGTCACTAGTAAAATTTATGGCCATAAGGATTGTAAGTGCGATAGTTGACTTCAGGTTCGTCGGGAACCGCTTGTTTTGGGATCAGTTTGTTTAGTAGATATATCCTTTTATGTATGGCAGATTCTGTTGCTTCTTCCCAGCTGAAGTCATCCACATCCATTAAACTTTGTTTAGTTTCCATGAGTTTTTTATAAGTAGAATCCTTCTTCATATAGTGCATCCACTTAAGATGCTCAAATAAAACCTCCCTGAATTCTTTTCGTAGTGTAGGAAGTAAATCATTCATTGCCTTGGCGATTGCTACATTTTCACTGACCCCACTTTGTTGATAATTTGTTACCATTTGTTCCCATTTCTTTTCATGTCTATTAAATGCTTCCATTCTTAAACCCTTCCATACATCCTCCCCATTATCTCCATGTTCTTCTTCTTCTTCACTCTCGCCAGAAGAATCGGATACTTGTTGACTCTCGTCGTCTTCCTCACTCATATTACTCACGTCAGTACTAGATATATTACTATCGGTTTGGTAGGAATGAGCCATGATGGTCTTGACAGTGTGAAGTTTCGTTTTCAAGTGTTTGGTTTATCCATAGTGGCTGTCTAAAAATATCCCCCATCGTGGTACTATTATGGGATATGTTAGCCTCACCGCTCAAACAATGTATTTTCTAGTTTTTGAGCAGATGCAGTAAACATGAAAACTACTTTGAGTAAATTATGATGTTTTGGTAGTCAGCCTTATAAGGATAGTAACAACTGTTATCCTCGACTACTTCTCAGCGGATTTACCTTGAGTGAAACTTATAATCCTTTTTATCGAGTTTAGGCTCTGCTTGGTTTTTTGCATTTCCTTGTGGATTTTTTCTTATATTGTTTCACTTTGGTCTTCGTAACTTTCATTCCATGGAACTGTTTTGGTTGTGATATTTCATAAATTCGTTCTTTTATCGCAGGTTCAACAGGACCATCTATTGTATTCTGGTAGACGACATATTTTACTTTCGGATGGAGTTTAGCTTCTTGTAAATATATTCTCCTTTGGTTGATATCTAATAAGTGCACATCAGCAAGATGGTTTGCCAGTCTCACGAGATATTTTGCCCCACAACCAGCCAGGTATAGGACAGTCGCGACAAACACGTTTGACCATGTTTACAGTGTGAATGACAAAATCTAAAATGAGCTGAGTTCATCAAATTACGGATTTATAGAGATCAAAAACAGGCCTACAAGGCCAAAATCAGGCCGATAAGGTCAAAATCAGGCCGATAAGGCCAAAATCAGGCCGATAAGGCCAAAATCAGGCCTATAAGGCCAAAACCAGGCCAACCGGGCGCAAAGGGCCATATTAAGTCCCAAACTACCATCTCCCCTAATTGTTTTGACAAACGTAGGCCCTTTGCGCCTGTAGTCGACGATAACAGTTGTTACTATCCTTATAAGGCTGACCACCAAAACATCATAATTTACTCAAAGTAGTTTTCATGTTTACTGCATCTGCTCAAAAACTAGAAAATACATTGTTTGAGCGGTGAGGCTAACATATCCCATAATAGTACCACGATGGGGGATATTTTTAGACAGCCACTATGGATAAACCAAACACTTGAAAACGAAACTTCACACTGTCAAGACCATCATGGCTCATTCCTACCAAACCGATAGTAATATATCTAGTACTGACGTGAGTAATATGAGTGAGGAAGACGACGAGAGTCAACAAGTATCCGATTCTTCTGGCGAGAGTGAAGAAGAAGAAGAACATGGAGATAATGGGGAGGATGTATGGAAGGGTTTAAGAATGGAAGCATTTAATAGACATGAAAAGAAATGGGAACAAATGGTAACAAATTATCAACAAAGTGGGGTCAGTGAAAATGTAGCAATCGACAAGGCAATGAATGATTTACTTCCTACACTACGAAAAGAATTCAGGGAGGTTTTATTTGAGCATCTTAAGTGGATGCACTATATGAAGAAGGATTCTACTTATAAAAAACTCATGGAAACTAAACAAAGTTTAATGGATGTGGATGACTTCAGCTGGGAAGAAGCAACAGAATCTGCCATACATAAAAGGAAATATCTACTAAACAAACTGATCCCAAAACAAGCGGTTCCCGACGAACCTGAAGTCAACTATCGCACCTACAATCCTTATGGCCATAAATTTTACTAGTGACTATTTGTATTTTAACTGTACTTTTTTCAAATAAGATATGTTGTCCAATTGTAATTAAGGAAGGCGTTTGTTCTAGTTTAAAATGCAATCTTTAAACAGATTCTGAACTCATGTCTTTTTTATACTTCCTTTAGAAGGTGGAATATGTAAATAAACTGTCATTAGAATAAGCCAAGATAGGTATTGAGTCGGGGAGGTATCGGGGAGTAGGGAAGTTATTACAATTGAATTTGAAAACAAAAGCATTTGACTTGTCCAGACTTGTCTGTATGACGTGACAAAAGAAGGATTATGAACGGTTCATAAATATTCAAAAACACGATTTTGATTCACTTCAGTGAATTTAACCACTATTGGTATCTATTTTTCGAAAGCTATCTTTAATAAAATTTAAAATGAAAATATTGTTTTAATTTAATTGTTCGAATATTATTCCTGCAATTTCTTAGTCACGGTTTGTGGGTATTATTCTTGATAAGGGTGGACTGGTGGTGTTTCTCAATAGTGATGGAGTCGGCCTGATCTGTTATTGGTAAATTTTTAATAGTGGAGTCCCATAATGGTTGGGGTGGGGTGGGTTTTTGTATATGTTGGCTACCACTGCATTCCACCGAACGGTATGCAAATAAGGTCCTTCGACATGTAATGTGATACCACCTCATGATGACGTCACCCTCCGCATATGCTAGTCATTCCACCGCAGCACCTCACCACCTCACGGTGGTAATTCGTCACAAAAGAAGGATTTTCATAGGGTGGGGTGGTCGTTTTTCGTGTTCATAAGTGGTGGGGTGGGGTAGTCGTTTGTTGTTGTTGTTGTGGATGGTGGGGCTGGGGTGGTCGTTTGTTGTTCTTGTTGTAGATGGTGGGGATGGGGTGGTCGTTTGTTTTTGTTGTTGTGGATGGAGGGGGTGGGGTGGTCGTTTGTTGTTGTTGTGGATGGTGGGGTGGGGTGCTCCACAGGTAACTCCCCGACACCCCGGTAACTCTCCACCTCCCGGAACTCCTCACCTCCCCGGAGCTCCCCACCTCCCCGGTACCTCCCCTGTAACTCTCTACCTCCCCGGTAACTCTCTACCTCCCCGGTAACTCTCTACCTCCCCGGAACTCCCCACCTCCCCGGAACTCCCTGCCTCCCCGGTACCTCCCCAACTCCCCTAAGGTCTAATTCGGTGCACACTTTACTACTATCATTGCTAAACAAAAGATCAAAACACTAGAGATAAAATCGTTGTATCGCGACCTGTTGTCTTTTCAGCTTTGATTGGATTTCGGTAGATCGACGGTTCTGATGTCGCAGAAAAAAAACAGTCAAGAGGTGCTTCGGTCACGTTGAAAAAATTTCAGCTGTATTAAAGTATACAATAACTAAAGATAAAATAGCTGATCATAAAAACTAAATAAAAAAAATCTGTATTTTATTTTTAGGGCAAATAACAAAAGAAGAATCACTCTTCACCTACGGACCAGACGAAAGTGTTGATACCTACAAGAATACATCATATACACCACTGTTTGTTGATGAACTTAAGTTTTTCAATGACAGTCTTAAAAAACAGGCTGAGGCAATATGTGGATCGAACGTTGCTTGTTTGTTCGATGCCGCTGCTACCAAGGATGCTTCTGTTGGAGAAGCATCGCTGAAGTCTTCTAAGAACTTTGAAAATGAAACGAAACAGCTTGGTAAGTTATATTCTTTCTATTTAAAGTTTTGACATTTTTTTCAGAAATTCTGAAATTGCTTTTTTGTGACATTGTTTCATATATTTGGGACATTGAAATAGCAACAGTTCTGTTGGATTGCTCAACATTGGGTAAAATAATTTAAAAAAAAGCAATAAAACTAGAACAAATTCAAACCTGTGAATTGAGGATTTCCTTGTTTTGGTCATCTGATCAGGCTATTATTTGGCAAGCTCTTGCTGCTATGTTATTGATGAATTTTTCTCTTCCTTCTTTTATTCTCTTTTGATAATGATGAATTTACTTTTTTTTAATATGATATTTTAATTTCTCTTACAGAAAATTTTCCACCTGTGTTTATCAACGCCACGAAGTCTCTCAAAATGATAATCAACCAAAAGACAATAATCGAGCTTAATGCCATCGACAAGAATAACGATCCTATGGAGTTTGTATATACATCCCTCTCTGGATTACAGGGTAGTAAAAGCGCTAACAAACTCACATTAGAATGGACCATCACCTCTACTAACAAGGTATGCCAGTACTGTGTAATATTGATTTTTTATCAAATAACATCGCCCATAATTGTATAGCTTGTTATCAATATGACAGTTATTTTGAGGCGTGTTAATTCAACAGACTTTCACAGAGAAGTCAAGTGATCCTACATCTCGTAAACATGTCGGGTGAATAAAATGGGGCCAATAAATAAAAACGACATATAAAAATTAGTAACATTACCTAACATTACTAACAAAAACGGCATGTAAGATTTGACAATAAATAATTTATACAAATTTATATTATAATTAATCATAATAATAAATATATTCATAAAGCGCAGAATCCACACAAAAATGATCAAATACGCTATAACAATCAATAAACTGAGAAACTGAGTCAGTCAAACTATTTTGTGGGTAGTGCGCGCAGTTCAAAGTCGTTATTTTCCGAATGTTTGCTCTTTCTCTTTAAATCAGTTTATAAATTTAAGCTTGGCGAGTTTATTAATTCAAATTTCTCTTTTAACTTTATTTCTATAAGCTCAAAGATTCACGATTTAGGCGAAATTATGATTGGTCTTTGGTGAGATGCAGTAAAGAAAAAAAAAATGTAACATAACTCGATGATATATACATTTTAGGAAAATAACCATCCCAGATGATGACTGTCTCAAAACACAGCAAAAGACAGCGATTGTTGTAACTACTGTTGTGGTTTTATTTCTTATTCTCATTGTAAAATCTTGAGTATTTCTTTCCTATAATAAAGTTGTTCTGTTTAACGACGAGTACAAAACTCACCATCTTGTCTATAATATAAAAATTAGGTAAACCTAATAGCGGAGCTCCGATTTTAATGAAATTAATTATTTATTCAATCATTCATTCTTTCATTTGTTCATTTACTTCGAATTGTCAAATTCTTTATCAATTTTTTTTTCTATGTTATTTTCTTTTCATGATCAAATAATCATATAATCAATTGAAATACACAAAGCTTTATGCATGCGACAACATTTTATTATACGCAAAAATGCGAAAAATATGTTGTTATGCATGGTAAAAATAGCACTTGTCAATTATAATTGATTGTCCAATGAGAAGTTAGAAAATCACTAGCATGGCTTCTTTGAGTTGTAAACAACGCACTTCTCGCTTGAAAAAAAATCGACAAAACTTTTACTTTTCTGGTGAAATGTGTAATGAATTACTTATTGGTAATCCAGCTATCTAAAACGGTTGTGATTTTTAATTATCAAATGTGAGTACTGCGTAACTCGTTAAAAAATAGCTAGTATGAAGTTTTGAAATTTTAACTTGCAGATGAGTACACTGACAAATTCATACAAACGTTTTATTTTCAATAACAAAATCAAAATTACAAGAATCAAATTAAAACACACATAAAGATCTCAACGATGGAGAAATATCTTACAAAAACAAGTAAATATAATTATTGCAAACTGCTTTCATGTGGATGGTAAAAAAAAAATCATTAAAGATTGTCAAAAAATGTAAACATACCGGTGCCACGTTTCTTGTCCTGTACTGTCACTTTTCCACTGAACTTTTTGTCCTCAGTTCTGATTACAATAAGCTTGTTCATGTTTTTAGAATTTTAAAAGTGTCAAAAAACATTTTCACCGCCTCTAAAAAGTTTACACAGTTCAACAGAACGGCCGGCGAAGCATGGCCAGCTCGAGTTGCTCGATCACACCGATTGTGCTAAATTTGCATTTCCATCCACTCCCTGAACTGGCAGTTCTACTTTGTTGACATCGTGTATGAAAGGTTATTTTTCGTTGATAAATCTGCATTGATCCTAAAGCTCTCCGTGTTTATGAATTGCCCGTAAAAATTGATGAATGAACAGAGTGAAGTCATCTTCGTGATCGCGTGTTCGTTTTGCTTTTCACCTCTTTTGAATAGCTGCAAATGTAGGTTTTTTATGAACTTTTGGTTGCCGTCGATTTTACTTTTAAAGAGTAGATCAGTCGATGAGTAATGGTTGAAAAACGCCACGAAGAATCCACGAACCCGAAGAATACTGCCTTGTTTACCAGCATCTTGCAAACTTGCAAAATAAACTCTTCCAGAAAATATAATTTGTAAAATCTCCAACTTTGAATGACTTTTAAGCACCAAAGAAAATTTTAACAGCTCTACATGACTTCAAATTAATTTTGACTAGTTAAAAACATCGGTACGGGACTTGTCAGTGTAAATATTTTGAAGCTTTTCTTCGTTGAATCGTAGTTCTTTTTCTTTTTGCAAATTCGGCGTACGCGTCTTTGTTTTTCTTTCTCAGCCGGCAGCTTAGCTTGACTATTTTCTTGTTCTTTGTCCAATTGTTACAAATACATTTGTATAAAGTTTCAGTCAGTAAACTGTAAAAAATTGATTGTAAATTTTGATGTGTGGAGATTAGCTAGTAAATTTTGTCAAAGTTTTGGCGCCCACTAAAAATGGTAAGCGGCCTCGCGCTTGTGGGCACGGACGCCGGACGGACGGAAGGACGTATTACGGACGCGCGGGCTTCCTGTGTCGGTCGACAAAAATTCAGCTCGATGGTTTACTATATTTTCTTAATTATGGTGCTCCGCTTGCGCGGGCCTTCGGCCCGCGCGGAGCTCCGCTACAAACTATTTTTTGATGATCCCTCTTCATGTCTGTAGTCAGACGTGCACTGATGTCCTCTAGGGTTTGGTATTTAGCATTGATACAATTTTTTTATCATGTTTTCTGATTTTAGGTGAACTTTACCGTTGTCGTCAAAGACACTAAAGGGGCATCATCAACCTGGACACCCACAATCGCACTCTGCGCATGTCAAAACGGAAACTGTACCGATGTAGTTGACCAATCAGGTGATCGCTTCCAAGTGATGCCATGTGAATGTAAAAGCGGTTATACGGGCAGTCTATGCGAGAGTGATATCAATGGATGTGAAGCCTCTGGCGCACCGTGCTACCCTGGTGTTGTTTGTACGGATCTACCTCCTCCAAATGGTGTTGATGGTTTTAAATGTGGCCCATGTCCTAATGGGTTCAGTGGAAATGGCGATCGATGCATAGGTACTTAGAAAATATAAAAACAAGAATGCAATGTATACAATTCATGTTGGTAAAAATTATAAGTTTACAAGCGCTACATTTTGTCGGCGTGAAACCATCAGTATCAAGCGAAATGAAACTAATTAAAGTGAAAGAATTCTAAACAACAAAATATTTTATGAATCTGCGTGAGTTAAACAGAGAGCCCAGAGGCACTTGTTTGTTTGGGGATGCGATTCATGCTCCATTATCAAAAACATTTAAAATATTTAAGATATATAAAATTTGATATGAATTGCTCGAGCAATAATTTAAGAAACAAAAAAAAAATATTTTTCAATACAACCTTAATAAAAATGGCAAAGAACTAGAATATAGCTCGTCGTGGACTATCGTCATAAGTAACATAATCTGACATTGAAAAGAACAAAGCCAAAGAAAATTGCGAGCAAAAAAATAATAATAAAATAAATAAAACTATAATAATCAGGAATTCTTTCAACAAATACTATACAGCCATTCTTGAAATGGTTCCCAGTTAAAAGACAATTTAGTGAATAGCCAAGTCATATGCATATCTTATGTTTTTTTAGTTTTATTTAAAGAAACGATCACTCAAAATGTACAAAGTAACTCAGATTACATGTTACTATAATATGTACAGCTTTGTAATTGATTTTTTTGTTACTTTATCGTGTTTTTATTCTGTTTTAGATATTGACGAGTGTATCAACGGTACAAGCACATGTCAACAGAATTGTATCAATACACCAGGATCTTTTATTTGTGCGTGCAAGGCTGGATATAGACTTAAATCGGATCAACGAAATTGCGAAGGTAAGGGGACAAATGTTATGGCTAGAGTTGCTTCATGGACGGCCTAGTGAAGCAAGGTTGAAATGTTACATGAAAGGGCCACAAAAACAAATGCTATTATTTTATTACTTTTGTAACCAATTAATGTAATCGATTTTCTTTTTTTTCAGATATCGATGAATGCGAAAAACCGGTATGCCAAGATAAGTGTACCAACACTAATGGTAGCTACCAATGTGAATGTAATGAAGGCTTCAAGGTTGATCTCAGCGACTCTAGTAAATGTGTTCGTAAGTATCTCTATGACAATACCGAAGTCTCATTAAACTCTGTTCGTCTCTAAAGCTAGCATAAGTGTAGTGAAATAAAGTGTTTATACAGCGCATTTCATTAATATTGTCTCAATTCAAATTACAATCTCTATTTATGGAAACAAAACTAACAACGTTCATTTGAGTACTATGTCACTTTTCAACACATTAATTGATTCAAGCCTAACAAGGCCATAATAGTAGGTGTAGAGTACGAAATCCACAAATTTATGATTACTGTTGCTTTTGCAGCGAATAATACATGTAATGCAACAATAGCTGGATGTCAGCACGTATGTTACATTCTTAATGGACAAAAATGTTCTTGTAACAAAGGATATAAGCCAAATCAAGATGATGGCAAAAAATGCGACGGTATGTAAAAAAATACTAATCTAGTAGAGTATATAAAATGCTAAAAAATAATGATTTCTCTATGGCTGTATTTCAGGAAAATAGTAACGCAGGGTAGTTTAATTACATTGGTTTATGCTTATGAGAAAACTGTAATAATTACGACCAACATGCCGAAGCTGGGCAAAACACTGAAAAGGCATTTCTTTCAAATAGTCCATATTTGACCTACAGATTTTGATCACAAGTTTCCGGAAAAGTTGCATTGGGCGGCCACGTTAAAAGCTGACTAGAATATCTTCCAAATTAATTTTAGCATTATCCGTTTTATATCGATTACAATCTTGCATTTTGTAACAATATTTGATTTAAGCATGAATAACAATACAACGTTGTAAGATATAGGGCACAAGGCTATTTTGCACTTTTGCAACTGACATGGGTCAAGCCAATCGACAGACAACTTATAAATAATATTATTATTCTTTCTAAAAAAGTCATTGATTATATTTTACAATGGATGCTCGATGCATATAACAGCATTGAGTTGTAGATACATAGATTTGTTTTAGTATGAGTGATAAAGGGTACTATATCGTATTGTAACTACTTTATATCGACAATTATAAAATTCATGTAGAATTAATGAACACAGAACAATAGAAAATAACTACCGTGAATGCATCGGTATGTCTTATACAGAAATCGTCCTGATTTGCATAAGGTTAAACTTGAAATATCTAGGCAAAATTAAATATAATTTCCAAAAAATATTAATCTAGAATAGCAACATTAATCTATAAATTTCATAAGTAATATACAATATTCGCGACTGATCTCGTCTTGGTCTCCACATTGTATATTCCATGCAGATGGGTCGCTCATTATTGTATATATTACGTAATTAAAGACTGCTTGCAGCATGTACTGTATGTTTTTATTTTTCATGTGCATTTTTTCAGATATTAACGAGTGCAGTCTATCTCCCAAGCCTTGTAGCCAGAAATGTACAAACAACAATGGTAGCTATGTATGTGGATGTAATCAGGGATATAGACTGCAAGACGACAAGTCCACTTGTGAAGGTACGTTCCAATGAAAGCATCGAGAACCATCTATTCGTATTTATTGACTACAAAGCGTTTCCCTCCAAATAGCAGAATTTTTGAAAACTGTTTAAGAATTGGAAACTATTTTTTCAATGGACTGACACTACGCACTCATGTGATCTGATCTCATATAATCGTGCTTTCGAAAACAGAAATAACAACAACAAAAAAACTTTACTTGTAGTACATTCGACAACAAAGATAATTTCATTCTATAATGTATATTTGCAATATGAACCAATTATATGATACGCTCTGTTTAGATATCAACGAGTGCGTCGACAGTAGCCTGTACAACTGTCCTGATGAATATCAAGTCTGTATAAATACAGAAGGGGCATACAGATGTGAGTGTGCGCATGGACTCGAGTTTAGAGATGGCAAATGTAGAGGTATGTTTGAGTATTGGATATCACAACCCTGACAATGAGAATATGAGTTTCTTATGTATACATAACTAGGGATAAATAGCATTACGAAAGTGGCGAAAAATCAAACTTTCCACATCAGGGCCAATGGGCAACTTATACTAAGGGATATATGACATTGTGGATGTTGCCATCCAATTGCAAGTCGACCATTACTTTGGATCAATTTCTTTTCGGTTTCAAGTTTCTGTCCATTGTTTGTATCAATTGTTTGTTTTTGATAAAGAACGCATTTAACATTTTCTCTGTTTTATCAATGTTTACCTTGCCTTTTAAAATACCTAATTGTTTATTTTCAGCTGAGTTTTTTTATTCTTTATTTGTATTTGCAGAAAAACCACCCACCCCTACACCTGGTCCTACGACAACACCAACACCAACACCAAGTCCAAGGACACCCACAGAAGAAGAGAAGCTACAATCAGTATTGCTAAGAGTATTGAATATGAAGATAAGCGATGTAAGCTAATAATGGCCAGCATAATGGCACTGAGTGATGTACATCTATTTTAGCCTTTACTCTTCTAGTTTCCTTGCCAACCTTATTTTAATTGTTTTTTTTTGGTTCGTGATTTCATATCTTATCAAACCTTTGTACTTCTTTTTCTTTACATCTTCGGACTAATGTCCAAAACTTCAGTGATTTCTCTTTTATTTAACGTTTATAACTTGCATTTTTACTACTACTATTTCAAAAAGAAAAAAATTGTCGGTGAGAATGACAAATCTTAATTGTAGTCAATAGGTATGTTTTTTTTACATGCATACCATTTTATTGACCATCGAAGATCTTCAACTTGAAATATCAACACTGATGTGAATAGAATTACTTCCTCGATCTCTTTATCATTTTTGGAAGGCCATTCATAATGTTATTAATTTGATTGAATCTAATGAAATTGCGTTTGCTTTTTTGCCACAAGTACTTTGTGTTTTTTATATTAACTTTTGGATTTTGTTTAAAGTTATATTTCCATGTTTGCTTTCCTTTCGCTTCTTTTGCTGTTATATTTACATCGCATTCATTGGCACTGTTCTTATTTGTTGCTTAATTTATTTATTTGAATGTAAATTCATTTGAAAATATTCTTATGTAAGGCTGTTTTTAATTGTTTGTATATCGATTGACACTATGATTGTTTTAACGTCCATCTGTTTTGTTTTTTTTTCTTTTTGAAGTGGACTGAGCAGGTGCAAAGCAATTTCAAGAAAGCTGTATATGCTCTGGCCAAAGGTTTTTGTAAGAACAACAAAGCAAAATGTGGACTACAGGAGTCTCAAAGGAAAAGGTACTCAACATTTTAAACAAATTTATATATTTTAAGAACATTTGAACTAAAGTGAAAAAATGGGATTTTTACCTGGCAAATGATGCACCGAAGCAATAATGTTGAAGCGACAAAAATTAGAAAAAGCAGCCAAAGTATACATTATAGTTCTATTAGAAATATATAAACGAACGCCTAAAATCTACTCTACATTATTACAGGAGAGCTGCCGCAGATCCAGAATATAATGAAGCCAGTGTTCATCTATTGCCTGGTTATCCTAAAGAAAATGGCACAGATCTTCTCATCGCCTTCTATGTGCTGAACCCAGGCAGTGGTAGCTCACCGATACCTGTATTGGTTCTCATAGAAATCATGAAAAATGGCACTGCACAGATTAAGGTATCATTTTTTAATTTATTTAAATCATTCACTATGCAAGTTTAACATGCATTGTAACTGTTCACAATACAAAACCACGCTCGCTATATTGCAGCTCCGTGGAGACAGTGTTTATCATTAAATTCAAAACAGACTGTTCGAAATTACAAAACTGATAATGATAAAGGTTTCTATTATTACTGGGTTAGCAGGCATATTCGATCGGGGACCTTAAGTTACCAACATTTAGACGATTTTAAGAAATTTTCAATGATATTTTAGTCGATTTTTGGTGATTACAGATTACGGATGACTTTGAAGAAAAATATCATCTTATCCTCTTTGAGTGTAATCTCACATTTCCGTCTTAATCCATTTGTAGATCTATAATTATGGAGTCCGACTAACGTGCGGGCTGCGGTTTGCAAGCCAAAATTTGCAGGCAGCGGGCTAAAATTTGCAGGCTGCGGACCAAAAAATAAGAAACAGACAAGCAATCAAACAAAATAAATAAACAACAACATTAGACAAAGACGAAACAAACAAAAAAACCGGATAAAAAAAATTAATGACTCATAACGCGCATTTTTCATGTCGTGATGATCAAATGCGCGAGACAGACACTGAGGGTGGTCACTGCCAGAGATTTGTTTGCGTCTTCAGCGGTTCTTTTACGTCCACCTTATAACATAGTCAGAGTGAAGGCAGACGGGACCTCCGGCTTTACGTCCTTATCCGAGAAGACGAGGCACTGAGAGAGTAAAGTATCTTGCCTAAGGACACAACGTGATCGCCCGTTCTGGGAATCGAAACCGGGCCACTAGACCCGAAGTCCAATGCCCTAACAACTAAGCCACCACGTCTCTCAAAAAAATAAACAAAATAAAAATATCACATTGAATTTGTCGCAACAAAAAACAATTTGACATCATAAAACTAACCAACCAACCAAATAAACAAATAAACAAACAAACAATTTTGATGAATAGACCTATTAAATCGGCTAGCGCGAATTGGGGTGTCACGTGACATGAACTGGGTATACGCAAACGTAAACAAACATGGATCCTGCATACATTTACTGTAAAATCTCATGGAAAATCGGAAATGTATAAACTGTACAAGAATCGTTCACAACAATAACCGTAAACTTTGCTGACGTAAAAACGTATAAATCAGTCCCTGCTGAGGAAAACTGCACCTCAAATTGTGCTTGAACTTCGTGCTTTTCGTTTACTTAGATAGCGGCAATTCCAAAATTATCGATGAAGATCAGTAAGGAAATTATGCAGAGAAAAAATATTTCCTTCGATGTGTTGAAATGTTTGGTCGTGACATACTCCAGTCGTTTTGTTTAAACCATGAAAACGTGAAAAGATGTGTACAGATCACATGTTGTGTATTATCACGATGAGTGTATTTAGGGCCCGCAAATTTTGGCCAACAGCCCGCAAATTTTGTTCCGCAGCCCGCAAATTGTGACCCGCAGCCCGTAAATCTTGCCCGCAAACCGCAGCCCGCAAAATAGCGGGACCCATAATTATGACCACGTCTTCCTGGACAATGTCGATAATATTGTGGGTTTATATGCAAATTTGAACGATTTTACACGAGTTTAGAATGATAGAGCTGTTACCAAGGTTACCCAGTCATGTTTTCTTTGAATTATTGTTTTGCACATTCTTTGAAGTATTGTTTTGCACATAGCTTGTACTTAGCTAGAGCTATGCAAAACATTGTTTTTCTTGAAAGTGTTTCTTTAAACTCCGTCTAGTGTTCGCAGTTTACATTACTGATCTACTTTATCTATTTTTTTCATGATCTAATCTTAGTCTGGATCTTGGTATAAAATTAATTAGAAAAACAAACGCAACAAGGTTCACATTTGCGACGTTTCGACATCATCCGTTGTTATTATAAAGCAATGGATTAAATTTTAATGAAGCAAGCTCCATTATGGCTCATTGAATTAAATTCATTGCTTGATAATGACATCGGACGATGTCGAAACGTCGCGAAAATGAACCTCGCGGAACCTCGTTTCGTTTTTTTTAGTAAAATCTTTATACCTCCTAAGAGTTACGTAAATAGTATTATAATTCTGCTTTACTGATCATACAATATTCGACTTAGACTTCCCTTGGTGACAAAAAACTTGGTGAAATTCAGAGGCTTTTTGCTCAAACAACCGCAAGACCAACGACCTCAGCACCAGCATCTCCTCCTTCTGAAACCTGGAAATGGATCGTAATTGGTGTAGTTTGTGGTGTGTTCTTGTTGATAATTATCATCGTCATTGTCATTTTCTGCATGAGGTAAGGCCCACAAGTACTTTGCAAATACAAACTCAACTGATCACTTTCAAAAGGTATTTTTGTCACATGGTAGAGTGCACGAACTAAAAGTGTGCAACAGTTGTCACTATTTAGTGGTAAATAGCACTAATTAAACAAAAGAAAACAATAGAATTAGCATAAAATAGCACTATTTAGTAGTATCCATGTTGCAAACTTTTTGTGCGTGCACTCTATCACAAATGGAAACTGAGTTATTGTAATCCCGACACGTTTATGGATCTTCATCTATCCAAGGCGTACCGTCTAATACGCTTATGCGTACGCGCAAACAAATTGTTGAGAATTCATTATTTAATAATTTAATTGTTTAATTATTTTCCTCAGGAAAGCAAACAATGAGAAAAGAGCACGTATATCAGTCGGTGATCCTAACGAAGCCTACCATGATGACGAACAGTTGGAGATGGAGAAAGTTCGTTAGAAAATGGTCGGAAATCATCGATGTATGCACCTGCACCTCATTCAAATTAGTTTATCAAGAAACGATAAAGATAAAATGAACAACACCTCACACATACGCATATCAAATTTGTCATATGATACTTGGGATCATTTGTTATTTTTGGACCAGATCAACTCGGGTCAGGCTTAAGGATTTTGGATCAAAGTCGCTAGGATCGAATTCAGCCGTTTTCTACAAATGATCTACAAACGATTGCAACCACACAAGGTTGGCTGCAGTTTGATAAAAAAAAAAAAAAAACATTGATAAAATGAAAAGTAATGCTACACACAAAAATCTTGGTTTTGAAGTTAATATACAAAATTATGTCAATATTTTATATAAAAATAATAAAGCCCTAAACAAATCGTACAAATAATCGATTGGCAATATATCAAACATAATCACTAGTTTTCTTAAAATAAAAAAATACAATCCATACAAAGCATGATCAATAATTTAATAGTAATCAGCATTCAGTCAAATTTTATTCTCTTTATTACAAAAATAAATTTAAGCAAAATCAGTTAATAGTCGTTCAATTATTTCACTCATTCATTCACGCATACATTCATTCATTTTTTTTAAATAGCTTCAATTATTCATTGCATATAATCCAGAATTTATTATGTCAGTTAAAGAAAGGTATTATATATTGCAATAACCAAATATTCATTCCCTGGTACAGTACCATAGGGTGATAAAAAGGTGGCAGTATTTTAAGCATATATATATATAGATATTCTTTCGTGCTTGTAATCCCGCTTTGAATGTTGACATCATTTACATTAATGGAATCATTGAATTTAGCATTTGAGAGGAAGAAAAAAGACGAAAAAAAACAAACAAGAGAGCATGAGATAAGAGAGCTTACCCCCGGACCAACACGGCGGTCAAACGCAATGCGCACGCGTAAGGCCAAAATACAAAATGGCGGCAAAAGCATGAGGTTATTCTGTGAAATTTTATGTTTTCCCTGAAATATATTCCTTCAAAACCACAAATGATGCAGTTGAAGCACAGCAAATGGAAGAATACTACATAACAAAGAAGACTGGTAAGTAAAAAGAAATTATTTTGTTAAATAAAACAAGTTTTATCAGTTTAATCTGTTTCATGATGGGCAATTCGATCGGTCGACCCGACTTGTGCTAAGTTTATGCTTACTGTCATCGTTGTCAAATAGAAATCTGATAGGATTGTAAGTTAATGTACTCATGTTTTGTCAGCAAGCCGTTTTTGAATTATAACGGAAAGCAATTTTTTCAGTTTCGGTAATGATTGTGTTGAAATGCACAATATATTTTTCTTCCATATTAATGTTCATCATCTTCGAACAGCTGACCTGCACTTGTTGTTATTTCGAGGAAACGTTAGTACCAATCTATCTTTTTTATGTCTTATGTATTGTAATTTAAGAATATACTTAATTTACTTTTGTGGTAATATGGCCTTGATGTTTAAATAATTTGCCATCAACTTAATTTGAAACAATCAATAGTCGCACAATGGAGGTCATAGATAAAAAAGCTCGTTTCGACTATAAATGCAAGTCTTCATCGCAAGATGGAGAAATTTTGTTCACAATATGTGTGATTAGGCATTAAACTGAATAAATGTTAGAGTGCAAAGGTTGACATTTGAGCTCATAGCATTCTTAAGTTCTGACAGAAAGGTTTCCATTTCTTGCAGACCAGCATGTCCAACTAATGCACCATGCACTCCATGGAGATGACTGTCCATGACAATGATACACCCATTAGAGCCTACAAAGGAAATGGTTTTACCATCAAGTATAACTATTGCTGCTAGCTGTGGATCTGTTGTGAGCCTTTGTAGGTAGAATCCTAAAGATGACTGTGGGACATTTGGATTTACCATACAAAATTCCAGGTCAAGTGCTTCTTCTACTACAATATTACCCAATTTATGCTGGACATGTGGTAGGGCACTGGAAACAGAGAAATTAATTGGTTGATGGTTGGTTACCAAGTCATGGATTTTGTTCCCTTCCAGCATTTGAGTATAGATATGGCCAACCCAGCTTACTGGTAGTGACGAGCCATGGACAGGAAAGAAGAGGTTATTTCTGTTAATGATGAAGAACTTGGAAAGGAGGAGAGATATAAAGGTACATGCATTAGATCCTTGACGATTATTTATAGTAGACTGTGATAGATATCCAGGAAAAAAATATAAACAGATTCCATTTGACCTTTTGACAGCGATTTGTATTGTGAGAGTTTGAGGCTGAGAAAGGTAGCTTTCTGTGTCACTAGAAGTATATGTGCTTCTAGTTGATGTGCTGTTATTGTTTGATGGATGGATTCCTGGTTGTGAAACATCAAAACTACTTAAAAAATTGTCTACAAGCTCTTCCCACTGTTGAGAGTCATAAAATTCTGCATCGCAATTATTGTGACTCAACAAAATGTCAGTGTCTTGACCATCATTGTTTAATGGTTCATCAGCGTTTTCCCTAGTTTTTGTTGGAGCATTGTCTAAAAGTGATTCATTGAACTTGTTACAAAGTGTTTTTGAAGTTTCTATTAGAAATGATTCACAAGTTAAACATGTGGTAGTACAGTTGCGATGGTATGTGTGACCACAAGCCCATCTCACAATGTCCTCTCTGTCTTGACAAATGCATCCTTGCTTATCACATACTGAGTCTGAGTCAGGTGTGAAGTCAATGGAATTTGGTGTGTTCTTCAACCCACTTGTATAAGATAACGGTAGCGCAGTTTGCTTGACTGTGGTGTTGAATGCTGCCAAATTGTAGCATGCTTGTCCAATGTATTTGGAACCCTTTTTATCTAGTTGTCTTGGAAGCTAAAGAAATAGAATAATCAATCAGCTAGTGCCATACAAATTTGAATATAGGCTTAAAATAAGAGTTTATGTACTGAAAGCATTTGAAAATGAAGCAACAAAGGAAGATGAATCCTGTGTTTGAACATTAATTTCTTACCTGTTTTGAAACTCCTAAAGTACATGCAATTCTCTTAAACATCTTGAGCAGGATTTCCGATGCTTTTCCTCTCAATATTCTGAAGTCGTGTTGTGTGATTCCTCTAGTGTAGGGCTTAGTAAATGAGTTCTGAAATGTCTTATTTGACTTGGATTGTGCTACAGAGATAGCTGCCTTACGTATATCTTCTGCATTAGTGTGTGGTTGAATAAAAGAACGTAATACAGAATGCCATATTTCAACTTTTTTTTCTGTGATGATGGAAAGCCATTTTTCTTTTAGCCTGTAGTACTGAGGATAATTCAGCTTGTGATGGATAAAATCACTTAACATGGACAGGGTGGCCTTATCATAGTGATGACGTTTCCATATAATAAACAGCACTGCAATTCTAACCATAAATGGAATGTAAGTGTCAACAGTTCCATGTCTGAACATAATGTGATAGTGAAACAAAGCCACTGGGATTACTTCTTCTAATATGTGTAATATGCAGGCAAATTCAATGTCTTTACAAAGTTTAAACTTGTCCAGCACTTTGCCTCTTACAAGTAGCCAACCAAAATAAATAGCCAAACACAATGCTTGGATTCTCATTGGTTTTGGCTTGTTTGGCATAGAAGACCCAAAAAGGTCTTCATACACTTCAGAAAAAAAGAACCCATACATTTTGGTCAAATCTTCATTTATATTTAGAGAGACATGAAATGCTCCTTGTTCAGGAATTATGGATAGTACAGAAGATGTTGTGTTTTCATCTTGAGCAATGATCTTTTTTGTGTAATACCATGTTGGCCAGTCACCAGGCATGGGAAGCACAAATTGTTTCAAGTACAGTTCCATTGGTGGACAACAATTCATCATGTGTTTAAGACATATTTTATAGTCATCCATACTCTTCAGTTCTTGTTCATACTCATCTATCAAGATGCAGGTGTCCAATTTGTGTATGTCATCTTGTGATAGCTCAGAATACACCCTTAAACAGAAAAGTGTTGTTTCAGATGTGAATGTTCCCCACTTGTGAACACTTTGGATAATTGTGGCAACATTATTATAACACTAGCAGAGTTACTACTGATGATTGATTTGGAAAACTATTGTAATGTGTTTGCTCTTCAGAGTGATCTCTTATTTATGCTTCTTCAATATTGTGAAATAAATATACTTGCACATTCCGACATAATTTGTTTTGTGTCTGTCAAGTAATACATTTTAATTGTATATAGATTTTATGTTCACCTGAATTCTTTTGTTTGTTTCTTTAGATCATCTGCTGATAGAACTTTACATTGACTTGGAAGGATATCAAAACACATCATTGACATGGATCGTACACATTCTATGAGTAATGGTTTAATATGGTTGAAGACTATTCCACCTCTACATTCTTGAACATTTTTATTCACATTGACTTTAACTTTGCTGTGTATATTCACTGTGTTAAGTGGGACAGCAGGGATAGTGTCATGGACATCCAATAAATTTGAGGCCATATGTGTAGCTGTTGATAGTTTACTATTAGTGGGAAGCTTGATGGTTTGAATGTTATGAAAATCATCAAGAAGATTGATGATCAGTTTCCTTCCCTATAAAATATAATAAGAAACAATAAATATTAAACTATGTAATTTTATTTTGTAATATTTATTATTTACTCCATCAAATTAATGTTTGCAGCTATGACATTATTATTATCCATTAACAAATCAATAATTTAATTTGACTTGTGCATCAATTATTATCAATGTTCTAATTAAATCACACTTCAATATAAATATTGAGACAACATAGCATCAAAATATCATTCTTATCAATATAATATTTAATATGACATGTCTAATGTGATCACTTACATTTATGGCGCACTGTACTCTAGCAGACAATATGTTTGGATTTTTTTTTTGGATCTGTGTTAGATGTCTATCAAATGTTCTAGGTGCTATACTATACCCAAGGACTGGGCCACTATTCATTGCTTTTCTTGATGTCCCCTGGTTATGAAGGTATAACCCTTGGTCTTTGTGAAAGGAAGAGGTTTTTTGAGATCTGCAAAATGTTTTTTTTTGTTTGATTAATATAATGCTACCACTATAAATATCAAAGTCTGAGTTTTATTATTAAACTGTCAAACCTGCCTAAAATATGCCATTGTATGAAGAAGAACTATAGTCCTTTGGTGCTGAAGTTTCTCTCTATCTGGTGATAGCCGGTTGTCGTCACGAGTAATGGAGTTATAGATAATATTGTATAGCCCTCTTGCATGCTTTTCTACAAAGTTCATCATTAAACCAGGCCTGTACAGAGGGGGCCCATCTTTTTCATAATGGTGGTACAGTGCCAACTGAAAGGTCTCAACCAGTGTTTCGAAGGAACCTACAATTTTATATAACAAATTTAATGATCATTTATCACATTATTATCCTGTACTTTTACACTAAGATTGTAATGAATTGATATTATGATAAGAGTGTGTAAATTGTAAATAACAGTACCCTGTGTATAACTTGATAGTTGCCTTGACATCCTCTCCCACACATTGGCATCAATACGTATATCCCCATCGCTGTTGAACTGTATTTGTCCAAAGGATGTATCAACAGTATTCCATGTAATAAATTGGTTGTTGAAACCACACTCTTGTGATAACAAATGTAATTTGTCTATCAAGTTATGAAAATGTTGCTTTATGACAAATATATGCTTTCTATGAGAATTTACTTGATTACAACCATTTGAGATGATTTCATTGGCCTGTGAGAGCGAGTCACTCAATCTTTGTATTGGGGATTTTGATATTAGTACGATCTGTGATAAAAAGGTAATCTCATTTTAGTGAAATAAATTGCAAATATAACATTAACAAAGCTAGTTGTGTATATTTATATAAGGATAATACTCACTTTTTCAAGTTCACTTGTCGTTTTTTGAGCCCTTTTATTTTCCTTGTCAGTCTTAAAAAAAGTGAAACGTTAATATTATTATGGAGCAACATTATTGAAGTATTTTTTTGTGTTAGAGATGTTTTCCAAAGAAATTAAAGGAAACCATATTGTGTGACATATGCTCCTCAAATCATACCAAGACGTTCGTGACATCTGTGTGTTTATTTAAAGTGTTTCCTATTAATTAAAAACTATGTAATATTATTGCGAAATCTTATTTTCCTCGAATGATCAGAAAAAATGAAAGTGGAAAATATCAAAGTGTAGGTGCTTGCTTTCAATAATTGCGATTTATGTATACAAAAACATCGCTCGAGCGAATGAGTGTCACGTAATCTTACTTGTTTTGCTGGGACGTAAAATTTATGTTCTTTAGAATCCTCGTCGGCTGTCTTCTTGCAGTTCTTACAACAACGAGTACCGGGTTGATATCCAGCTGTTGTTTCCCCTATGCTGTCAAACAACTTGTAGAATCGTTTCGGTATCTTATTAGTGTTTAATTGAGTCGAGTGAAAGCGTTTTGGACACGAACACCGTAAGTTTTTTTCGGCGAGCAATATCCCAGTGATGCCGACAAAGTTTTGAATTTACGGGAAATTTAGTTACACGACTCAATTCTGAGTCCACATTGTACAGTCGTCCTTGGCATGATTTTCCAGTTCTGGTTTTTGAAGCGCTCATACACACTTCGTCCTTAGTTTTGTTACTAGCCTTCACACTAAGTGTCGCTAGCGACACAAGCAAGACGATGACTGCTAAATGACTCACTTCACACGACATTTTCACCGATGGTGCAAGCCCAAAAATGTGTGGTGCAAAAGATATGTTTTAAACAATGTCAAAATCTATCTAGTCTGAAAATTTCTGCCCCGGCTTTGCTTTCTCTACTCCGGTTTTTTGAATTTCGCGCCTTAGTTACAGCTTTGTTTACAAAACAAAATATTTTCATCAGGGATGGGTGATAGGGAAAAAACCGGAAGTTACGAGGCCGCGCGTGCGCATTGCGTTTGACCGCCGTGTTCCCCGGACCCCATCAGGGTCTCTAATCGTCATGCTATTTTTAGAAACTCGTTACCAATCTCCGCACTTTTGTCTTGAGATATTACTCATGTAATCTGTCAAATAACATTCCGTTCCCGAAATAACTTTAGTTTTAAAATGGAAAGAAAATATTTCATCATGAGTGTAAAGCACAATAGGGGGGAAAAGCTCTCTTATCTCATACTTTCCACCAAGGTGTATAAATGGGTACCGGCATTTGCTGGGGGTAAATATAGTCAGAGTATATATATCGTATATCCTGCAAGTTAACTGATTATAAGAAATTAACGCTAGTAGATGTCAACATACATTAGACTCAAGCAACCTAAACTAACGCGATTCAAAGGGGGAAATGCTTTCAAATAAAGAAAGTAACTCAAAAAGGACTAGGGGCTAAAGTTTATTATGCGATCAAACCGTTACCATGAAGTGGAATTAATTGAATAAGTTAAAATATTTAATCTTTAAGACTAATTAAATTAAAGGAAGTGTTGTATTCGAAGTCTATTCTAAACATATCTAAAGGATGCATCTCATGCCCAGAAACATTTACCATCACAGGTCAGAAGACTCAAATAGTGACGAAGAAATAAATTCGGAGGATCCACTGTAAAACTGTATAAATTTATATAATAATTGATATGTTAGATAAAAATAAGAATGGCAGTCTTTCAACTTTATCCTTCGCGTTTTAACTAACGTTTCAAGAAAATTCTCGCAATGTAATTTAGCGTTAATTTTTAAAATTAAAATCGTGTGAGACAAGTGAAGCGTTAATTTCTATTTCTAAGCTATACTGTTTTATTAATTACCAATCAACCAAACAGCATCTCCGTTTTGCGAAAAAAAATATTAAACATACATTAGACAGCTCCAGCTTTATATTTCAGATTTTTAAAGTTTTTTTCTGCCCTCACAATGCTACTTCTTGATATTCGAATATTCTAGACGTCAAACCCAAAATTCAACACATATCCAAATCGAATAATGAATTCAATTGTGCGAGAATAAATCATTATTAATATACTTGAAAAATATCCTCGATTCTAATTGGTGCAATTTTAAATAGTTCAGGCGTAACATAAATGCAGAAAGCTGTAGTAGCAGTGCAAATACTTGTGCTCTAATACCAGTGCAAATTTCAACTTGATTGAGAAAAAGATATTCCCTAAAACTAAATGTTTTCTATGTTTTTGGAATTTGTTCGTATTTGAGAATAATTATAATCTTCTAAGCATTTGTGTTTACAAAAAGTTCTAAATTCTACCAGAATACCCAAGAAATTAAAAAAAAAACTGAAAGAGATCTTTTTCAATTTGGTTATATTTGCACTCGTTTGTATTTCAAAAAGTGAAATGGGCTCGTGCAATTACGAACTCTTCGAAAAACAAAGGAGCTAGTCCATATAAATTCCAAATTGATTAAACAAACCGATAACATCTTATTACCTGTACTAATGGTCTCTTTGTTCTTATGATTAAGGTAGTTAGACTGAAAAGAAATACGTTCAAATTGAAAACATTATTATTATTTCAACAATGTGCACATGTTTCAGGTTCAGTAAATTTGGTTGATTTTGGAATGTATATTTATTTATTTTATATCCTTGTCATGTTTTCTTTACAACATATCATCACGTATATCATGCTTCCTTAGTCATGTTATAAAAGTTTTGTTATTAGAAATTCTAAGCAATTTATAAACAATTTATTGTTTCTCGAGCTTAATATGATTTTGTTGTTTTTACCTATTGTATAGAATATAGTCTCGCCCCTTAAAGTCTGAGTACACACTGAGAGGTTTGATTACAATTAAACTTTATTGTATTGACGTAATTTCAACTAAAGTTTTAATTAAGTTTCGGTAACCCAGCACACATATGGTCATATTTACTTTCTTAACTGTAGTTATTAAGAGTTGAAAGAAATGCATGGCTGATTTTATGTATGTCAGGCATGAAGTGAACTTGCCTGCGTGATCTTATTGTCGTTTATGATAAACAGAGGTTATACAATGGTTAAAATTTTGTTAAATTCAATTGTTTTACCCTAACGACACTATATTACACTTTTATTCCTACCATATCATATCATTATCATTATCATTATATCATCATAAGCGAATAGAAACTTTGTTTCATAATGTCCCATATGATTAAATTGTAATATTACCATTATCATTAACGACGAACATAGCGACTAAATAGAGTTGAATTGGCTGAAGATGGGTAACTTTCGTGTAATAAGTTTAACTTTTTCGTTATATTTAACTTAACTTTAGTTAAGCATCTTAGTGTGTCCTCAGCCATAAAGACTGTTATTATTTGTGTTGTAGTTACCACACGTCCATATCCAATAGTTTGTTTACATGTTTGCAAGGTGATATTATATACATATGCATATTTTACTCTACAAAATATAAGTATTGATAATAATAGTAAAAAGTTTATAAAATGAAGAATATGGTAATCCTTTTCTCAGGTAGGTTATATACATTTTTTATTTATTTTTTATTTATCCCTAGAGGATTGTTAAAAAAGTTTTGCAAAGTTAATAAAATAATCTTAATGAAGCGTAGTGGAAGTTTTAATTCCATAGTGTTGAGTCATATATATGTTATTATAGTTACCATGACTTCCACGAAACAAAATATTGATTGTCAATTTCGGCGCGCGAAAGTGTCTGAAACATCGGACATGCCTACCTGCACGTCAATATAGTCGTTGATGCAAGCAGTGATCGATAGCACGGCATTGAAGAACTGAATACAAATTGAATTACACTTTCCATTTGAATAACGGATCAAAACAGTGTATCAAAACGTTAGTTTTGCTTTCTTGTCAAAGAAATTCTGATTCACTCATCTTTGTCAAGGTGCTAATGGTGTTCATTATGTAGTCTCAACAAAGATGCCTTGCAGGCCTCTAATGTATTGGACGCTTTTAGCTATAACGGCCATAATCGCCAAACTCATGACAAAAAGACTTCCTTATTGACCATTGGTTGATTTTTAAAGATATCTTGTTCTCTTGCTGTAAATAGGACACTATTACAAAAACTTACAATAAGTGCGCAAAGCGTCGTGTTAAAAAAAGTCCTTAAATATTCTACTTTACTTCCAACTCGAAAACTTTGTGGCTTTGGCACATGCATTCTTGGTAGCGATATAAAACCTTATACTACCTAGACTGGACTGCATTTTCAGTGAATATTTAAAAAGAGCTACATAGCTCTAACGATTTCCTATTTTTTGTCAACGATTGTAAAAACAATTGTTAGACAATGCACCTCCAGTTCAATGCGGAAAATAAATGAAGCATAAAAACCAATCTGCATGTTCAGATGAGCGTGTATTAACTAATAAGAAATCATTTATCGCTACAGACTACATTACTCTAGCGACAAACAAACATGGCGAGGTCACGCCAAAGCTCGCTTGTTTTGAAACTTCTAGCTGTTGTCGTCCTTGTTTTGACTCTCCATACAAGTAAGTTTGATGTCTTAAAAACTATTGTTTAATAGTACTTTTGAAATTTTTAGAAGTTCTGGAATGAAATGAGAAAAAAATGACGATTGCATTTTGTTTTTAAGAAAGCCAATTCGTGATCAAGTGTGTGGATATATATGTCAATTTCTTTTATTGATTACTATTTTAAGGAAGCTCTATCCAGTTGTGGAGATTCTCGGATGTTTAGTGAATCAAAAAAGAAATATCATGACAAAGCTCATGACAAAGCTCTAAGACTTTGAGTCAAAGATTCAGTTTTTACACAAATGATCGCTTGACAGGTCACCATAGCAACGCTATGGTTGTCATAATAAAGCCCATTTTTAACGTAGAACTAAACTCATAGCTGCGTGAGCTCGGAGTTCTCGGAAATGCTGCGATGGTTTTCGTAAGCTTTTACTTATACATATGTCATTGTTATTCAACATTTTGAACATATTGTATCAAATCATTTAAGGATGACTTGTAGTATAATACACATGTACCATCAGCATTGCTTCTGCTATACAAATCTGTAACAAGAGACTTTCCTGATTCATAGCAAAACTGAAGCATGTTAAAACTTGGTTGGCAGTTCTGATAGCATGAAATCATTGTCTTACTGATAGTAATTATTTGTTGTATTGCATTTTGTCCAAACGTTAAATAATACATGACTATAAGGTCTGCTATTGTATTACTTTGTTAAACAAATTTTATAATGTATCATTACTGCAAGGATTCTTTTCTAAGGCATTAATGAGTTTTAATTCACAAAAATTCAATGTGATTGAGTCTTATAATTGGACACGAGACACCGATTAACAGGTTAGCTCAGTTGGGAAAACTTTGGCGTTCGAATCCTCAGCCGGACCATCACTCAGGGTCGTTAAAGAATTAAGGAGAATGTTCTTCGATTTATAATTGCTAGGCTTCGCGTCTTCTCGGATAACGACGATAAACTGGAGGTCCCTCCTCGCCACACTTTGACATTAATCAGTAACGGGAGGACGTAAAAGAACGACTGAGGACGTAGGTCACGACCATCCTCGGTGATAGGCCTACAATACACACTAACTACTAATCAAAATCATGCCTGTAAAACCGGATTACATACTATACATACTACTCTTATGAAATTAATGCTACTTCTTAAAAAAACTTCCTAAGCTTGGTAGAAATAATGAAAAAGGTACATTGAACAACTTTAAAAAAAAATCAAGTAAAAACTTTACTTTGAATAGGTCTTTTGAAAATTTGTTGAGCGATATTACGAGGGTGACGAATGTGAGGTGATGCCGTGTGATTGAAATGACGTCACGGACTTTGCCAGGTATACAAACAAAAATGGCCTACATTAGCCGATTGGCAAGCACAACGATTCTCCATAATTTTTATGGTAATTAAGATCATCATCATTTTAATACCTATAACCAAAATGTGATAAGGAAAACGTTCATTGTCCGTATAACTTTTTAGTTTCGTGACTGTGTGTTTTTCGAATCGAATCGAAACGAATTAAAAACTGTTGAGATATAACACTGGAATGTTTATAATCTGTTTAATTGTTACATGGTCAACCGGTCAGAGTAGCCTTGCATACGACCTGGCCTCGATCTGAGTCTCAAACTTGCTCACATAAGGTAGAAGGCTCAAATAGTGTGCTTGGTAGTCACTTCGAATTAACTTAACAGGATGTATTACATTGTCATTATAGACTATTTTGCAACTAACATTGTCTTATTTCTACAGTTTTCGTTACACCATCTATTTCATCTTCTACTACACCATCTACTTCCCCAAATCAAGGTAAAACGATGTTGTAACTGATTATTTAGATGTACCTAAACAAGCCGAGCAAGAAAATTTAAAATATTTCAGGACAATATGAAAAATTATTGGACGCTGGAAAAGAGCGGGAGACCAGTGACTAAAATGTTTTCCTTGGAAAATTCAAATAGAAAAAGTAACTAGTAAATACTAGTAATACTAGTAAATACTAGTAACTAGTAAACTTTCATTTTCATGCTTTTTGGGAATATTGTGAATGAATAATTAGCTAGTTATTGACTCGGCTTGAGCATCATATGAACATCGGAGTTATCCTCCTTATTGTATGTTAGTAAGCCCGCATTTTTATGGTAATCAATTTCTTTATAATACCTATAACCAAAACATTATGAGGAAGACGTTCATTCCCTAAAACGTTTTTAGTGTTTTAGCTGTGTGTTTATCGAATCGAAACCAATTAAAAACTCTTGCGATGAAACACTGAAATGTTTTAAATGTATTTGATTGTTACATGGTACGTCAACCGGTCAGAGAGGTCTTGCATACGAACTAGCCTCAATCTGAATCTCAAAGAAGGCTCAAATATTTTGCTTGGTAGTCACTGCGAGTTAAACTTTGCAGGATGTGTTATATTGTCTATATAAACAACTTTACAGCTAATACTATCTTATTTCTACAGATGTCCTTACAACGTCTCCAACACCATCTACTACACCATCTCCATCACCATCTACTGCATCATCTACTACACCATCAACTACATCATCTATTACATCATCTACTGCACCATCTACTGCACCATCTCCATCACCATCTACTGCACCATCTACTACACCATCTACTACATCATCTACTGAACCATCTACTACACCATCTCCATCACCATCTGCTACACTATCTACTGCGACATCTACTGCACCATCTACTACATCATCTACTACAACATCTACCTCACCATCTACTCCACCATTTCCATCACCATCTGCCACACAATCTACTGCACCATTTACTGCACCATCTACTACATCATCTACTACACCATCTACTTCACCATCTACTTCACCATCTACTACACCATCTACTACACCATCTACTACACCATCTACTACACCATCTACTTCACCATCTACTACACCATCTACTTCACCATCTACTTCACCATCTACTACACCATCTACTACACCATCTACTACACCATCTACTTCACCATCTACTTCACCATCTACTACACCATCTACTACACCATCTACTACACCATCTACTACACCATCTACTTCACCATCTACTACACCATCTACTACACCATCTACTTCACCATCTCCATCACCATCTGCCACACAGTCTACTGCACCATCTACTACATCATCTACTACACCATCTACTTCACCATCTACTACACCAAATCAAGGTAAAACAATGTAGTAACTGATTGTTTGTATGTACTTAAACAAAACGTGAAACAAAAGCTATTTTTATTCATTCAAACTATTTCAGGACAATATGAAAAAAGCTGGAGATCAGTGACTGAAATGCCTCCTTCGTAAGATTGAAGTACAAAAAAGAAAGAATATTAAAAAATATTTTGAATGATTAATAATAAAGTTGTCGTTGAACTAGGCTTGTGCATGATATGAAGAAATATACAAACCATGGAACCAGTTATCCTACTCATTGTGAGTAGGTTAGTTACCATTGAGTACCAAATAGTGCTTTGAAAACAATAGAATACAATATAATTGGGATATATTGCGTTATTTAGTCTCTATGCCTCAGTGAGTCTCAGGTTGTCAAAAACTAACTAGTTGCTATTTGAATACTATTTGACATTAAATCTTTAGTAGCTCATTTACGGTCTTAGTGCGTGCATTGTACGTAAAATAGTATGGAATAGATGGATCATTTCACATCATCTGTTATTCGGGGGGATAACAGATGGTATTGATTGGCTCTTCTTGTCATTCGAGACAGTTATATTACGTACGTAAAGCAAAAATTCTGTTTTTACGCACATTTGCGCGTTGGTATAGGACATTATATGACACCTTACAAGTGCGTAATTTTTTGTAAATGTCGCAAAGATGCGTAAAGGGCGTGAATATTGCGTTAAATGTCCACAAACAGTACATTTAAGTAATGTTAACTCATTCGCAAATTTACGTTAAGTGTCCCATCACGCACGATACTGGTACGCGTAAATGTTGTGTGAAAAACAAGCATTTACCCAGCGCAAAACGCTGCGAATTGGATAATTTATAACTGTATTGACTATTAAATTTAAGGATGCAGCTCGAGTCCGTGTAAGAACGCTGGCACTTGTGTTCCGATCGGCAGTGGTTATAGATGTCAGTGCTCAAAAAACTTTACTGGAAAACATTGTGAACGAGGTACGGTTTTTATGATTTTGTTCTAAACGTCTTTTATGTGCTATCCTTTTTATTAAGTACTTACCATTTTTAAAAATCTAAAAAAATGACAGAAAATTGCATTTACATACTCCAAGTCATATGGACTAAATAATAAAACAATTTTCTAAAACAATCTTCAGCCATAGTAAAGTTTTTAGAGTTTTTTGGCACTTTGCCTTTCTTTAGAACTCAATGTAATGAAAGGTTTCACAATTATCAAACGATTTCAAGCAAACAAAAGTGCATATACTACATAGAATATTTTGAAGTATTTAAAACTACAAACAACCATTACGTATATCATAACAAATCGTAATCGCTTGTTATTATTATGATGGTATCTAGCCATTATTTGCTAGTACAGTCATATTCAATATCACAATATTCATTTAATGACAGCAATTAATGATTTTTGTAACTGCTACAATACTTTAAATAATATCAATACCATAATAATCACAATTGAATGGTGTTATCATATCCATAGTCGAATTTTGCAACTTGACAAAATTAAACTGGGTATAAAAATTAGAATAACGGTAAGGTGAGACTTCTTAGTGATTATATTTATTTCCTCTTAGCGACTTACTGTTTCTTACAACCGTGCTTGCACGGGGGGACATGTACTCCAGCGAACTCTACTTCTTATGATTGTACGTGTCGAGTGGGATATTCTGGAAATCGATGTGAAAAGAATGGTAAGTTTAAATGATCTTTCAAGACTAAAGCATGTTGTTTAATCTTTTTACTTTTAAAGTAAGCGAGTTTGATTTTGCTTGAGAATACTGCTCACCAAGTTGGTGTAACAGTTAAAAGTAAATGAAAAATGTTGCAGAGCACCATCAAAACATTGTGTTCTGGGGTTCCTTTGCAAAGCGGAAACCTTGGCGTACCTTTTAGGACTTGATTTCACGTAATCACCTCCACATAAATCTAAAATATATATTATTGAATCACCGATTTGTATATTTGAAAATTTGAATAAATAATAGTTGGGTTAACGTTTTTTCACAGTCTAAAATTAGCAACAAAATTAATTCGTGCGCAGTTCCTTTCAGTGAAAACTTCCGTCGAGGCATTACCGAAATTAAAATAAAGTCTCCGCACAGCCCCCTCCCGTTGACGTATCTTTAAATTACTAGAAAATAAATTATTTTGAACGTTTTTATTTTACAGAAAATTGCACGGGACAAAATCTATACGATCATTCTGATGCTGAGACGATGCCAGATACATATGAATACAGCTATCGATGCTTTAAAGTTAACTTTCCTGATGGTGACATCTATTTCTACGGAAGAAAGCACAGTGCCTTTTATGTTAGTGACTTAATATGTTTTTGCTGCTTGGTTAAGATGTCTCAAAAGAACAAGAAAATAATTTGGAAGAAATTCAAAAACTCGTTCAAAACAAGAGACAAGAAATTTAAATATCGCTTTTCATTTTATGACTTTAGCTTAAATACCCCTAAGAAAAAGAATTCTTTTTATTAATCTCCACCAAAAAGTACACTAAATAGATATCTCAAACATATGACATTTATTTACAATTAAAAAAAGCTGTTTAAATTTCAATATACCTAAACTGCGCTATAACAGATCTTAATACAAAAACAGAAAACAAAATGTTACATCAATGCGTTGACATATTTTTGTTTCTAGCATCGAGGAAAATTACTCATGAGAGAGTGAGCTTCTCATTGTCAACATTTCAGAACGATTAGCAGCAAAAATGATTGGTTTCTGCAATAAGAGAACGAGATTTAATTATAACGTCTAAGAACGCAAAAAAACGCAAAAGATTATTGATGTTTAAGTTAAATTCCTGTCAAAGCTTATTAGTCGACGAACAGAATCTTTCTTTGCGCAAAACAGTATAGTCTATGAGATTGCTATTGCTATTGAATTGCCCATTTGTTTTTGTTTTGTTGCAGATCTGCCGAAATGGCATCATTAAGTTTAAAAGTCCCTGGCGTGACTATTGGCCATACAAGTTTGGGGCGTATTATTGGCAATCACGTTCAGCCATTATATCACCATTCTGGGCACTGGTTGATACCTATTATCCATTTAGGAACTCCACTTTTAACTACCGGTAAGTTTTTTTATTGTTTCACATTTTGATTTGAAGTTTGATTGATTGCTAGGATCGAGTGGTTTTGATGAGAGAAAATGTTTTGAAAAAACATTATTATAATATATTATTATGATATAATCCAATTTTGTAAATAGTCATATTACTTCGAAGAAGCATTAACGTCCCGGAAGCGTCTTCTTCACTGAGTAAAAAACAGATTTTTATAATTTTCTCTGCTTATTTGTCCTAGAAATACATACAAGGACTTTGTTTAGCTAAAAGTAGATTTTGCAAATTATCAATTAGCTTTTGAGAAAGGTTTTGTCATCAGCACCATTAAATTTTAATTTCCTTTTCTAATTTATCTATAATTAGCAAAAACAACTCGCGCGTGTTAAATAATTACTAATTACGTATTTATAACATGCTTAATTACAATGTTTCTTACCACGGTTTTACTCTTCCAGAGGATATCAGTTTCCTTCTGACCCAAACAGTATGTCTAAAGTATATTACCAAGTCATCCATAAAACATCCTCACCGATACTTGAACAGGCTACTAATGATGTAAGAAAGTACAGCAATGAGATTGCATACAGTGAGTTTCAGGCAACGTTGGTTATTGTTGTCACATGGGAGAACTTGTATCCGGAACGTTACAGTTGGTACTACTCATCGCCTTATTATCATCTTGTAAGTAAAGTACTTGATCCTATTTCATGTAATAGATCAAGTACGAGTGCGAGTGTTTCATCACGGGATCCAAATAACGAGAAGGTGACGAAAGCACAAGGCCGTAGGCCGAGTGCTTTTAGCACCTTTGAGGTGTTTGGGTCCCGTGATGAAACACGAAGCACGAGTTTTTGATCTAACTTCTCAAACTATCATTTAAAATTCATAACTTTAAAGCAGTGTTAGAACCTAAATTGATTTGATGTTAGATCGCGGTATCCAAACTTTGCACGTGACTCAAATATGCTGATGCTACTGGTTAAGAAAGCTATGAATTATTAATGAGTTTGAGAATATATACTTCAGATATTACGCGCGTTTTCATTGATCGAGAAAGTGTGCCCCAAAAGTGAACAAATTAAGGCACGCATCGTGCTTTTTAGCAAATCTTGAATGGAAATTACTTTTCTGTGAGTAGAAAAATATTATAATAAATGTATATTTTGCTAAAAAAAATTGAGCTTTACTTTTCTTGACTTAATTAATTAAATCCAGGCCGACTGTTGTGGTGTTTGAATTCAGTTTCTCAATCGAGCAATTCACTTGTATGCGAAAAAAAGCACAAACGATCACATTTTTAGCCATAAGCCGAATTAGAATGCCCATATCTATGTAAAAAGAACTTTGCTGTCAATGTTATTACTTTTGTTAAATTGATTTCGTTGCCTGTTTGGACTTTTTTCAGTTCAAAATGGTCGTGATTCCCTTAGATCTTTTGATGTAAGTTTTCTTTCTCATTCAGCTCTTAGCAATTTACCGGTAAATTAAAAGCAAGTATCGCTTTCAGCTCGTTTTTTCCTATCACTTCTTTCGTGCTCTCGTCACTTTCCATCGTGTTCTATTACTGATCAAAGCACGTTCAATCCTATTCTATTTGATAAATATTGCATAATATTATACTTCTATTTGTGATTGTATTATTATTTTAGCATATTAAATCATAAAAGTGCATACTTTCATCTATCGACGATGTAGACTCGATGAAAACGTACCCTAAAGCGCTCTTTGTTCTCTCTCTTTCTTTGTGTGTGTGTGTGTGTTTATTTTGGTGTGGTGGGGGACTTTTATTAATAGCGGAAGGCCCGCGCAAGCCGAGCACCATAATTAAGAAAATATGGTAAACCATCGAGCTCATTTCAAATCGACCACAGGAAGCCCGGATTTCGAAAATACGTACAACGTCCGTCCTTGTACCACTGCCGCGCGAAAACGCTGACCGGTTTTAGTCGGGACGCCAAAATAATTTTTTGCAGTTCTCTGAAATTTTTCTACAAAATGTATTTCTACACTGGACAAAGAGCATGGAAATGGTAAAGCTAAGCTGACGGCTTGAAGAGATTTGACTAAGACAGAGAAACAAAGACCGCGGCGTGAAAAAGAAAAATAACTACGATTCAACGATGAAAAGCTACTTCAAAATATTTTCATTGACAGGGTAAAAGTCGCTCATGGCGCTGTTTTTAACCGTCCAAATGTGCAGTCATGCTGAGCTGTCATAATGCATCGATAGTCATTCAAAGCTGGAGATTTTACAAGTTGTATTTTCTGGAAGAGTTTATTTTACAAGTTTGTCAGATGGGATAAAAGGCCGTATTCTTCATGGATTCTTCGTGTCGCTTTTCAGTCATTACTTATCGACTAATCTACTTTTAAAAGTAAAATCGACGGCGATAAAACTTTTATAAAAACAAAAACAAAACAAATACGCGCTGCATTTGCAGCAATTCAAAAGAGGTGAACAGCAAGACGAACACGACTCACGAAGATATTTTCACTCTGTTCATTCATCAATTTTAACGGAATCTTCATACCACGGAGAGCTGTAGGATCAATGCAGATTTATCAACTATTCACGACAAAAAACTTTTCACACAAGATATTTGTCAACAACATGGAGTGGATGGAAATGCAAATTTAGTACAATGTGTGATAGAGCAACACGAGCTTGCCATCGCCGTTCAGTTGAACTGTGTAAACTTTTTAGTGGCGGTGAAAATGGTTTTTGCCAATTTTAAAATTCTAAAAACATGAACAAGCTTATTGTAATCAGAACTGAGGACAAAAAGTTCAGTGGAAAAGTGACAGTACTGGACAAGAAACGTGTCGCCGATATGTTTACATTTTTTCACGATCGTTAATGAATTTCTTTTTTACCATCCACATGAAAGCAGTTTGCAATAATTATATTTATTTGTTTTTGAAAGATATTTATCCATCGTTGATATCCTTATGTGTGTGTTTTTTTTTATTTGATTCTTGTAATTCTTTGATTTGTTATTGAAAATAAAACGCTTGTATGAATTCGTCAGTGTACTCATCTGCAAGTTAAATTTCAAAACTTCATACTAGCTAGTTTTTAATGAGTTGCGCAGTATTCACATTTGATAATTAAAAATGCACAACAGTTTTAGATAGCTAGATTACCAATAAGTAATTCATTACACATTTCACCAGAAAAGTGAATTTTTTGTCGATATTGTTATAACATTTTTTCACACGTGAAAGAGCTATCTTAGTGCTTTTCTAACTTCTCATTGGACAATCAATTTTAATTGACAAGTGCTATTTTTACCATGCATAACAACATATATTTCGCATTTTTGCGAATGATAAAATGTTGTCGCATGCATAAAGCTTTGTGTATTTCAATTGATTATATGATTATTTGATCATGAAAAGAAAATAACATAGCAAAAAAAAAAAAAAAGATCAAGAATTTGATAATTTGTAGTGAATGAATAAATGAAAGAATGAATGGTTGAATAAAAAATTCATTTCATTAAATCAGAGCTCCGCTATTAGGTTCACCTAATTTTTATATTATAACGATTATCATATTACGAGTTGATAAACTGAAAATAATTTGGCATTTAAAATATTTCATCAATGTTTTCTTATTCAAATACAAATTAAAATTGCATGTTTATGACTGCACGAGCTGTCGATCATTGTCCAAAAAACACGTTCGTTCTTGAGGTTTCTGTGTTCGGTTATAAAATTCTGACGAAGAGTGCTACAGCGTAGCCGAAGCGTCAACCTACACAGCTCGCCGTGTTTCATTCTGTAAAATGTCAATATCTATCGTTTGGTAAGTTATCATGTTAGAAACTGCCAACTCCATTTGAATAGATAAAAAGATAAAAAACAGACAAAATCTTATTTATATTTTCCGATAATTTCTATTTTCAGGGCAACAAGTTCCAACTTGTTCTTATCACAGATGGGGTGACTCTGTTTGGAATGTTTCTGTATCCATGCAAAGGAATTCAATGGGTTGTACGTGCTACAGGGTAAGTTGTCCCATGTCCATTATGCGTCAGTATTCAATATGTCAGGTGATATATGGACGACAGCGACCCGACTACAAAAATGTCACAAAATTTGCTGTGGCAATGGTAGACTTAAGTAGGCACGGAAAATACCAATAACGTTTCATCCCAAATGACTATTTTTTTTAAATTTTAGCAGAATTTTGGTATTGTGTTGGTATTATCCTGTTCATAAATAATTTCACGATAATACCAATTGGTATTTTCGTAAGCTGCCTCATTTCACTAATGGGATGATGAATGTGCTGATTTAGTGGATGTCATGTGCTGGCTGTAGTATGTATTTTCGAGGTTTTTGTGAGCTTAAATATATCACGGGATCGTCGACAATTCAGTTACCTAAAAATATATTTGATCAATTTCAAATTATGTATAAAAAGACTTCCTTGTTTACAGTTTGGATATTCAAAACTACATTTATAGACTTTTTTTTTTAATCCCAAGCAAGCTAAAAAAACACAATTAAAACCCACTCGCTTTAGAGTACGAGTAAAATTCAAGTTACTTACGCACAGCTAATTACGTTAATTCAGAGTAGCGCCGGCACTCAATCACGCCAACAAGTTTAATCGCTATATAAGAATATGTTTTTGGACAGATCGACTGCTTTTTCAGGAATGTGTGTTATAAAACGTACAATGTTAACCACTTCAGCCTTATTCCAAGACTAATCCATATACATCTCAGGTCAACTTCAACTAGATATTACAATTAGTAAATGTACTTTCTCATTTTCAGCTCTAACTGGCAAAATTACTGGTATCGTACATACGGGCTTCCTGTTGCCGGCTGGAACTCGGGGAGTGGAGTCACTAATAAGTTTTTCAATTCAGCAGGGTAATGATAATCATATTAATTTTAATGATAACAAGAATTATGGTTCAAACTATGTTGATGATCAACGTGAGGCCTAGTCGTTTATAGAAATTAGGAATATATCCATCCGATTTATAAGCAAGAACATCTTGATACTGTCACTGATCCAATAAGTGCAGGACTTCCTCGGTGACAAACATTTTCCAACAATGTTAATGTTATGAACCAAGGCAAGACGCTGTACGCTGTCGTTAATACCTTTTTTTAACTATTTTAAAAGTTGAGATCTTATTAGAAAATAAGCCCCGTCCAAGGCATTTTTGAACGCTTTGAAATATTATGTTATAACATAGAAATGTGTGCTTCCATTGTGTTATTGGTTTCGGTTTGTAATTCAAGAAGCTACCTTCTTGGAAATAGATGTTAAGACTGTTATCACACACATTTTTTGAGTATTTTTGCTGCAATACATCCCTCTGACGGTCTTCCATTGAGCACTCTCCTCCCCTAAAAGCAATGCTGTATGTAATATGTAGAGCAAAGTTATAGAAATGTGCAAATTTTAAAGAGTATCAACTATTTATGACCAAGATTGTAGGATTGCACTGTGCATTGCGATCATGCATATCAAGCTCTTGTATGTAACTCTAACATAACTCTATTGATGCACTTTACTAAATAACAGTTCCATAACTCTAATTCCATTGTACTAATATTTTTGCTTATAGTTCTAGTTCCTTGGATATGCTTAAAATGGATGAAAAGAAGGGCAATGTCAACGAAACCGGTCGTTGGTTTTTCCGTCTCAACGAGGGGGCTTTAAGTGCAAGAGTGGCAGAGCAAAAGTGCAGAAACTGGCATAGAATTCAACTTTCTTTAGGATCGCAACTCCCTATTCCCTCAAGACTACCTCGGAATTTCATTTGCCCCTGCACATTTTCACAGATTCAATGGGACAGAAGGTAGGTATGGTAGCATGAAGTCATGCCCGCGTTAGTCGTGGCACATCGACAGTGTTTTGTGTTTATCCTTACATTGTAGTTTAACTTCAAATAGAGTCGTTTCTATCAATTGTGTACCATTTTTTGACAATAACATCAAAGCCCGTATACGAGCTGCGTACTTAGACGACTGACTAGCCTGCCATTTTGCGATTTGGTGAACTCTTTGCGACATATGATAGTTAAAATAATAATGCACGGTGCTTAAATAGAGCATTTCATCAAACTTCAATGCGCTTTACAATATTATATATTCATACGGGCGGCTGTTAGGGTGCAATTTTTTTGCCAAGCGGCACACCTACCGGGAATTCTCTACTCTTTTCGGAGGGTATAAAAAAATTAAAAGCAGTTAAAAAGGTGGCTCCAAAGAAATGTAAAAAGTGTTCGTCTGAAATGTCCAATACCAAAGTTTCTAATCATTGATAACAATTTGAAACGGTAAACTATCAATACATAAAGTCGTCTGACTGAACTCGTCATTTCTTAGAAATCGAAAAGAGTTAAAATGTCCTGTTTTTTTTTTTTTTTTTTTTTGTGGTTAATTTGCAGAGACATGAACCAGACTGCCAAACAAGTCCATTTATTTAATTCCTCTTCTATCTATTTAGCACATTCTGTTAAATTGTCTCTGCAGGTTTCGTCGAGATTGGTGGTATCAGTATTACTATCAAACCAAAGGTGTTATATGCGGAATCACACGGTGGTGTATTTGGGAGAGAGTTCAAATCAGAAATCCTGAAAAAGAAAACTTGTTATCTGTGTGGGTTTCTGTCTGTCAAAGGTGCTGTTACAGTAATGAAAGGGATGATTTTGGATCCTTAATGGTTGGACCACAATATGGAGGCTCAATGACGGTAAATTAACCAATGAAATTACCCAGGCATTCCTAGGTCAGTCAGTTAGTCAATCAGACAGTCAATTGACACAGTGCTATAGCTTCCTCAAGTCAATCAAGTTAAGGCATGAATAAAAAATATATCGAATCATTACGAAATATTAAAAATCTACCAATTTTGGACCTTCATTGGGTGGACATTTCTATGGAGGCTGTGTAACGGTTACTTAACTAATGAATTTACTTATCAATAAAGAGATGAAACATTCACTCATTCACTCACTCAGTCAGTCAGCCTTTTACTCACTCAACATAATTTTATATCTTCCTCATATCTATCAAATTAACACAAGAATAAAAGAACTGACAAATGCGTTTTTAAACGTTAATTTATTTAAAGATTCGAGCCTACTGGTATGGGTTAAGATGGTATACAAACGATGATGATGCCCATCAACTATGTTGTGTAGATTCTAACCTGTGCCATTTGTATTACTCCATAAGACCCTCTCATACATGTGATGGCTATCGTCCGCCTAGAAGAAGTAAGTTTGTTTCAGAACCATACATATACAATGTTTGTAAGGGTGATGATGATATTGATGAGGCTAATTCGTTTAGGAATGAACAACTGGCAAAAAGTTTCAAAGTTTAGAGGGTTTTATTTTTACATAAACAAAATAAATATCAAAGAAAACGTGCAGCTATAATGTGGATGATGCAAGACAACAAGCGTAGGGGTTAAGACAAGCTCATGCGACTTTTCAGTTATTAAAATGAGACAAAGTAAAGAACCAGATCTCGAAAAAGACCAGGGGCCGGTTGCTCAAAGCTCGATTAGTGCTAATCCAGGGTTAACTCTAAAGGTTTTCTTAAGAGTTAACCCAGGATTAGTGCTAATCGAACTTTGAACAACCCAGCCCAGATGTCCTTACAGAGTAAATATGTCCATCACTGAGATCTAAATTAAGGTGAAAGCAAAGATGTTTCAACAACTATTTAAACATATGATAACTAATTATCATGATTAAATTATATTGTAATTGATTTTTTGGGGGTTTTCTTAACGAGGAGCTACATATCATTAAATTGAAAAGGTCTTTTTTTGCACAAAAACGGCCGATTTCTAAATTTAATAAATTTATTGTGAACTTGTTTATTATCACAGGCTTTTTCTGGGGCGACCCACATTTGGTTACACTAGACAACAAGAACTACACATTCAATGGTTTAGGAGAATATATCATGGCCGATGTGGATAGCGGATTTTTTCAACTACAAGCAAGAACCAAGAAAGTGTCAGGAGATGTAGCGACAGTGTTCTCAGCTGCAGCAGCTAAAGAAACAAGTACTTCTAAAGTTGAAATTAAATTGGACAATAAAGGTGAGGCTTTACGAAACATCACTACATGTAATAACAATGACAGAGGTCTTACTACCTTCATTTTATTTAATGTTAATTGGCAGTTCTCTCCATAATTGAGTTCCAAAACTTGGATATTAAACAAACCAAAGAAGACTATACGTTTCATAACAAATTGCATTGAAAACTAGAATCATGACGGCGTAAACGTGAAATATGATAAAATATACATAAAAGAAGTGTTTAACTCATCAAATGATTTTAAAACTGTAGTTGTTATTTTTTAGATGAGAAAGTACTATTGTTTAAACCTTAAGACTATATAGCATCACATTTTTAAAACAATTTGAAAAGTTTGCTTATGTGTTTGCATGCATTTTGTGTTTACACAAAGAACAGTAGAAAAAGCAGCCCAAATTATTGGGTATCTATTGTAAGCCCATATAAAGATGTCATAACATTTGGCTGGATAAAGCATTTTTGGCCAAGTAATGATTATGCAGCAAGTTATAATTAACGCCGATATTGATAATTAATTCCCAACGTCGTTTGACATGCACACTATTCTTATAATTCAGCAAGCAGTCAAGTCAAGTATTTATTTTGGTCAAGTGCAAACACTCTCCATTTGCAACACAATTTTATTGGATTTACTTATTGTTATGATTTATTAGGTGGCCTTGATGTCATCGTTAACGGTTCGGTTGTAAACGTTACGTCAGAACAGAATGGTAATGCTACCGAAATTGGTAATCTCACTCTATCAAGAGATGAAAATAATAACGTCATAGCAGCCTTCCCATCAGGCATCTCGGTAGGGATTGGTGTGGTCAAAGGCATCATGATGTCAATCACTTTCTCTGCTCCCGAGGACTACAAAAATAAGACCAAAGGTCTACTTGGTGTGTGGAATGATAACATGGAGGATGACTTTACTCTCCGTAATGGCACTATTATCCCCCTTTCTTCAAGTGGCAGAACCATACATAAGTTTGGGCTTGATTGTAAGTGGAAAACCTTAGCAGATCTTTCTTGGGAGGAATGATCTCCTGTTTATATTCTCAGATAGACCTAACACAGCATGTAGCAACTAATATATACAATCATGCCTGGCTACTCCAAGGCCTTCATCAAGGCAACTGACCAATGAAAAACAACAATCATTGCAAAACGAAACATCAAAACATTAAGTATACAATAACTAAAGATAGTATTGATATGAAAAAAATATGAGCTGATTGCATGATCATGAAAATATGGTAACTAAGTATAAATCAATTTTCCATACCTTATTTTAGGGCAAATAACACCAGAAGAATCGCTGTTTACCTACCGACAAGGCGAAAGTATTGACACCTACAAAAACACTTCATATACACCATTATTTGTTGATGAACTCAAGTTTTTCAATGACACTCTTAAAAAACAGGCTGAGGCAATATGTGGATCGAACGTTGCTTGTTTGTTCGATGCCGCTGCTACCAAGGATGCTTCTATTGGAGAAGCATCGCTGAAGTCGTCTAAAAACTTTGAAAATGAAACTAAACAGCTTGGTAAGTAATATTTTTATACTTAAAGTTTTGACATTCAGTTTGCAAGGAAATAGTTATTTTTTGGGACATTGAGACGGCAGCAGTTCTGTTGAGTTGCTGATGTCACGTAAAATCGAAAAAAAGAAACTCATAAATTATGTTTTCTTATGTTATAGATTAATTTTTCTGTTCTTTTAGTTCTGTTAATGCCTTTTGATCGTGATCTATTTACCCAAAAGGTAACAGGATATTTTGATTTCTCTTATAGAAAATTTCCCACCTGTGTTTATCAACGCCACGAAGTCTCTCAAAATGATAATCAACCAAAAGACAATCATCGAGCTTAATGCCATCGACAAGAATAACGATCCTATGGAGTTTGTATATCCATCCCTCTCTGGATTACAGGGTAGTAAAAGCGCTAACAAACTCACATTAGAATGGACCATCACCTCTACTAACAAGGTATGCCAGTACTGTGTAATTTTGAATTTCTTTATTTAATCAAATCCTCCAGAATTGTATAGCTTGTTATAAATACAACGAGACACTAAGTGATCCCACATTGTGTAATTAAGCAGTGTCGAGTTGAAGAAAATGGTGACCCATCTATAAATGAAAAATGCATATTTAAAACTAGCGCCAGTAACTAGATCAAAGGTGCCGTTACATTGCGCAATGTCTCAGCAGCTTGTAACGCAACGCCGGGAAAAAAGGGCACTGTTACACTGTGCAATCGTTCTCATCAACTTTCAACAATTTTGGCAGAGGTAAGCTGGGAAGATGTTAAATTAAAGATGACGGACAGGCTTCAGAGCAATTCGTGCATGCGCTTTTAGAGTACGTGGCTCAAAAATTGCGAGCAAAGTTGCTGGAGGGGTGATACACTGTGCAATGGCGCTACAAGTTGCTGCAATGCGTTTCGGAAAGTAGACTTGAATTCTACTTCGTGCAACGCTGTGCTCAACGCTGCGCATCGAAAAACATTGTGAGACAACCCATGTTACAATCTTCAATTCTCTAGCAACTTGTTTTGCAACGGCGTTGCGAGACAAATTGCTAAGAAAATTGCGCAGTGGAACGGTACCTTAAGGTCCTAACACAAAAACACACACACACAAATGACAATACATGAAGTCGAATTTGTAATGACAAAAATAGTTTGTGGTAGCGCACGCAGACTAAAGCCATTTTCTAAATATCTGCTCTTTCTCTTTGAATGTCCATAAGTTCAAGCTTGGTAAGCTTATTAATTTATGATGCTTTATTTCTTTTTAACCTGCATTTCTCAAATTTTCTTTCTCTTCGGTTGGGTATTCGGCATTGATCCTTTTTTCGTCGTGTTTTATATTTTAAGGTAAACTTTACCGTTGTCGTCAAAGACACTAAAGGGGCATCATCAACCTGGACACCCACAATCACACTTTGCGCATGTCAAAATGGAAACTGTACCGATGTAGTTGACCAATCAGGTGATCGCTTCCAAGTGATGCCATGTGAATGTAAAAACGGTTATACGGGCAGTCTATGTGAGAGTGATATCAATGGATGTGAAGCCTCTGGCGCACCGTGCTACCCTGGTGTTGTTTGTACGGATCTACCTCCTCCAAATGGCGTTGATGGTTTTAAATGTGGTCCATGTCCTAATGGGTTTAGTGGAAATGGCGCGCAATGCACAGGTACTTTGAAAATACAAAAAACAATGTAATGTATACAATCCGTGTTGATAAAAAGACTACAAGCGCTTTGTTTTGGCGTCGGCCTAATACCATTATCAAGCAAAATAAAGTAAACAATTGTAAACAACAAAATTATGACATGGAATCTGCGTAAGTTACACAAAGAGCTCAGCGTTAAACGCAACTGTTTGTTAATCAAAAACATTTCAAATGTATAAAATTTGATGAAAAAGATCGAGCAATGTTTATTAAGGTAATTCCATAGTAATAGAACTAGCCATAGAATTTTGATAAAACTTTCTACGGTAAAACATTTTTTCATCAAAAATATATAATAAAAAAATGGGGTCACCGTATTGGATTTCGTGAGAAACGTTTTTAATGTATACCCACTTTTGTCAATTTAGCGTCTAACATTCGAAAATGGGCATCGTACATAAAAGTATTTCTTGACTGAGCTTGGTCAATGCCAAACATTTTGAATGTGCTTAAATGTACTCCTTATACATTGGGCTATCGATGTAAAGCAAAAGATTTGCACTAAAACTCAACAGCAAAGAGAAATAAAGCAAAAATTAACAAAATGTTCGAATTTTTACAGGCCTCATTAACGCTTTGAATTTTGTAATCGATAACATATGTTTTGAAAAACATGATTTCAATGATATTATGAAATAAAAAAGATAGGTGCCCGTCTTGGTTTGCGAGATATTTTGAGAAATATCCTCAAAGTTCAATTATATCAAGGATTTTCCGAGAGCGGACTGGGGTGAGTTTAAAGAAATTTGTAATTTTACGCTTGAAAATGTGAAAACTGTTCGTATTTTTACGTTAAAGTGCTTCTCAGACATAGTTATGTATCTATTGATGATAAGAAATGTAAAATTCTAAATTTCAAAATATGCGCAGAACTGTGCGCAATGCAAAACTACGAAATTACCTTAAGTCAAAGCAAATTGTGAGCAGCAAAAGCTCATAATGATGTTTTTTTTCACTCTCCTCAAGTACAACTAATCTTGAAATAGTTGTTGAGTTAAAACATAATTTAGTTAACAGCCAAGTCATTTGTATATCGTGTGTTTTTTTTTAATGTTTTTTTAAGAAATGATCACTCACATGTACAAAATAACACTAATTACATGTAATTACTATACGTTTTATCGCTGTTTTGTGTCTAACATTGAAACAAGAAAACCAGAACCTATAACTCTATAGTTTCAACCGATACTACAGTCTTCTTCAAATAGTTAATCGTTGTCAGACCTATTTATGTTGATGCAATTAGCTCTTTAAATTCTAATATCTCTCAATATGTGTTTTATTATTTTTTTTTGTTACTTTATCGTGTTTTTATTCTGTGTATGTACAAAATAACACTAATTACATGTAATTACTATGCGTTTTATCGCTGTTTTGTGTCTAACATTGAAACAAGAAAACCAGAACCTATAACTCTATAGTTTCAACCGATACTACAGTCTTCTTCAGATAGTTAATCGTTGTCAGACCTATTTATTTTGATGCAATTAGCTCTTTAAATTCTAATATCTCTCAATATGTGTTTGATTTGGTACCTTGTTACTTTATCGTGTTTTTATTCTGTTTTAGATATTGACGAGTGTATCAGCGGTACAAGCAAATGTCAACAGAATTGTATCAATACGCCAGGATCATTTATTTGTGCGTGCAAGGCTGGATATAGACTTAAATCGGATCAACGAAATTGCGAAGGTAAGGGAAAGACGTGTTTAGCTCAAAATGCTTCACAGGTGGCCTAGTGAACCAAGGTTGTAATTGTTGCTTTAAGATAAAGTCATGTTAATATTGTTGATTAATACTTTCAGATTTAGAAAGTTTATAGAAATGCCCCTGCGCAAGGATGACACGCAAATTCCAAATTTTTTTTAGATTATTTATCTTTTATCTTTAACTATTTTTAATATTTTAGCTTTTTATATACCTTTTAATCTTTTTCATGTATATGTATAATTATTTTCCTTGCATATGTTGTAATTTTTAATAGTCTAAACTATGTAGAGGACCCTTCTGTAAATCACCCATGGTGACGTTGGTTTCCTCATTAAATATTAAAAAAATGCCATCGGTTAATCATTTTTTCAATCCCTTAAAGTAATATTTTTTTTCAGATATCGATGAATGCCAAAAACCTGTATGCCAACAAAAGTGTACCAACACTGCTGGTAGCTACAAATGTGGATGTAATGAAGGCTTCAAGGTTGATCCAAGCGATTCAAGTAAATGTGTTCGTAAGTATCTCTATGATAATATCGGAGTCTCTTTAAGCTCTGTTCGCCTCTAAAGCTAACACAAGTGGAATGTAATATATTGCTGATATAGCGCATTTCACTAATGCCTCAATGCGCTTTACAATCTGTATGTGTGGAAACAAAACAAAACAGTTCATTTGAATTGATCTTTTGATTCTTAGTACTATGTTACGATAGTGATTTATCATTGTTCTGGGTTCATTAATTAATCATGAACTTTATAAGTAGGTGTAAATTACGGCATTCACAAATTTATGATTACTGTTGCTTTTGCAGCGAATAATACATGTAATGCAACAAGAGCTGGATGTCAGCACGTCTGTTACATTCTTAATGGACAAAAATGTTCTTGTAACAAAGGATACAAGCTAAATCAAAATGATGGCAAAAAGTGCGACGGTATGTAACTGAAATGCATTAAAGCTGAGTATATAAAATGCTAAAAAAAAGCAAAAAATGATTTTGTTAATGACTATATCGCGGACTACCTGTGATATCGACAAGCAAAGACGTACTATATGTGTTTTTTATGTACACTTTTCAGATATTGACGAGTGCAATCTATCTCCAAAGCCTTGTAGCCAGAAATGTACAAACAACGATGGTAGCTATGTATGTGGATGTAATCAGGGATATAGACTACAAGACGACAAGTCCACTTGTGAAGGTACGTTCCAATGAAAACATCGAGAACCATCTATTCGTATTTATTGACTACAAAGCGTTTCCCTCCAAATAGAAGAATTTTTTGAAAACTGTTTAAGCATTGGAAACTCTTGTTTTGCAATGGACTGACACTACGCACTCATGTGATCTGATCTCATATAATCGTGCTTTCAAAAACAGAAATAACAACAACAAAAATCTTAACTTGTAGTACATTCGACAACAAAGATAATTTCATTCTATAATGTATAGTTGCAATAGTAACCAATTATATGATACGCTCTGTTTAGATATCAACGAGTGCGTCGACAGTAGCCTGTACAATTGTCCTGATGAAAATCAAGTCTGTATAAATACAGAAGGGGCATACAGATGTGAGTGTGCTCAGGGACTCGAGTTTAGAGATGGCAAATGTAGAGGTATGTCTGGGTATTGGATTTCACAACACTGACATTGAAGATGAGTTTCGTATGGATACATAACTAGAGATAAATAGCATTACGAAAGCGGCCTGTGCACAAGGAAACTTTCGAGGTCAAGACCAATTACTGCTGACCACTTTTTTTCGCTTTCAATTTTTTGTTCATTGCAAATATTAATTTTTGGGGGGTTTTAATATATAACTTTTTTTCCTACTACTCATTGTTTTTTTTCGGTTTTTTTTTTTTTTTTTTTGTTTTTTGTTTTTTTCCTTCTTTTTTGTCATTGATATTAAAATTCTTCATCTAGCTTGGCTCGGGCTCATAAAAAAATCCCTAATTGTTCATTTTCAACTAAGCTCTTTATTCTTTTTGCAGAGAAACAACTGACCACTACAAATACTCCTACAGCAACATCAAGAACACCGTCTGAAAAAGAGAAGCTAGAATCTGTATTGTTAAGAGTGTTGAGTATGAGGAAAAACGAGGTAATCTAATTTAATAATTTGAGCAAATAACTTCAATGAGTAAGACCTTTATTTTTATAATGGCACTAAATGATAGATACTTCAAGTTTTTTTGTACAGGATTATATTTCAATCACTTGCGTATTTTCATTTACAGTTCAATCTTATAGATCTGACTCATACTTCTGTTTATATTTCAATTTACATTAAATTTACATTCATAATGTTATCAATTTTATTGAATTCAAATTTAATTAATTCAAATTTATTTAATTGCGTTTGTTTAATAGTTTAAAAACAATACTTTGTTATTGTTCATAGTAACTTTTAGATTTTGTTTCAATTTGTATATTTATGTCAATGTTTGTTGTTCTTTTCCTTTACAAATTAATTTATGTAGATGTTTTTACAAGTATTATTATATGTACATGTTTTCAGATATTGACAAACACAATCGTTTTAACGCCAATTTGTATTTTTATTTTAAAGTGGACTGCGCAGGTGCAAAGCAATTTCAAGAAAACTGTAGCTTCTCTGGCTAAAACATTTTGTACGAACAACAAAGCAAAATGTGGACTACAGGAGTCCCAGAGGAAAAGGTTCGCAACATACTAATCAAATAATATAAATAATCAACAAATGTGGAAAAATTAGGATTTTGCTCTGGCGAGCGATAAATCGGTCATTCACTCAAACAGTTAATCAATCAACCAACCAATCAAAATCCATAACAAATATTTATTGTTCATCAATCTACTCTAACTTATTATAGGAGAGCTGCCGCAGACCCAGAATATAATGAAGCCAGTGTTCATCTATTGCCTGGATATCCTAAAGAAAATGGAACAGATCTTCTAATCGCTTTCTATCTACTGAACCCAGGCAGCGGTAGTTCACCGATACCTGTTTTGGTTCTTATAGAAATCATGAAAAATGGCACTGCTCAGATCAAGGTACCTTTTTCATTCCTCTCCAGTCAAACCTACAGTTCAGTTGTTCACATGTTAAATCCTTGCACGCATATGCTGCTCTCCGACAAGCGGATTATCATTTAATTAAAAATAGAGTGTTCGAGTTCGACTTATTTTTGATACCAATAATGTATACTTCTGTTCATTGATTACAATACTGAGAAGGGCTGCCTTGTAACTTTAAGTCACCCTAGATCCCCCTAAAGCGCCTATGTCTCCTAAAAATATCACTTGAAATTTGGCCATATTTCCTTAAATCGTCTTTAAGGTATCAGGGGACCTTATATATAGAAACCGATATCCACAAAACGCCTTATAGCAAGCAAACTATTATAGTTACTACTACATAAGTATACAGTTTCTTAAAGCTAAATAAATGGAGATTACAACGGTATAAAAATTATTTTGATGCGATCCATTCATTATTTTTAAGTGAGTGTTTTATGATTTTTGATTACTTTACATAAACTAACAAATGACATTATCGTTTAGAGGAAAGTCCGATCTCAAAAACGGTGTCTCATTTTTTTTGATTAACGTATTCTTTGCAAAAATATTCGCTACTAAAGTTGAAAAGCGTCTTTTTTAGCATTTTTTTGGCATTAATCGGTAATAATTCACAAACGCGCAAGATATCGAAAAACTGAGACACCGTTTTTGTATCGACATCTAAAACTACATCGATGCAAAATTTCAACACAATCGATTTAAATCCTGTGTTCCTGGAACTTAGGAAAAAGAAGCGGTCGAAAATCACAAAACACTTATTGAAAAAAATAAGAATCAATTTTATCAAAATAATTTTTATACCATTGTAATCTTCATTTATTCAGCTTTAAGAAAATGTATACTTTTATAGTAGTAACTATAATACTTCGCGCGCCATAAGGCATTTTGTGGACATCGATTTGTAGGGCCCCCTGATACTTTAAACGTCCTAAGTAAAATGCGCGGACTTAAAGTTTCGTGGCCGGCCCATGAAACTTTCTATTATTAATTATGAGCTGTCATGGTAGTTTCTCTTCCAGGATTGCATGCTTTGTGCTTTGTTCAAGCTACGTAAGACATTTTTCTTTTGTTTTGTTTTTGTTTTTTTGCAAGTTTATTTTAACTCCTTCTTTTGCTCCTAACTTTAAATTCACTGCGTTTTTCCACTTTATCTAAATTATTTTTTTCCATAATTTATATGTTTACTTCCTCTTAGGTTCACTAAGAGGTTTAATACTTTTGCTTTACTGATCATAAAATAATCATATCACGATCTAGACTTCTCTTGGTAATAAAGAACTTGGTGAAATTCAGAGCCTCTTTGCCCAAACAACAGCAAGACCATCAACCTCAGCCCCAACATCTCCTCCTTCTGAAACCTGGAAATGGATCGTAATTGGTGTAGTTTGTGGTGTGTTTGCGTTGATAATCATCATCGTCGTTGTCCTCATCTGCATAAGGTAAGACCCCAAGTACTTTTCAAATCTGATCTGACCACTTTCAATTTCTTTTGTCACATGTTATCACTAATGCATACCTAAGCATTATATTCCTGACAAGCTAATGGATCTTCATCTACTCCTGGCCGGAAATTCATTATTTGATAAGTCAATTCATTTTATTTTTTCTTCAGGAAAGCAAAGAGTGAGAAAAGAACACGTGTAGCAGTAGGTGATCCTAACGAGGCCTTCCATGATGACGAACAATTAGAGATGGAGAAAGTTCGTTAAGGAAAAGTTCAGAAATCAGCGATTAATACTTAGACAGAAATCACTTGCACTCCATTCAAATTAGTTAAGATAAAATGAGCACCACCTCACACATACACGTATCAAAGTCACGATATGATGTTTGGGATCAACAGTTATTTTTAGATTACATTAACTTTAGTCAGGTTTTTGGATCAAAGCCGCTAGGATGTGAATCACGAGAAATAATGAGCTGATCAGAAATTGTGCAAATAATCAATTTCCAATTTTATCAAACATAATCGCTTGAAGAAAAATTAAAAAAAGCAATCTATAAAAAGCATGATCAATAATTTAACAGCAATACGCAATTTCATTCCCTTAAAAAAAATTGAACAAAATCAGTTATTAGTCGTTCATTTATTTCAATTATGCATTTTTCCATCCATTCATTTATTTATTTATTCATTTAACTTTTTTTCATGTATTTATTTATTTATTTAATTATTTATTCATTTTTTATTCATTTTTTTATTCATTAATTTATTCATTCGTTCATTCATTCATTCCTTCCTTCATTCATTCATTCATTTCACTCATTCACTCATTCACTCATTCACTCATTCACTCATTCACTCATTCACTCATTCACTCATTCACTCATTCACTCATTCATTCATTCACTCATTCACTCACTCATTCATTCATTGACTCATTCATTCATTCACTCATTCATTCATTCATTCATTCATTTACTCATTCATTCATTCATTCATTCATTCATTCATTCATTTATTCATTCATTCACTCATTTATTTATATATTTATTTATTTATTTATTTATAAATTTATTCATTAATTTATTCATTAATTCATTTATTAATTCATTTATTTAGTTATTTTTATGTATTACTATTTAATCAATTAGTCGTTTAGTCGTTTAGTCGTTTAGTCGTTTAGTCGTTTAGTCATTTAGTCATTTAGTTATTTAGCCATTTAGTCATTTAGTCATTTATTTACATATAATTATTTTCTTTTAATTATTTAGTTATTTAGTTATTTAGCTTTTTGCTTATTTACTTATTTATTTATTTTTTTTATTTTTTTTTTATTCTTTCTTTTCCTTTCCCTTTTTCCTCCCTGTCTTTCATTCTTTCTTTACTTTTGTATTGTACCTTATCTGTTTCTAATCTATTTTACTCATTGTTTTTGGCATGATTTATTGAAATATTGCCATGTTAACGTTATTTACAAAGAAATTTATTTTTTGTCAAATGAAAGCAGCAAATTAACAATCAGTAAGTCTACACTGGGTTACAGAGCGAATTATTTTCATCTTACTACGTGACCGAAAAAATGACGTATGCAAATGCCTTTCGTGTTGACGATTTGTTTGCCCAAATCTGCTGCACGTAATATTAAACTATTTACGCTTGAAGACCATGTCGAAAATCACTGTTCGTCCGTGTTTGTGCCTCTTACGCTTCAAATCGGAGACAGCCTCATCCCCCCATCCCCGGAGGGCTGGGGTGGAATTTGTGACCTCCGTTGCTATACCAACGCAGCTCAGTCGCATTGCTTAGATTTTGGAGTTTGAAAACGGCGTTGATCACAGGTAGCCCAAGCTAGCTGTTTGTGACCGTTTTTAACAATAAAACGAAAAAAATAAAATATGGTCTAGTGGTGTAGTCTCCGGCTTGTGAAGCCAGTGGTCCCAGGTTCAAATCCTGGCGAAGGGAAAAAAAGGAAAAAGAAAAAGATACAGGTAATCCAGTTATTAAATAGTTAGTTGATATAAAATAACATGATATCATATCAAACAATTAAATGCTGTTCGCGCAGGAACCATGTGTTTTTTTTAATTATGGGCTTTTTTCACGAAACCGAGGCTGCAAAGTTGATCAAATGTGACGGACATTAACATTTTGGTCACGAATATTTAAATAAGTTAACTTTACAGTGAGTGGTTTTCGACTCGAAAATATATACTAATTCGAAAACCACACACACCCAAACTTTGTACATTCAAATGTAATTAAAACTATTCTATTTTTTCCTTCAATAATATTCCTTAGATTGTAAATATTTGTATATAGTGTGTGTAAATCAATAAAATGTCTAAAAATGTCTAAAATGACATTTTGCGTTTTTGGATTCTCTACAATATCTGGCAGTTTTCTCCTAACTTTAAGCCTTTAACGCTAAGAAAAACGGCAAAAAAGAGTTCAAGCGTACTTCCAAATAAGGTAAAATTTACCAAATATGGTTAAACAAAATGGCCGATCGAACAGCATTTTCCCTATAGCAATTGTTTGATATGGTAAAGGGTGGTGGTAATAAAGTAGTGGGGTGTTGGCTAAGTGTGAGGAAGTGAGGGGGAGAAGTAAGTGAGACTAAGGGAGGGAGGGTGAGTGAGGAGTAGTGAAGAAAATATTGTTCTTTTGCGACCACCCCCCCCCCCCCAAAAAAAAAAAAAAAAGCCCCTGTTTTATTTATGAATGCCCAAAATAAAATCCTTTTTACAATGTCAGATTGCACTGGTTCAAGAAAACTTGAACCAGTACAAGATATATTGAACTGGTTCAAAGTAAGAATCAATTAAAAGTTGCATTCCTTTAGTTTTTCCTGGTATTTGAGAGCCATTTGCTGGGATTTAGGTATAAATTTTGCAAGTTCTTTTGTTGTCATGTCATGGCGGCCAGAGGTCAAAGAGCTAGAATTTCATAGTACTTTGCTGAGCTGTTGAGAGATACACAAACAATTGCCCAAGCAAATCTTTCTATCGTTGGAAAGCCTATTATTCAAAGGTTTAATCGCCAAAGTCCCGAGCGATTTAGAGCTTTAGCACATTTACAATGTTATGTAGAGTAAGACTAACTTTTTTCGTTCAAAATCGATCGCTTTTCGAATAATTTTTTTTCAAATGGTTAAAATGACTCAATTGCCTTGAAAATCACACAGATGGTACACAAAAGAATCGAATGCTTATCATATTTCAAGTCAGAAATAAGGCTAAAAATATTTTTTTTTTTTTTCGCGAGGGCGCCAAAGTTAAGTCAAAATTTGTAGGTGAAATTGACATTTTCAAACGACTTCGAAAAATTGCATTTTCTCAAAAATAAAAAGACTTCAAATCAAATGAAATACACTGCTATTATTAGGACATAATACCTTATCAAACTGGAAAATATGAGCGAAATCTAAAAAGTACGGTTTGCCACTTATTGAAAATTTTGCTTCATGGATACCGATAACATAATTCAATTTATAGCATATGATTTAATTTAATTTATAACATAATTTAATTTATAGCCGGCATCTGATTCTTATTAGAAGGGGGTGAATTGTATTCACCTTTGACAAACGTAGTGGGTTATCCTCTAGGTTTTTTTTTTTATTTATTTTCCTTCATCATTGCAGAAAAATAGAAGACGTAGCAACAGGAAATAATTGCAGATTGTTCAACAGTTTTTACTTATTCGAGTTTCGTCGCCGCTGGAAAATGACGTCCGCTGGATAATCGTTGAACGTAAAGTGCACTGCATCATGCATAGACAAGAACCTTCATCACACCACTGTACTTAGCCTAATGCAAATAAACAATTCGTCGAATTCAAAATAGAATTTATATTTTGAAACTGAGCATGACTTTATTTGCCGAGCTTTACTAATTTGGTATAATAAAAAGCTATTCTCTAAAACTGTAGTATTAATGATCGCTATCAGCGCAAGTATTTCGATCAACAAACGATTGTTTAATAACTTAACATTAATGATTTCAATCAACGATTGTTTAATAACTGATCAACATTAATGAGTATTTGTGAGGCCTGAGTTGTCATAAAAATTTAGACATGCATTATTTGGGTAATAAATATACTTTCTGTTTTAGTTGTTGCTATTTTTGATTTATCTCCATAAGCTTATTTCTCTATAACGTTTATTAAAACCAAGAAGTAATTATTGTAGTGCCTAGAAAGCTAGACAATCAATTCTTAAGCATGTCAATTTGCTACAGTTTGCAACAATCAGTGTGTTATTATAATTATCTGTTTCTTCACATCTCTATCATATTGTTGTAACTCTATTGCTTCCCTTTTTTGTTGTTTAACTTGTTAACATAAATAAGTTCAACTATCAACTAATTTTATTTCTGTTCTCATCGTTCGTTTATTTAATATGTTGTCACTGGAAAAAATAGGTGTATAGTTAATTCGCAATTTTTGGGATTATTTGTACTAGATTTCTTTGTATTTGAAACTCTTGTAAATATATATTCAATCGCAAAATATAAGAGCAATTAATAAAGAAGATTTAATTTCAGTTTTAGCGCCCATGCGCTTCTTTTCCAAAAATATGGGACACCACATTTATTTGTTGTTTGTCACTGAAACAATTTTTACGCATAGAATGGGAATATTACCCCTTTGTGAACATGTTTGTGTGCGTGTTACCTGTGGGGGAATGTGTGTGTGTGTGTATGTGTGTGTGTGTGTGTGTGTGTGTGTGTGTGTGTGTGTGTAGGGGGTTTGCAAATATGAAGCCAATAAATGCCGAATTATCAAATAATCAAACAGCTATTGCGCACTCTGATTGACTGGATGCAACGGAAAACGAACATCAATAAATGTATCAAAATAAGAAGATATAGGAAATTCAAAAGCAAAACCCAAATATAATTATTTATAAATGAAAACAAATTATTGAAAAGAAATATCATATGATTTTCTTTCTTGCAAATTTATTTGCGTTTATCATCTGCTGTATCGGCATCTTATTTTAATGTGATATTCGTGGTACTATGATTTCTAGTCTGCAAAGAAAGCTATTGCTTCACTGATTATGTTATACTTTTGATTCTTTAATAAAAAAGGAATCATAATATGTGTCTAACATATGTAAGGTTCTTGTAACATATGAAAAAAATCCATTTTTACTTGTTTTAACTGGCGTGTTTTTTTATACAACTTTTATATGTAAGAAAAACTGTTTTATACGTCGTATAATAGATAACTCATTAGATATATGTTTTTGTGATAAGGATGGGCATTTTGCTCATTGTTTGCATTTTCACTCGTCACTCCAGGACTCGGAAAGATACGTTCGCAACGTGCAAAATATCCACACCCCTTCAACACGAAAAAAAATCTAGTACGACATATTTTTTTTTTTTTTTTAAACAGCACGCTTCCGTGTACTCCGTGAATGAAGTAAAGAAAGGACTATATTTAGCGTCGGCAATTCCTTCAGTACTTAATCTCCCAGGAAGCCGACGGTGCGCACTTATATATTCACGTTCATATTTGAGATAGTGTATTTCTATCGATCAAGGACAGCCTATATACACAAGCGATCGAGCTTCTGATTCACTTTTGCCTTATATAGGCACACTTGCAATTTACATTATCAACCACTTTATTTTAATTCAGGCTTTCTTCTGAAAATGTTTGAGTACTTACAAAGTAATTTTGTTCTTCTTGCAGGTAAACGTACTGTTCTGGACTATTCATAATGATCAACATTTAGGGTCTCTATAGCTACATATGTAGTCAATGTAGTAAAAAAAAAACCGTGCTATAAACCGGTGCACTGGTCAGCTATAAAAGCATAAATAGATTACACTTGAGCATACATATACAACTAAATTCGCTTAAGGCATGGGTCTTATATGATAAATTGTGAACAGTGCGTGATCACCACAATTTGATAGCCTAGCTCGGTAGGAAGATAAAATTTTGAAACTTTACTTTCAGAGCCACATTTCAACCGTTTCCCGTGAATTTTACCCAAAAACCTGTATTTGTAAACAAATCTGGCTATCGTGAAGTTTCGATCCAGTTTGAGTCCAGTTCCGGTCCGGCCAGTTTGAGTCCAGTCACGGTCCAGTGTCGGTGCAATGTAGTCCAGTCAGTATTTTACAACATTCCCTTGTTTCAGAGGATCAATTGCCATAACTTCCGGGTCAAGTTGTAGACATTCTATGCAGCAACCTTAGTTACGTTGGTTTGTCTGCAGAAATGTACATCATCATATTTTCCGTTTGGTTCGCTTTAAGTTTTACAACAACAACGGAAGGTAAGATCGTACACGATTTGTAAAAAAATGCTAGCGATTGAACAGCAAAACTTGATTAATTTACAATATTCTTACAATATTCAATGCAGAGTAAATTTTACAGTCATGTCATGTTATGAACTGTTATGTCAGCTTCGGTCTCAATGATTTGTAGTATTTTCTGAAGTTGACTGCAGTTGTTGTCATTTCAATTCATGTGAAGAATGTGACTTTTTGAACGAATGTAATTTGGAGACGTTTGTACTCTTGTTCCGATGGAAAAGTAAACCATTGAAGTTTGGTGTTTCATGACATCTACTCTCACCGCATAATTACTTGAATTTTGATGAAAGTTTTTCTCGAAGTGATGCAATTATATAGAGAATATCAATCAGAAGAATAGCGCATATTTTAAAATCGTTCTAGAACAGATCATGTTGAATAAAATATGAAGGACGATTTAATCTATTTTGTCGGCAAGGTCTGTTGCTGTCTTATTTGTCTATGCTACTTAACAAAACTTGCAAGCTTCTTTGGCAGACAAAATTTAAGCTGTTCTTTATATCAGCATTGGCCTACAAAAAATATTTCAATTTTAGTCTTCATTCAATAAAAAAATCAGGTCATTGTGGAGCTAATGCGACGTCGTTTTCTTGCTTCTTTCTGTTCGTTTTTCTTGAATATATAATTGCGACTCCTTATACCCTTGTTTGTTTGTTTACTTTTTTGTTCGGTTTCTCGCGTGTTTATTTTGTTTGTTCGCTTCCATGTTTGTCTGTTGTTTAATTTAGTCGTTTGCAGTAAATTCAAAATAAAATTTATTTTTTAAATCTTACTTTTGCATCTTGATTATTGCAGACGAAATCATAAAAAAGTAAATTTCAATGAGCACAATATTAAGCTAATTCCGTAGTTTTACACTGCACACATTTCTGTGCATGTTTTAAAGTTGAGAAATTTCACAATTTTTTTTCTGTTAAATTACATTTTTTTTAAATACTTTAAAGTAAAGTTATGAACATTTGCTATATTTTCGAGCGAAAAAAGCGATATTTTGTAAAGTCGTCTCAGTCCTCCCTCGGAAAAACCTTGTTTTTGACGACAAAATGACTATATTTTTTTAAATATCTCTCAAACCAATTCGGGCACCTATCTTTTTTTATTTTCTTATTTTTTCAAGAACAATGTTTATCTAATTGCCAATAAATTCAATGTTCAGAGTCATGAATAAGCACTTGTCCTTCTTTAAAACACCATACTAAATGATAAGAATTTGCAATTTTTGTTTAGAAAAAAAATGTTTATCTGTTTAGCAAAGCCAAGAGAATTTTATATGTCTAGATCCATGTACCGACGAGTAATTCATTGTTTTTTTCCGGACATCTGAACTTTCGAACACACAAAAAAAAAAAAAAAAAAAAAAAAAAAAAAAAAAAAAAGCAAAACAAAACAGGCAAAACAAAATTCAAAACAAAACAAAATAAAAAATCAAATAAATCAAAAGAAACATTTACTCCAAAATATATTTGCATTATACTTCCTAATGTGTCTAGTATCCATTGAAGAAAGATCACATACTAGACTATTCAAAACAATAATATACTCTATACTTATAGTCTGAAGAGAAGAGATTTTAATCGATAGATTGTGTTTGATAGTCATTTTATTTGTTAGTTTCAGCTGCCGTTCCCGCCCCTACTGGTCTACGAGTACAGATAATTAATGTAACTACAGCCATAGCTCACTGGGACCCAGTCCCCAAAGAACATGTACAGGGTGTCCTGATTGGTTACATAGTGATACTCTACAGGGATCCAATATGGTATCGTCAAATTGACTGCTCCATCAATTCAACAAATATCACGTTAACCGATCTTAAAGATTGGGAGTGGTACACAATCAGAGTATACGGTTATACTGCTAACGAAACTGGCTCAAATGCATACTTAACTTTTCAGACCCGTAAGTAACGATAGCGACGGTATAGCGCATCTACAAATAAGGTGCTATTAATGAAAAAAGAAAAAAAAGATAAAAATTCAACGCTTATTTAAAAACATATGTCTTGAGCTCTTAGATTAGAGGACAACAATCACTGCTGAACTTGTAGTATTTGGTTATTTTTTAATGTTTTTTCCTCGACTGAATATACTAAAGTAGTGTAATAGATAGCCTTATCTACAGTGACCTTTTTTTATTTATTACATGCTATTTTTTGTTCGTTTGTTGTTATTTTGCTGGCTGGCTAATATTTATGTATTTATTTATATAGCTACTATCACAAGTCCTACTGGATTAAGTGTCTCCAAACTAAATTTCAATACTTTGGAAGCTCGTTGGAACATCATTCAAACAGGGCATGCAGACAGTGAGATCCTGGGGTACAGAGTACAACTACGACAGAACTCTTACAACAGCATTCTTTACCAAATACACAATATAAACCAAACAAGAATTGTGATAAATAACCTTCCTCTGAGATTAGGTCTGTGTCTGTACTTTCAAGGATTCACAATTAACGAAACAACCAAGTCTACTTATTATACAATGTATTCATGTAAGTACCTTTATTATGTCATTGTTCAATAATCACCTGGATCCAAGGTGTGGCATGGGTGGTCAATGCCTTCCTTTTGATTAATTTTGATCATTAATTATTTAATTTTTGATTGAATATAAGTATTTCAATTGTATCCACCCCCTCCCCCCTCTTTCAAAACTTCTGGAACCGCCCCTGCTGTTCAAACACATTTGTGAGCAGCATTAGAGTTCTAAGTAATTTCATGACTCTATACATGTTAGTTTTTGTTTGACGGTTGAAGAATCTACAAAAATACGGCCCCAAGCTGGAGGTAATTATAAATGGTATGCAAATAGTGAAGTTTTATGTCTACGTACATTTTGTAAAGAAATGAGTAGAAGCCGGACATATTCCCATTTCACAAATTTTGGCACAAAGATGCATGAAATGTGCTCTCTATTTTCGCTAAATCGTGACTGTAAATCTTCGGTTTCCATTTCCAAAAGTGGTTTTGCAACTGTAGTGTGTTTTTGTTCGCAACAGTGTTTATTTTGGACATCAATACGCTTTTTGTAGTCTGGGATTTAATGCATAATTCACTATGTAGTGCTCATTAATGATATTCTGATGTTTCCTGTGTTATGTTCTATAAACTTCATAGGTTTTGACTGCTGACTTAACAAAATTGTCTAGCGTTGTTTTTTTGTGTGTAGTCCAAAACAGGAGGCGGTTCATACGCCATCCGCCAATATACAATGGATGCGTTCCAAAGGCAAGCCAACTGCGCTCGTCAAGCCACTTGGGTTGAAATTTGACTGGTTTGTAAAGGATCACTTTGCTGCTTGTCAAATATGTAAAAAGTCGGAGGTCCCCAACACTTATAAAGAATTCAAATCTCTCACTCCATGTCTCGATGATTTTCTTATCGACAAAATTACTCACATCATTCGGTGCTACAGCTGGAACATCTTCTGCTTTGATTTATGAGGATGTTCATGATGCTACATGGAAATTATTGAGTCTCAAATTAAAACAAATATTTCGTAGCTCTCAGTCTTAGCTTTATCTATTTTTTTACTATTTATTATTTTCAAAAAGGAGGGGGTAATTTTTGTATTTGTTTGTCTCAATGCTTTAATTTTTTTTTTAAAAAAAAGGGGGTTTGGCTTGTCTTCTTAGTTTTTAGGCAAAAGGTAAACTTGATGTGATGGTTTTGTAAAACCAACTCTAGCTTTTCTCTCTCGGTCTGACGAAAAAATCAACTCGATGTTTATATCATTTTTCTTAGTTTAGGTTATAGGCTCGTGAAGGCCTTTAGCCCTCGCGGAGTTCCGCTATTTAAATCCAGCCGATTTTAATCTTTCTTTTTCTGATGTATTTCTATAGATGCAATACAGCCTCCCACTGGTATGAAAGTGACTGTAAATGGAACCTCTGTAGCTGTACAGTGGGACCCTATCCCCAGCAGATTTGTTCTCGGTGGTCTTATTGGATATAGACTACAAGTTTATCATTACCATCCATGGTTACCTGTTAATACTACTAAAACAAATGACACTAACATCGTTGTTAGGCAACTTTTTCCTGGATCTAGTTACTACATAGATGTTGCTGGATATACTGCAAATGAAACAGGAGCCACTTCAAATCAATACTTTGTCACAGGTAAGTATTTCCATGATCCAAATGCTGATATGATTCAGGTTTACTAGCAAGCACTTGTCGTTGCTTTTACGATGCGTTAATTTGAAAATACACCAAACATAAACTTGAATGTGTCAAGAAAATAATTCTTACAATTAAAGTTATCTTAAAATATTGATGCCTTAGTTAGATTCTAACATCACAAAAAGCTACGATAAACATTGAAGCTACCTTAAAGCGTAATACCAAAAATTTTATTATTGATTTCATTATATTAATACTAATTGGATTATTCGATTTGAATATTGAAAGTTTGTCGAAATCGACATTAAATGCATTGGAAACGTAACAACAAACCGCCGCTTGAGATAGAAAAAAACATTTAAAAACTCGTTGGCCGAAAATCTTAATTAATTGTCTAGAAACTGACACTGAAGTATTTCGACAAAAGAGAGACGTTTATTTTGTATATATATATTTTTTGAAATACCTTAGTTTGAATTTGTAGACTTGTTTTCGAATTTGATCATTGAAACCAAATAATCAAATCAATATTCGAGTGATGTGGGTTTTGAAGGGTAAGTTTCACGCGTTTTGACTGTAACGAAAGAAGTTATAATAGTCTCAAACACGCTGATTCATTCATTCGTTCATTTATTCATTCAATTTATAATCAATAAATTCATTCATACTTGTAGCAAAGCACTCTGCAACAGACTAGTGCAATTAATGCCGAAGTTAGTACACCCAAACCAAGCGGGTTTTGTAAAAGGAAGAAATATTGATGACATTCTAAGAGATCTTGTTAGATTTGTTTGATTACTCAAAAGAAAATGATCAAGAAGCATTCATAATTTTTGCTGCTGATTTTCAAAAAGCTTTCGATTCAATTGAACACAATTTTATATTAGCAGTTTTAAGACATTATGGATTTGGTAATAGTTATATTAAATGGATAAAAGTTATTTTAGAAAACACAAGAAGTTGCATACAAAATAACGGAATAGTTTCAGATTGGTTCAGTATCCAAAGAGGAGCAAAACAGGGTGATCCAATCTCGCCATATTTATTTATCTTGTCCATCGAAATGATGGCACAATTAACTCGTAGCAGTGTGAATATACAAGGAGTTAAACTCTCGGATGCATCCGAGGAAACAAAGCTTGTCCTTTTTGCTGACGATGCTACATTTTGCATCAAAAACATCGAATCATTACATAATGTGCTAGAAATGTTAGAAACTTTCAAAAAATATTCATCTCTTCAATTAAATATCGAGAAATCAGAAGTTGGTTGCATTGGTAAAAAAGAGAGTATTGACTTAACAGAGGTTAACATACAAAAAAAGGTTGACTTTAATATTAAAGGAACAAAAATATTAGGAATATACTTCACACAAAATAAACTAGAAATGAGAAAAAACAATTTTGAAAGAGTTTTCAAAAAGTTTAAAGCAGTAATAGCCGTGTGGAAGATGAGAAATTTAACTATATATGGCAAAGTACATATTATTAGATCTCTAGCTATATCTCAATTACTTTACGTGTGTTCGAAGTTACCGGTACCAAAATATTTTATTTCTGAAGTCGAAACGGAAATGGCTAGATTTATCTGGAATGGTAGAAAACCGAAAATCAAACAGAAAACACTAATTGGTGACACAAAAGACGGAGGAATTGGACTACCGGACCTAGATTCTATCATTAAAACAAACAGGACCAAATGGATGTTAAAACTCATAGATAAGAAAAAATGCTTTTGGAAAATATTTGCAGAAAAAACGTTGCAAAATTTTGGAGGATTAAAAAGTATCGGAGAAAACTTAGATTTGAAAATACTCCAGACCCAAAATATATCAGATTTCTACAAAGAAGTATTTGCCCAATGGGCGATAATTGGATCAACAAAAGTGGAAAATATTATAGACATTTTAAGACAGCCTATTTGGTTAAACAAGCACGTTAAATTAGCATATGATTATATAAATATTACGAAATTAACAAATAAAGATATATTGATTATTAAAGACTTATTGGGAGAATATAAAGGTTTTGATTGGACAGGAGTTTTATTGAAAGGAAAATGGAATAACGATGAGTATATGGTTTGGAGATGCATAATTGAAGCATTACCAAAACAATGGAAAGTTGAAATTAGGAAAATTGGGAATACAGAAAATCTAGGACTGAAAAATCAGGAAGAATTTACTACAATCTCCGGCTATCTAGTCCATAAAAATAAAATAACATCAAAATTAATATACTCAGACATTATTAAAGAAAAATTTCAAAATCCTACTTCACAAAAACACATTTCCAGAAAGTTAAGTATCAACATCCAGGACATTGAGTGGACATCCGTTTACAAAAGAGTGTATAAATACACCAACAATCCTAGATTGAGAGAATTTCAATATAAAATATTGAATAACTATCTATATCTAAATAAAGACTTGCATAGATTCAATATTGTTGAATCATCTCTGTGCACTTTTTGTAAAAGTGTTACAGAATCTCTAGAGCACTTTTTCGTTGAATGCAAATATTCAAAATTATTTTTCCAAGACATAAATAGCTGGTTAGATGATAGTCATATCAAATTGCCCATTTTAAATTTAGAAAATGTAATACTAGGCATTGCTGAAAATGTTATGCAAGGGTTTCTCTTTTTGCTTTATAAATATGTCTTATATAACATGAGACTAAGAAACAAACATCCAAAATTGCATCATTTTATAGAAATTTTAACGGAATACGAAAGAATAGAATATGACATAGCAAAAAGAAATAACAAATTATACACTCATAGAAAAAAATATGAGAATATCCGCATAAGCTGGATTTAACATAAAAAGTACAATAAATAACTTGAGATTCTGTTAAAATAAGTACTTAAAAGAATATCAATATCGTATTGTAAAATCTTATAATTCCTTAGAGATAACTCCTTATGGTCTATTTGTAAACATCTGTTTCTGTTGTAATCTTGCGTGATAATATTGTGAAATAAAAATGAAATAAAAATGAAAAAAAAAAAAAAAAAAAATTCATTCATACATTCATTCAAACATTCATTCATTAATTCATTCTTTTTTTTCATTCATTCATTCATTCATTCATTCATTCATTCATTCATTCATTCATTCATTCATTCATTCATTCATTCATTCATTCATTCATTCATTCATTCATTCATTCATTCATTCATTCATTCATTCATTCATTATTCATTCATTCATCAATTCTTTCATTTTTTCATTCAATCATTGACTCATTCAGTAATTTTTCTAGTGATGAACTTATTTGTTTTATTTATTAATTTTTTCATCCTTATATCTACCGATTAATTAATTAAGTAGCTAGTTAATTCATTTCCTGACTGATTGATTGATTGATTGATTGATGGATTAATTTATCTATTTTTTTCATCTATCTATGTATTTAGTTATTTTGTTATGTATTCACTTATCTATCTATTTTTTTTATTTCTAGTAGTTTTCCGTTTTGGACGGTATTTACAAAATGATGACAGGTTTTTTGGCTTAAAAACAACTACAAAGCTACCTTTTTTCACTAGATAAAAAAGTTCAACAGACACTTAAATTAACCTCAGCTTCAACTTCAACATTTTGATTATCTAAGAAGAGCAAATGCATTATTTCTCAATAGGATGCGGAGGTGTTGTAGCAAAGCAGTTGACTGGAAATATCAATTTGAAAAGCACGAATTTATGGTTTACAATCAATTGCACATGGCGGTTATATGGTGTGAGTTCTATGTCAATGGTCTTAATGAACGTGGACACACTTAATATCGTGTCATCACTCAATTGCAGGTAAAGATATTTGGAATGTTACCGTTTTGTTGAGCGGTAATAGAATAAACATGAATAACTTGCTTCATTTTTAAATTTGCGTTGTGTTTTTATTAAGCGCCCAACCAAATATATGCCACATGCATTTGTTATGAAACAGCATTCGAAGGTTTTAATTATCTATAGGATTTCATTTTTCCACTCTACCACGACAAAAGCTATTTGAATATTAAACTGTTTTTGTTTAATAGGGAACGTTATCTAAAAATAAGAGATGCCCAAGGGAAGCTCATCTCTACTTTATGTGGAACAAGAAGATGGTTAAACTTCGTTAGTTTTGGTTATGCCAAAATCGAATTCTTTGTTTCACCGTTTTGGAGCTTCTATGAAATGAAGCTGTCTTATGTTATAATACCCAATGGAATTGACAAAGGTAAGGTACTGATTTGATACATTAAAAAAAGCTATTCATTTCTTTATAAATAGGTTGAGTTTGGATTTAAGCTTCCTTCCTAGGTTCCTAAGTTACGGAATACTGCCATATGTAAAGGAGAACAAAAAATCGGCATGCGAACCGAAAAAGATAAGAAGAAAGTCTCTTCTCTTCTCTTCTCTTCTCTTCTCTTCTCTTCTCTTCTCTTCTCTTCTCTTCTCTTCTCTTCTCTTCTCTTCTCTTCTCTTCTCTTCTCTTCTCTTCTCTTCTCTTCTCTTCTCTTCTCTTCTCTTCTCTTCTCTTCTCTTCTCTTCTCTTCTCTTCTCTTCTCTTCTCTTCTCTTCTCTTCTCTTCTCTTCTCTTCTCTTCTCTTCTCTTCTCTTCTCTTCTCTTCTCTTCTCTTCTCTTCTCTTCTCTTCTCTTCTCTTCTCTTCTCTTCTCTTCTCTTCTCTTCTCTTCTCTTCTCTTCTGGCAGGGATCTCCACGCTCGCAGGGATCTCCATCTCTTTTGCTTAAAAAAAAAAAAAAAAAAAAAAAAAATCGGCATGCGAACCGAAAAAGATAAGAAGAAAGTCTATAGTGCGTATTATTTTTACCAGATATGGTAAAAACAATTGCAAATGACCGGCCGTGATACTCACAAAAAAAGTGTTGACCCTTGTTCTGCTTGACTATATTCACCATTTTATCAACTTGTGTTGTTGATTTGCGTTTTATTCGGAAGAAATATTGAAACACAAAACACACATACACACATACACACACACACAAAATCATGAATATCATTACAAATAACTTGCAGTGTTAGTATAAACGGTGACAGCTTTGATACAGTCCTTTTTGTACTTGTGGGAAACGATGTAGGTACGATACCGCTTCGATAAGTCGGAAAAAAACAAATGGTTTGTTAGAAACTACAGCTACCAAACGCTACAGTTCTGTTTTCATACGAAAACTACGAAATTGATATATAATGAGATGATAAAAAAAGCTAATGTAATATTACGAAAAATCAGTAATTTGGTTGGTGATCATTTAAACTATAAAAATATATATTACTTGTAAACCACTGGCCTGCCCAGATTGGGACCACTGTTATTGGTGAAAGTTGTTGTGGTGCCCTGCCTGGTAATAGGTGAAGCAGTGCTGTATCTATCCATAGTGTAAATTATTTGTAAATAAACTTTGACTTTGATTTTGACTCAACTAGGATATTAACAGTTAAAATGTGTGATTTATTGTAGCTCCAATTAAAGATTCATGGAATATCTCTGCTACCACTATCAGCTCGACGTTCATCACAGTTAACTGGGGAACATATCCTGGCCAAGATATTATCAAAAACTTTGTTGTCGTCTGTACCGCTCAAAATAACTACAGTAGTATATTCACTGCAACAACAGACAGAAATCAATCAAAAGTTGACGTTACCAACCTTCTCAAGAACACAGAATATAAAATTGAAGTGATAGCATTGCTGGACAAGTACTGGAATAAAACAAACATGAACCAGACTGTATGGAAAAGCCTGACAGTTAGAGCAAGAACTCTTGAGGATGGTAAAAAAATATATGATTTTTATAACAATATGTTTAAGCAGCCAGAAACCTTTAACAACTCATTGTAGTTCTGAACGTAAGTTTACTGTAAGTTTTGTGTCTGTTTCCCATGCCAAATCTCTTGCAATATGGGAGCATCCAAATATTACAGGTATTATCTAAATGCAATTATCCTTATATGACTTTAAAGCGCGCAAATCCAACAAATGCTTGATGGTAATTCGAATGCTTTAAAATCCATCATCCGACCACGCCCAAAAAGCGCCGAGTTGCCAAAAATCAACTTCGAAAAATATCGAGAATTTCCTGCTTCAACAAGCTAAAACCCTCACTTTTTTTACGCGGAGCTCTCTTTATAAATGCCTTTTGTTTATCAGAAAAATCTTGTAAAAATCTCCCTTTTGACGAAATTTGAAAAATGACTTTTCAATCTAAAGAAGCGATATGGTAAGTTGTTTAGGCTTTTGTTTCTGGTAAAGGTTTTAACTGATGTCAAAAATGGAAACAAAACTTCAAATTTTTACAAAATTTTTAACATAAATTGTTTATTTTATCCTATTTGTGTAACCAATATCTAGTTGGTGTTTCTTTCCTGTGAAAATTACAATAGCTTTATTGGTCTGATAACTTATTTTTTGTGCAAAATACACTTCAAAAGGTGAAAACATGTTTTCTTTCAAAATTCATTACTTGAAACATGAACTATTCGTTTCTATATTCAATTAAATGTAACTAATTAAGTTAACCCCAAATGTGCATGATTGTCACGGCTGTGTAGCATTTGTAGGTACTTTTGATTAGAACTAAGAGTTGATTTGTTTTTTTTTAGTTCCAAGCAAGCCTCCCGATAATGTCAAAGCAGTAACTTCTGGGGCAACAAGTATTCTTGTCAGTTGGAACTCTTTGGTCGACACTAATGGTGTCATCGTTGGATACAACGTTTATTATCAGATGACGCTAGCACAAGGTTCTTTCGTAGTCAAAACCATGCAAAATAAAACAAAAATCCTCCTTAAAAATTTGCAGCAAGCAACAGAGTACAAGATAACAGTATCAGCTCTAACACGCGCGGGTGAGGGACCCAAAGGTCGTAGTGTGTACGTCACAACAGGTAAATGAATCACACAATAACTGTTCGTACTATTATCACTCCATGGCATTTTTCCACTACACTTTGACCAATAAATGTAGTTATAAACTTTGATCCATCTGAACGATTTGCAAAACTAACGGTTTACATACAATCACAAGAACTAAATCAGAGTTATCTAAATTAGAAGCGGTACGCCTACGATACAATGATTTGAGTGCTTTCTAAGAAACCAGCCTACGATACGATAAAACAGTGCTGTTTCCCTCTCATACGAAAGCAACTTCATGACGTGCACTTTTTGGGTTAAATGACTTACATATGTTAGTTATAGATGATAAATGTAGGAAAAAGTACAAAAGGAGTTCTCGACTCTAAGAAATTTTCTATGTTAACGTTAACAAAAGTATCCCAAAAACGTTACATACTAAAATTAACTAATTTTAAAGACGTTTCAATTATCAATTCAATTTCATTTAAAAAAGATTTCGGCTAATATTATTAATACAAAACAATATATTTATTTTTAGCTGCTAGTATAATTGCTTTTACAAGTTGTTGTTGATGTTGTTAAAAAAATTAAATGAAAATAAGTAAATAAAAACATATAGATATTTATTAGAATATTCTGACTTGTTTTCTCATAGGCTGCCAGTATACGTTGAAGCAGTCCTCTGGCGGATTTCAATCTCCATACTACCCAAGAAACTACCCTAGTTCTGCGGACTGTACTTGGACGATCGCACAAGACATAGTATTTGATCAACTGTTTATTCTGTTTTGGTCATTTGATCTTGAAGAAGGATTACATGGTTTCTGCAGGTATTGAAATTAATAGCTTTTGTATTGTTTTAAATTTTCGGTAGTAAATCCTCTCTCATACTCAACGATCAAGCGTAAGTATTTTAAAATCTATGTTTTTTAAATAGTTGGTTATCTAGAAAACTCGTGTAATTGAATTCGAACGTACCTTGTTATCGAATAGCAAGTTAGCTCAGTTGGGAGGCTGCGGTTTTGAACCCTAGGCCGGACCATCACTTGGGGTCTTGAAATATTTGACGAGAATGTTACCTAGATGTGTACTTGTTAATATAAACTTTGCATTTTCCTGTGTAAGAACGTTAAAATGGAGGTCCCGCCTAGGCCCAATTTCACATTAACAATTCGCGGGGGGACGTAATTTTAAAAGAACGTTTAACTTCAACTTCAACTGTTTTTTTTTTTCACAATTACTGCGAACTATTTACAAGTTCATTATATATAATACATAGACATGAATTAATCACAGAAAAAATGTATTTTTTACAGTTAACTAGTAAAGGGAGCTGCATAATGCTTTCAAGTTAATTACCCCAAGGGACGCAGGGCACGACCATCCTTGTTGATAGAACTACATTAATACAGCACCTCACATTATATCACATATACAAAGTTTGTTTGAATATGTTCTTCCATGAGTTATGTAATAACAAGAAACAGGGATAGTAACAATTTCCATTATACAGAGCTTTGAAATGATTTTCTCTCTCTTTCTAATAGCGACTTTGTAAAGGTACTTGACCATAAAGGTAATCAGTTAATGATGACTTGTGGTCGAAAAAGCCGTTTTGCTGTCATGACAACAAAATTTGCTGTCGTTAAACTGCAGTCTGACCAAGGAATTGAAAAGAGTGGTTTTACTGGAACGTACTTCACCCTTAATAATTTAAACAGAGGTATGTCTATATGCTCGTTTTCAAGAACGTTGCAGAATACATATATTCCATGTAAATAATGATATACAAAAGGGAAAAATCGCTTTACTTATTGTGAAGGCGTTAACACATAGTTGAACTCGTTTGAACGATTTGCGTTTAAGGTTTTTAATTTACGATTACGGTCACGTTATACGATTACGGTTCCTAGAGAGAAGAAAACTAAATTACTAAAATTACACGAGAAAGCAAGGAAAAACGGAAAACTAAGGAAAAATACTTACAAATGATATGTGTCCGGTGACGAGTAAAGACTGAAGTGAAAACCGATTTACATGCACATAAAACTACGGATATAATACCCAGAGGGGGTGAAGGAAAACAATAGGAAATAAAACACTATTGCGTGACGGACAACAAGTTACGGTACGGTGAATTATAGGCATTTCTGCACTAACATCCCCCCACTTATAAGGGAAGGTCAACTTATCCTTATAACCAAAATATACTAAACATAGAAAATGTTATGTCCAATTAAATGTTCATAAAGTTCGTAATGTTCATAATGTTAATAATGTTCATAAAGTGTAATCATCCATCCAGTGAGTTTTCAAGGAGAACGACTAGTTTGGAAATGGGACGGTGAAGTGTTGATGTCTGTGTCTTCACTGTAGCAGAACGCACCAAACCTTGCTGGTCAGCATTCACGTCGGTAACACGACCAAGGGGCCACTCGTTTCTTGGGGTTTCTTGCTTGATAATGACAATATCTCCAACTTGAAGGTTACGGTTCGTCTGGTTCCACTTGGGTCTTGTTGAAGACTTTGTACATATTCGTGCTTCCATTTGGACCAAAACAGGTTTGTCAAATATTGGACTCTTCTCCAACGTTTTCTCAAATATACATCTTCTCTTTGGAATACACCTGGAGGTGGCAGAAGGACTTGAGATTTCATTGTGAGGATGTGGTTTGGAGTAAGGGGATTCGGGTCTTGTGGGTCACTTGATGGGAAAGTTAAGGGACGACTGTTTACAATGTTCTCAACTTCTGTAAGGAGTGTGCGAAGCGATTCGTCGTCTAGAGCATGACGATGTTCGTACATCAAGGACTTGAGAATAGAACGGATCGTCCGAATCTGTCTTTCCCATGCACCTCCCATATGGGATGCTGCAGGTGGATTTCTGTACCATGTGATCAAATCGGCATTGTGCTTGGATGATAGATAGTTCTGGAGTCTTGAAACGTCTAGTTCTTTCAGGGCAAGCTTCAGTTCCTTTTCAGCACCGACAAGGTTTGTACCGTTATCTGAGCGTATTTCTCTGACGGGTCCTCGTCTGGCAATAAAGCGTCTCAATGCATTCAGGAAGGAATCGGTCTCTAGTGATGTGGTAGTTTCGATGTGGACAGCTCGACTTGATAGGCAAGTGAAGATTACTCCGTATCTCTTTACTTCTTTACGGCCATCCTTGACAGGGAAAGGGCCAAACAGATCAACACCACAGTATGTGAAAGGTGGTTCGTTGGATAATCTGCATCTTGGCAAGTCAGCCATCTTCTGCTTAACGTTGGAGCCTCTGAGTCTTCTGCAGCGAACACATTTACTAATACAGCTTCTTACAGAGGAGTTTGCATTCAAGATCCAGTATCTTTCTCTCAGGTGGTTAAGGGTAATTCCACGTCCGGCATGTGCCATCTTTTCATGACTGTATCTGATGATAAGCGATGTGACATGGTTTTTCTTCGGCAGAATTACTGGGTACTTGGTACTCTCATCAAGTTGATTTGCTTGTCCTATTCTTCCTCCAACTCTTAGTAGACCTTGACTATCGACAAAAGGATCCAATTTGTACAACGGACTTGATTTCTTGAGCAGTAACTTTTTCTCTTTAAGCAAGGATCTTTGACTACTGTAAGAATGACTGTGTAGGGCATGTAGCACATCTAACTCGGTCGAAAACGCACATCGTTGGGTATTCTTTAGGATGACTATCTCAGCTTCTTCGGTTTCAGCTACAGTTAGATCTTGTGTAGGATTTTTGTTGCGTCTCCGTTGTGGACTTAGACGCAGGATTCGTGCAATTACTCTTTTGAGGGTAAGCCAGTTCGAGAATCGTTCGAAGAGTGTTGTGATGTTACTTTGCTGTTCTTTGATGCTCGTGGAGTGGACTGTAGTTGTCTCGTTATGGGTTTCTTCATCTGGCGAAGTTGGCCATTCGGTTTCAGGTTTCCATAAGAATGGAGGTCCTTTGAGCCATCTGTGTTCAGATTCAAAATCTTCTACTTCTATACCGCGTGAAGCATCATCTGCTGGGTTGTCTTTACTTCTTACGTACTTCCATTGTGTAGGATTGGTCACATCGCGGATGGATTGGACTCTATTTGCCACGTATGTTTCATGTAGCTTTTTATCATTTAGTAGTTTTCTTTTCAGCCACATAGCGCGAGATACACACAGCTCTTTGTTGTTTGGTAGCACTGTTTCTTCATCTTTGAATGGTAAAGGTAGCTGATAATGATTGCCTTCTTTAGTAACTCGACTTTCCATGACGTGCAAGAAGCGCTTGTCGTCTTGAGAGTAGGCTGTGAGGGAGTTGTCAGTCTTTCTTTCGGTAAACTCTAACTCCATCATCTTGTTCAGCATCTCTGGCGAAATAACTTCCTTTGTATCGCTAACAAGGTGTACACGTTGTATAGAATGGTTGTTGGTCATAATGTCAGAGCCAATAATTGTCCATCCAGCGAAGGTCAGTACAGCATATGGGCCAACATCCGGACAAGGGATGACGATCCAACTTTAGTACTTGTACGGCATTCGGGAATGGAATCTGCTATTCTTTGTAGATGGTGCCACTTTTGAGCGGTTTCTTTAGTAGATATGTTTCGTCTACAAGCAGGGATCTCTTCTCTGGTGAACGTTTTTGGTAGTTCAATGACATTTTCTCCTTTCAAGTCTGACACTGTGAGGCCTGTGAGGGCTTTGCTGTTCTGTAGTACTTTACCATTGACTGTCCCTATCAGGATTTTTGTATCAGTTCCTTCTATTTGCAATTGTTTGTAAACACTGTCCGTTATGAAGGTTCCAGTACTGCAACTGTCTAGCAATGCATAAGTCTTGACGTAACGATTTCCGTAGGATAACTTGATAGGGACGATTGGTAACTTTGCCAGGCTGTATTCCAAGACGGTATTGCTTGAAAGATGAGATTCGGAAGGTTTGCCTTCAGAGGTTTTCGTTCGTGGCACAAAGTTGTGGTCGTGGAGGCCTGTAGGATGATAGCCTTGACAGATGGAACACTTTCTCTTTTGCATACATCCGCGGGATCGATGACCAACTTTGTAGCATCCGTAACACATCTGTTTCTCGGTGAGGAATTTCTTACGATCTTCTAGAGACTTTTCTTTGTATTGTTCGCAATCATCTAAGTCGTGGGTTCCTTCACTGCAAAGTACACACTTGTCGGAGGGCGTTTCAGTACATGTTGCGTGGCTGGTGGCTCGAACGTATCTTCCTCTTTGATAGTCTGTTGTCTTTGAGCTTGACTTGAGCTGTTGGCCTTTGTTGACTGTGTTGGCTAGTGCTTGTCTGTAGAAAACAGGATCAGAAACAATTTTTGCTTCGTAACGTAAAAAGTCAGAAAGGTACTTGAAACCCGGTAACTGATCGGATGACTCTCTAAGGTCAGTGACTTTTCGTCTCCAACGATCTTGAAGGTAGGGCGGTAACTTCTTTATAAGACTTTGAAGGTTATGTGGATAGTCAATAATGTGTAGGTAGGAGATGGATTGCATAGCGCTCACACACTGTGTTAGGTATGCTGACAGTTGTTCTAGTTCTTGATCGTTTCCAGCTGTGATGGTTGGCCATTCCGTGATCTTCTTAATGTAAGCGTTAGAGATCTTGTATGGATCACCGTATTTTGCCTTTAGAAGTTTCTTTGCTTCAGGATATCCAAGTTGCGGATCTTTATACTGACAACCTTTGATGAGCTCTTTGGCTTCACCTTGCAAGTACTGCTCTAGGTACCGTAGTCGTATTTCACTTGACTGAACTTTTGACTCTATCTGGGATTCAAAGTTGCTTATGAAGGTAACATAGTCTGAAGGATCGTTTGTGAACAACAACAATGAAGGCAATGAACTTCTCATATTCTGTTCACTTATTATCTCTGTCAGCTTGGTTTGTCTGTCAAGAAATGTAGCTAAAGTTACGGCATTACGCGCTTGATCTTCGTGAATAGAAAAGGGCACTTCGAGCTTTGTTTCTAATCCGACGACTCTACCATGACTGTAAGTATCTGCACGTGGCGCTAGGGATGACGGTATAGGTGACACTCTGACTGCTCGAGGCGTTGGATGCACATTGAGAGGACTAGCTGGTAGAACTTGTTCATTATCTTGAGCTTTGAGACGATCTATGAAGCTTGGAGGTACATTAAAACCAACGGCTCTGCCGTGACTGTAAGTTCCCGCACGTGGCGCTAAGGATGACGGTATAGGCGATACTTGACTGTTAGAGGTGTTGGACGCACGTTAAGCGGACTAGCTGGCAGTACTTCTTCATTATCGTGAACTTTGGGATGATCTGTGAAGCTTGGCGGCACATCGTCTTTATGGTCACGTCTAAGAAAATCTGTTCTCTTGCTTTTGCTATGGCCATTTGCTCTTCTAGTTCCAATTGCTCCATCTGGTTACGTAGCACTTGCCTTTTCTTTAACATCGTTGATTGAGCTTGTAACTCGGCGAGCCGTATTCTTTCTGCTACAGTTGAACGTCGTGAAGATGAACTTTGTTCTGATGGCGTTTTTTCGAGGTAGCGTTCGATGTGTTGTTTAGCAATTATGATCCAATCTTTCATTCCTGTTTGAAAAACGTCCATTTCATGTCGTTTATCTTCGTACCACTGGTTGGCTTCGTGTATTTCTTCTTGGTCAGTTAAATGTGCTAGCCTTGACTCGTATTCTTTTTTGAAGTCGACAAGTTGTTGTTGTAGTATTTCCAAGTCGCTATGAACGATATGTACATTATCAAATTGTCGTGAATTGTCCTCTATGTCCTTTTTAAAGTTTTTTAGTCTCTTGGCAAATGCTTTGCAACTTTTCCTTTTCCTTTCGGCGTTATAGTTTTGTCCCTTTTCGGTCGACTTTCGGTTTCGTTGAGATATCATTTGAACGAATGTGAAGGCGTTAACACATAGTTGAACTCGTTTGAACGATTTGCGTTTAAGGTTTTTAATTTACGATTACGGTCACGTTATACGATTACGGTTCCTAGAGAGAAGAAAACTAAATTACTAAAATTACACGAGAAAGCAAGGAAAAACGGAAAACTAAGGAAAAATACTTACAAATGATATGTGTCCGGTGACGAGTAAAGACTGAAGTGAAAACCGATTTACATGCACATAAAACTACGGATATAATACCCAGAGGGGGTGAAGGAAAACAATAGGAAATAAAACACTATTGCGTGACGGACAACAAGTTACGGTACGGTGAGTTATAGGCATTTCTGCACTAACACTTATTGTTTCATTCATTTATGGAATGTGAAAAAAATACCCGTTTGTTACACCATTACAAAGGTTATGGAACATATGGTTTCTTTGCGTAATTACATATGGTTAACAAACGCCATTTTTTTCTAGTGATAAATTTTAACGTCAATGGTACAACAACTACTCAAGCTTCTGTCAACTGGTATAATCCAAAATCACATCCGCGGCGCTTTTATGCCATATTTTACAGAGACTATGAACGAAAAGGCACATGGAACTTCACTATAGCCAATGATACCCATACAACCATCACAGGTCTACAACCGTCAACTCAGTACGAACTGCTAGTAACGGAAAGTGATAATTTCACTAGTTATGGAAGTTATCCAAAAACGTTTGTGACTCAGAGTTGTGAGTATAAATGATTAAAAATATATTTGTATACTTTAAAAATTGTATTGATGTAATATAATGTGATGTGATGTGGTGCAATGTGTAATGTGATGTGATGCGATGTGATGCGATGCGATGCGATGCGATGCGATGCGATGCGATGCAATACGATGTTTTGTAATGTGGTGTAGCTCTCTTTTGCTGTTCGAAGTATCTGATCTTGAAATTGTTTCTTTTTTCCTAATATGTAAGTACCAACAACAAAGCCTACAGAAGAGAAGCCAACAGGTACAAAAATGAACACTCAACCAATCCATACCATCCTCGCCAGAAAACAAAACTTACGATTAACATAAACATAACTTGCTTTTGAAGTATGATTATTGTTTTTCATGAATTATTTCACAGAATTTGTTTTGCCAATGTACGAGTATGGACCGAAAACCGGCGACAAATCAATACCAAATACTTGGTTTTATACGCATTCTCAATGTAAGAAAGTTACCCTGAATGAAGATGGATTTCTCTACATGACCGAACGTCATCATGAAATTTATGTAAGTTATTGTTCCTTATTTTCTAATCCAAATTAGAGAGCAAACACTAAATATGTGCAACAGTTGTCACTATTCAGCAGTAAATACTACTAATTCAACAAAAGAACACAGTCGAATTACCATAAAATAGGGCTATTTAGTGGTATTTCTGTTGCACTCTTTTAGTGTGTGCACTCTAGTCTCGACATATATATCTTATTTTATTAATTTTGTGGGGTGGTTTCCAGCTTCTCGAGTATTCTCTAAACATTCAAGTGTTTTGATAAAAGTACCAAACCCGGAAAACTGTTTTGGATTTTGTTTTTAAAATGAACTCGAAAAAAAAAAACGAAGAAAAGCGAATTTAAATTAAATCATCCCAACGTTACGCTTATCAAAACTGACCAAAAAGTGTACACGCTATAATGGCGATAGTCTGTTTTCATAATTCTATCAGACCTGGTTCCTCGTCAATCGTAGAGCAAATAATATGTAATATATACAATGTAAGCGGCCGATCTTTATGGGATATACAATGTCGAGCCCAAGGCGAGATATTTTATATTCCATACAGATCGGACGCGAATATTGTATATTAATTATTAAATGTCTAGGTTAATGCTGCTATTTTGGATTAATATTTTTGAAATTAGATTTAATTTGGCCGAAATATTTCAAGATAAACGTTATGCAAATCAGGACGATTTCTGTATCAGATATACAGATGACGTCACTGTAATGATATTTCGTTGTTCTGGGCTCATTAATTGTTCATTAAGTTCATTAATATTATTTTAGAAATAAAACAAACCTTGACAACAGGTAAACAGAAAAGAAGTCGGCGATGTCCTCCAGAATATACAACTTTGTATTGTTTCAGATTTGTCGTAATGGTGTTTTACGTTTTGAAAGTCCTTATTATGTTCACTGGCCAGTTTATCTTGGCAGCACAAAGCAATCTTGTCAACTGAAAATGTTGGCTCCTTATTGGTGCCTGGCGGACAGATCTCAGTCGACGGTTTATTACCATGTTTATCAAACATCAGATAAATCAACCAAGTCTAATAAGGTAACGGTTTTGATGTTTCCCTATTTCAGCTAAATGTAGAATAAAAACTACCAATAATATTATTCTTGTGATAAAATTTTCAATATTTTGACAAATTTGCTATGAGAGTCTTCCAAAGGGCTCCATTCGTTTTTTCCCATGAACTCGTTCCATGGATTGGAAAAGACATACGTTGAGCTGCTTTATTGAAATTTGAATGTAAAGATGCAATCATGTCTTGTGTGAAAAGTCAAAACAACATTCTTTTTTGTTCTTGAAAGGCATATCATTTTTATTTTAAAATTTGTTTTTGAATTTGTGTAATCGTCAATGAAGGTCTATTTTTTTTTGTAAAAAAATTGGGGGTTATCATGCTATCTTTAGAGATATAATTGAACAACGTGGAGAAATCTATACGATCTCAATGCTTTGAACGCAGGGGAATGGGTACATACTTTTAATAAAACATATATTGAGCAATCGTTTTGCACTAACGCAATCTTTTTGTGTTTAAAGGTTTTAGAGCGAGCTACAGATGAAGTCATCAAACTTCACAAAGGAGCTATACAATCTTCCTTTAAGGCATCATGGGTATTGGTGGTTACCTGGAACGAATTACGTCATTTCACTCAGAACAAAGAGACTAAAGATTTGGTAAAAAGTTCCTTTTTTTATGCAAACACACAGCTGAAATGATTAATCATAAAGGAATTAAATCATTTTATGTTAGGATCAATGTTTTGTTGATTTATTGACTTGTTGCAAGTTCATCATCTCGAATCTAAGAAAATAAATACGATTTGCATATTCAGTGTCTAAATATATACACACTCAATTTCAAAAACGTTAAAGTATACATTATACAAAAATGTAATTTCGGTATATTCAAATACATTTTGGGATGTTAGTGAAAAAGGAAGGCAGGGAATGGGATTGGATCCCACCTTCAGAACCCTCTAGATAAGTATAAATTCATTTTATTTAAACCGAGATTGTAAAATGGAATCAGGTCCAAACAAAAGTGCTTTGAATCGATATCTTTTTGCCGGGAATGTTAATGCTAATCAATTTTTGATTAATCATTTCTGTTTTTTGTTGTGTTTACATAGAAATTGATTATGTTGGTATGTGTGTTTTCTTGTTCCCGATGTGAAATACTACGCCAATAAAAAAAAAGAATGAAATATTTTTCATCAAATATTTATGTATGTTTTACGATATTTCTTCTGTAGAGAAACACTTTTCAAGCTGTGCTGATAACAGACGGTTTGGCATCTTTTGCTATGTATAACTATCCCATAGGTGGAATACAATGGTCAGCACCAACAACGAGGTAATATACAGAACGTAAAGGTAAAGTACATCCCAAATGTTTGTGTCAACATTAAAGCATTTCTTTATGGCACATTCTAAAACTAGCATCAAGATCTAACAGATCAAATACAAATGCTATTCACATTGTATTGAAGTGCTTATAGTCCCTAAAATGAAATATAGTAAGTTTTACACACTCTGACCTTTCGAATGAGGTATGTTCTGTTTTCGAAAAATAAATTGACTGTGTTATTTGAATCAAAAGATTGCAGGATAGTAGTGTTCTTTCTCGTGCATTTCTTGTAGAGATGACGTCATGCCTGACACCCATCACGAGTATGAACAACATCCGGTTTATATATCTTTACTCCCACGCATCAAATTAAAAAACATGTAAATAAACTTTTTCAAAATATTGATGTTGAGACATTTTATTCATTCCACGTGTGTTATGTGTAATGCGTAACCGAAAAAGATCGTAAGAAAAACAAAATATTACAAACACAAAAATAATGTTTAAGTTTTATTCATTACGATTATATTTCAGTGCAAACTGGAAGCATTTCAATGGTGCAAAAGGTCTTCCAGTCGTTGGTTGGATTGCTGGCAAATGTGGTGATTTTGTAACTAATAATGTTGGATTCTTCAACGTGGAAAAGTATAAACTAACTTAAATAACTTTTTAAATTCGAGATTTTGTCTACTAAAAGAGAGCAGAATCATGAAATAATATTGTGCTAAACTTTCTAATATAAGAATAAATGAAGCTATCTAAAGCAGAAATTTCAATATCATTATCAGTCAATCAGTTAGTCATTACGACCATCGCCAACAGGACTTCGTTTTACTTACTGGCGCATTTTCTTTGAACTACGACAATTTGAATCTAAAATTCTCGTCGATGAACTGGCATTTTGGTATATGTCAATCCAAGAGCAAACAAAGAGGCAGACTGACGTAAAAAATGAACGCTTTGTTGGCTTTTTGAATTTTAGATTGATTAAACAATGATTAAAATGCTGTGGTTTTTTTCACATTTTTTTATTTCAGATCAGCAACCGTCAACATTGCTAATATAGGTCGAGCAGAAGGACATAGTTTATCAATTACCAAAGAGGGAGTTAAAAAACACCAACACAGTTTCTTAAACAAGTGGCTTTTTCAACTTTACATGCCTTGGAGAACTTCCGTTGCTTACATCAAATGCAAAAATTGGTTTAAGAAACAACCTGATCCACGTCCCTTCCTGGAATATCTTGAACCATGTCCTTGTACGTCAAGACAGACCTGGTTTGACGAAAGGTTTACGCCAGAAAAGAGTTCTTCGCGGTGGAGCTGGTCGTCCAATCCAAGACCTTGTGCTATTTCTTCATTTTATTCAATTGATGGTTGGGAGCAGAAGTGCTGCTATTCTCATGAATATCCGCAATGGGGCGCCTTAGTCGTTGGGCATCCTGGGGGAGGATATGCACACAGGTTTAGTAAAATACATAAGGGTGGTGATCACATGAGCCATGATGTCATGGGATATAAGCATTGTTGTGTGGATTCCAGTCTTTGTCATCTGTTTTATCAAAGAAGACCCTCTGATGACTGCAGCAGATACGAGCCTCCAGAATGGAGTAAGACTACAACTTGACTTTTGTTTGCTGCTTTGATATCTTCTTTCTTATTGTTGGAAAGAAGCCTGTTAAATACAACTTCTACACGATCACTTAATGTAAATGATAATGATGTCGAGGTAAATGTGTTGGTAGTGCTCATGCGATGATAATGCTCAGCTTAAAAAAAGAAATGTAGAAAATTACATCGTTGCGCGAACACACGAATTCTAGCTTTAAATGTTGAAAAAAATATCTCACGAGTGAGCGCAGCGATATTTTCAACACATCTTTAGAAGTATTCTCATACAACATTTCTCAGTGGAAAAAAATTATTTTTACTTTTTACTATAGTTTATTAACTTTAAATATTTACTTCAAATATTTAAGTGAATGAAATGTTTTTCGAAATTATATTTATAACTATAGTTTATATTATATTATACTGCTGTCAATTATCTAGGTTGGATGTGGGGAGATCCACACATAGTGACTCTTGATGGGACAAACTACACTTTTAACGGTCTTGGGGAATACATTATCCTGGATGCAAGAGATGGCTTCTTTCAGCTACAAACAAGGACCAGACTGGCTAAAGGTGACGGGACAGCAACGATATTCTGTGCAGCTGTGATGAAAGAAGTCAACAGCAGCACTGTTCAATTGAGCTTGGAAAAAGATGGCAAGTATTTTTTTTATTTTAATAGTTGGAATACGCTGTAAGATACATATAGCTTTATTGCCAAGAAGCTCACATAACTAGATAATTTACCGTGTTTAAGACAGAAAATTCTGAAAAAGCTTCAGAGAAAAGTAACAAAAGACAAAGCAAAAGGTTTTGACAACATATTGTCTTCTTCCGACGAATGGCTGTTGTCCGAAACATCCCTTTTCTACTAGCCTTCCTGGTGGATCAAATTACAAACTCTTCTAACTTTTTCAGTAGAAACACCGACGCAGTCAACACAAGTTCTTAACTAGCCATCATTAACTCCTTTCTTCATTTTAATTCACAAATTACTACATTGTTAAAAACTGGTATAACCTCGAGTATATTATATTATCATTCCCTAGAAAAAACGGCTTATGAACAATTTTTGAGTGATGATATCCCATAACTTCTTCCACTATTTTGATGTGTAGATTATTATACATTGTCTATATATTTTATTTTCTAGGTAATATAACTATTCTAATCTTCCTGGTGGATCAAATTACAAACTCTTCTAACTTTTTCAGTAGAAACACCGACGCAGTCAACACAAGTTCTTAACTAGCCATCATTAACTCCTTTCTTCATTTTAATTCACAAATTACTACATTGTTAAAAACTGGTATAACCTCGAGTATATTATATTATCATTCCCTAGAAAAAACGGCTTATGAACAATTTTTGAGTGATGATATCCCATAACTTCTTCCACTATTTTGATGTGTAGATTATTATACATTGTCTATATATTTTATTTTCTAGGTAATATAACTATTCTAATCGACGGAGTCAGTATGGATTTCTACAAACTTACTAACGAAACCAAGCGTCTGAATGGTTCTGTTGTAATATCTCGACCAAAAAAGAATGAGTTTAGAGCAACCTACCCATCTGGAATCTCAGTAACTCTCGCTGAGTCTAAAGGAGCGCTAACTATTCTTGCTGCTTTGCCAAGATCTTTAAAAAATCAAACCAAGGGTCTTCTTGGTACTTGGAACGGCGAAAAGCTCGATGACTTCACGACACCCAGTGGACGTGTCCTATCAGCCAATTCAACAAGTAGAACAATCCATTTTGCCTTTGGACAACAATGTAAGTACGATAATGACGGAAAAATGCAGAAGTAATGTTTTTCTGTGCAAATGTCATCCAAAGGGTTAAAGACCTGTTAATGTCTCCCTGGAAGCAATTTCTTATAAATAACTGAAATGTTTTGAAAAGGAAAAAAAAAACACAGAAGAATGTTCAAGACCATCGATACTTTTTAGGTGATTTCAAAACATCTTTTACAACGTGTTTTGTATTTTTCTGTTCCTAGGGCAAGTTAACGAGACAACATCATTATTTGAATACGCCAACAATGAAAGCATCTTCACTTTCTCCAATACATCATTTATGCCGATGTTCATCGATGAGTTGAAGTTTGCCAACCAAACGCTTGAAGACGAGGCGCGTCAGAAGTGTGGTGATGACATCAATTGTTTGTTCGATGCTGCTTCAACGAAGGATGTGTCAATGGGACTTGAAACTAAAGTAGTGGGAACACAGATGATTAACGATTCTGTAACACTAAGTATGTTTTTTAATTTTTTTTATAATTCCAATAAACCAAATAGTATTTTTACAGGATTTTCCTTAATGGTGACACTGTTTCTCTTTTTAGAAAACTCTCCGCCAAAGTTTTCAAACAATACAGATGCCAAAGTCATGCTACTAAAGGTCAACACTACAAAATACCTAGACATATCAGCACAAGATCCTGATGGTGACTCCATCAGATTCGATGTCACAGGGCTTCCCCAAGGAGGTGTGGTGACCAGGAACAGCTCAACAGTTCTCTTATCATGGAATGTGACCATGAACCAGGTAAGCCTGCTTTGTAAATTTATGGAAATCTTTTTAAATATGAATTATATAAGAAGACCCACTCTAATGCTTAGTTTATTTAGCTGACATTTAAAGGATGCTTTTTTATCTCTTTTGGTACACTTTAGGTGATTTATGACATACGACGAATTTTGGACATTCATTTGACATGAGTGTCATCTCCAACTCGTAGCTTGAACGTCAAGATGGATATATAGTACGAACTTCCTAAAGTTTTGACTAATTCGTCAAACATTTTTCTAGGTGATCACAGGAACACATATTGAACACGTAAACACATATCTTCAATACTTTTTGTTTGTTTGGTTGATTGTAGAAAATTTGTAGATATAATTAGAAAGTAGGGATACCTTTTTTATTTGAAAGCTGTATACTAAAACAGAATTGAGCTTTTAACATATGGATTGGATATTTATTTCTATGCAGATCGATATTCAGATCATTGCCACAGACAGCAAAGGCGCTTCGTCCGTCTTTAAGCATTTCTTCAAACTTTGTGCATGTCAAAATGGTGCAAGTTGTATCGACGCTTCAAGCCAAAACGAAAATAGATTTACCATCCTTTCCTGTGGGTGTACTAATGGATATACAGGCAAATATTGTGAAGCTGATATCGATGCTTGTAAAGTGAACCTGAATCCTTGTTATCCTGGAGTTAAATGTGAAGACCGTCCAGCACCCGCCAATGAGACTGGCTACGAATGTGGATCTTGTCCGGTTGGTTTTACAGGAATGGGTGATTCTTGCCAAGGTAGTTTCAACCAAATTGCTTGTCGTGCTTTAGTTTTATTAACAGAATTGTTGTCTTATATAGTTCTTTTCCTGTTTTATTTTTTTTTTGTTTCATTTCAATTTTATTCTTTTGGATATTCCTTTTTATCTTTTTGTTTGTTTTTCGTTCCTCATCATTTGACTTTTTTATTGCTTTTCTTGTCTTTTATAAAGTAAATTCATTGCATTTTTTGTCTTTCAGATATCGACGAATGCTCTGGTATTCAGCGTGTTTGTGAACAAAACTGCTATAATTCACCTGGGTCGTATGTTTGTGGATGTAGAAAGGGTTTTGAGTTAAAAACGGATGGTCGTACATGTCAAGGTACTTGTTTTTTATTTATTTTATCTTATTTTTCTGAATCTGGGTATACTGTTTTGCTTATCAAACTTCCTGAATGAATTCAGAATAAACACTTCAAAAATTAAATGAAAGAAAAGTAAAAATGTCGCTTACCTATCAACGGAACAAATCTGACTTGACATCTTCTGAGTTTGAGTTATAATTTTATAAACATGATTAGTATAATTATAAAGCATTGATCATAAATCACTTAACGTATGTATAAACTACCTAATAACAATATTAAAATGTACCAAAATTTGTGAATATGTACATAAGTCACTGTTTTTCAGATATCAACGAATGTCAGCCAACGAGTGACTGTATGCATCTGTGTGAGAACACAATTGGTAGTTACCGGTGTAAATGCAATAAATACTTTAAGGCCGATCCAACAGATTCTAAGAAGTGTATTCGTAAGTACTTGCATTTAATTTATATTCATAGCTCATCTTAGCTCGTTTTCTCTTGAGTAGCTCCAAACAGCTTTATTGTGACGTTGCCCTCCATTTAAATAATTATCGTTTTAAGATAAAGGTTGTTCTATGTAATTTCAGCTGAGTCTCCTTGTAAAGACGGTAACCATCAGTGTCAAGATATCTGCTATGAGTCTAATGGTATCGCTACTTGTGCTTGTAGTATGGGATATGAACTGCAGTCAGATAAAAAGACATGTCAAGGTAAATTCTGCAATTAAAGCTAATTAATTTTTTTTCCGTCCAAATCATGAAAGCAGTTATTACAACAAGTTAAATTATTTAAATTTTCTTAATTTTCATCGATAATTTATGCATTTACATGTTTTTTGTTGTTGTTGTTGTTGTTGTTGTTGTTGTTGTTTTTTTTTTTTTTTTTTGGGGGGGGGGGGGGGTGTTTTTGCAAACTTTCGTACATGTATCGTGGACCAGTCGGCACAATCCACTGACAGCATTTTCATGGGTTTAGCATACATGGTTTTCAGCCAATCAGCGCTCGTGAAATATTATGATTGATTGATAAAAATTCATTCTAGCTTAATTAATAATACAGGTCATATGTTAAAAGCCTTATTAACCAACCTTGGTCGGTTTGTAAGGGAGAATCTTGACCTCGGTCGAGTACAGACCTCACTGTGTTCGGTCTATAGTGTTTAACTTCGGTCAAGGTTTTTTCTGCATCAAATTGCGCACACACTTATTACTACCCAATTAGAATTTCCAGTGAAATCATATTATTCCTCTATAAACTTACAAAAACGTATGGGACTAAGTCATGTTCACTTTTACACGATGGACCTTCTCCTCTCCCTCACCCAATATGCAATGTTAAGCCTGCGATTGCTGTTCGGTTGCATTGAGAATCACAAATGGGCGTCAAGATTGTCCAGGGAGGGAGATGAGAGTGGTTTAGAAGACATATGGAGGGTAGGGTTGGTTTGAGAACGTACAAGAAGTGATTGTGATGTGTCGGATTCTGTTCCGTATTATTTTGTCCGGGATTGTAGTTTAACAATTCTTCAATGTTCTTTTATTTGTACAAGGCACTCTTATGGTATGTCTGGATCAATGTTTAAGTTCTGTTTTTGGTTTTAAAAGATCAACGTTAAATCAAATCATTTATTTACTCAGCTTTTTCATACAATTCAGATGTTGACGAGTGTAAAATCCAGAAAAACAGGTGTAATCAACTGTGTCAAAATACTGTTGGTGGTTATGACTGTGCATGTGTCAGCGGTTTTCGACTCAGTGTGGACAATGTTACCTGTGTAGGTAAGATGGAATTGACTTGCTTGACTTGACCTGCTTTACGACTTTCATGAAGAGCATTTTTTTATTTGAAGTGACACCGTGTTTAAATGAAGCTTATTATTAATACTTTTACGTACGTGTTCTTACTTAAAAATAAGTGTTTTGAAAGCCTGAATGACGTTGCCTGCATTTAAAGGTACCACTCATTCCTGAAGACAGTGTTCTTCGTATGGAGTCAGAATAAAACAAATCCAAGAAAGGCTTCTGATTCGGTGGCAATGAATGTCCAGCAAATCATAAAGATTTTGCATAGAGTCAATTTCAATCTCTGCAGCTACTAAGCAATGGAAACTTAAAACCAAATACTCTTATTTTCATGTTAATGAGACTCTATAACGTTCAATAAGTCATATATTATATCGACCAGTCAATTGTTCATCTCCCTCAAAATTCTTCCAACTACAATGATTGGAAAACCCAAACTCAACTAAACCGCTGCATAGTTGGCAGAGCGTCGGTCTGTGGTGCGGGAAGTCACGGGTTCAATCACTGTGGCCAGACCAACACTTAGGATTAAACAAAAATTGAACAAAAATTACTGCCTTCATAATATCGTTTTCTCGGATAAGGTCGTTAAGCAGGAGGTCAATGTTGTACTAGCCTGGTGGGACTCTTTTATGTCCTGTTGCTAATACACTACTGGATAGACCACAAATCCTCAATAGCAAAATTCAAATCCGGATCATTGATTCTATATTCAGATTATTTGATCTTTAAGTTTTGTGAAAATTTATAGTATATCGGGAAAAAAACATAAATGGCTATTTTTTTAATTTGCATATTGTTGTAATAAATGATGTCTCTTGATGCCTTTTAAAACGAAATTTTTTTCAACTGTATTGTATTTTTTTAAGATTGATAAGTCACGTTATAAATGTTCCCTTTTATGCAGATATCAACGAATGCATAGAATGGACGTTCAAATGCCCAACATCACAGCGCTGTCATAATACAATGGGCTCTTATCAATGTAAATGTGATGAGTGCTTGTATTGGATTGATGGTAGATGCCAAGGTATAGTAATTTTAAAATTGATTACTTGTGTGTCGCTATCCAAAGATTTTAGCAATGCCTCCGTCTCTCTTTCTCTAATTAGAGTTACCAACAGGAGAAAAAGTACCAACACAGCCACCACCACCAACACCTCCCACCCCATCACAAGACGATCTGTACAACTCAGTAAATGTTACCATAAAACAGTTAAAAATATCCGAGGTAGGACTATTATAGGTTGTGTTAGAGGTTTGTAATATCATTAATTTCAATCAATGTTTCTTTATTGATTAGTCTGAGACAGTAAAATAATCAGTATTTTAAAGTTGAGCTAATATGATTTTTGAAAATAAATCTTATTTAGTACTTTGTATGACTTTTTGGCTGTTTACCTATTCCTTCTTCTCTTTTGTCCTGGTTATCCTTCTCCTCGACTTTGTAGTTCTTCCTCCACGTCGCATTTCTTCTCGATATACTCTTTTTTGTTAGACATCATGAACAAGTAAATAGGACACTATTAGCTTTTTCTAACTTTCCTTCTTGTTTCAGTGGGACTTACAAATGGACTTGTCTTTCAAGAAAGGAGTAGCTAGAGAAGTCACTACTTTCTGCGCTAGAGAAAACAAGTGTCCTTCACAACAACGAAGAGAAAGGTGATTTTCAATGTGATATATTTGATATGTTAGTAATTCTCATGGTTATTTATATACATATTTTTGGAAATATGCAACTTCCAGACCTTTTGGTGCTTCCACTGTAGCAATCATTGCGTCTGATGATGCTGTAGTATAGGTCCCTTTAGTCTAGATCCCTTCAGAGGAAACAGAAACATTAAGACCATAATCATATATGCCTGTTTATTCATATAGTGTCTGTTTAATTGACGATGCACATCTTGCAAAGCAGTTCCAATGCTAACAAATAAAAACTGCCATTGCATTGTTTACTTAATTTATATTGGTTACTTTTTTACTATTTAGCTTTTTCAGCCTCCTTTTTCTTGGTCGTTGATAATGTTATCTTTTTATTAATTTTGTTAATTTTATGCAGACGGTCAAACAACTACATAGTCTTCACATCAGACCAGGTCCATCTACTACCAGGTTATCCTGTACAGATACTCGACAGTATTGCCGTTGTAGCATTCTATGTCAAGTTCCCTTCAGATAATCATCCGTCCAGTAGCAATACAGTTGATGGTCAGATACTTGCTGATGTAATCAATGGTTCTCTTAGTCGTATTGGTCAAGATATTGGCAAATCTCTATTGTCAGTTGCAATGTACCAGTACAGAAGTGAATCTACTACAGAGTTACCCCATACAACATCATCTTCAACTGTTCCAAAGGATAGTAAAATGATTTACATTATCGTTGGTTGTTCTGCAGCTGTAGCTATATTGGTCATTGTCATAATAGTTGCATGGTATGAGCATTTGTTACGAATGGATTCATTTATGTTTAATTATATTTGACTCATCGATATTTTATTGCATTGACGTTTTTCTGTCCCTAATCTATATAGTCTTTTAAAATATGCATTAATTCTCTTAACAAATTGATTTTAATGTTTTGAAGCGAATATATGCAAATATTAAGGACGAATTCTGTATCAGAATTAACTTATTCCTTCTCAGTAGTCATTTTGAATTGCTGTAGGGTCATGCTCGAATCATATATTAAATATCGTTAAAACAGTGATGTTCTTTCCCTATAATTCATGTATTTTATTTGTTATTTTTTAGCTATTGCAAGAAACAATCTTATAAAAGGAAGGTCCATGAGGCCACAACAGTGGAGATGCAGCATTATCATGATCCGATCTTTTACAGTAATCCAACGTCATGCCATAATTTAAAATGAGCTAACTTGCTTGCATAGATTGTGACATGGCGGAACATCTAATGCCTTAGGTATAAAGCCATCTAACTTAGCTATTTCTTTGTAAAAAAGAGGCAATAGGCGATGAAATGGTAGATTGAATACCAAAATGAAGTGTGCGTTTTTCTGACTAGGTAAAATACGAAATCACTCAATCTTGTATCGTCTATTAAATTTCTTTGATAGAAGTTTGGTAATATAGTCTGTGCATATACTGAGCCAGTTTATTGCACATTCAATTGGTTTATAGATATAGTCAGGTATAACGAGTGAATAAAATCCTAGAGTGAGTTGTTTGTAGTCCCAGTTGTACATTACTCGTGAAGCGTTATTATGGTGGATGTCATAACATGTTTCATACTTCGACATCATGAAGCTTAATTCCGGTCCTGCAATTGTAATTGCGGCAACCGACATTCGACATTGTCTCCAACAAAATGTTATCTAGTTACTTTGTTTTCAAGTGGTTTGTATTGAATGTAAGATACAATTGTATTAGCCCCCGCAAGAAACGGTTTGCGGGTCAGTTCCTCTCATCAAAATCCTATACATTCCCTTATTAGAAGAACTGCACACCCTCTTATAGACTTTCATTCAATATATGTTTATAAGCGTTCATCGATTCCTATTATATAACTTGAGTTGGTATCATGTGTATGTGTGCACTTTTACAATGAAATATTGACTCAATTATTGCAATGAGCAATATGTAAAAATTAGTTTGATTTAAGCGCATTTATAGTATTTTGTAGTAATGAGAGTAGTTTCTCGGTTTTGAATAAAACACGGATTATGGTCTAAAAGAAAACCTGCTTATGGGCAAAACTATTCCTTAAAAAACTGTTTAATTGACACGCACCACATCAGAAATCATTAAAAAAATGATCCCTTGCAATAATAGCATACAATGCGTTGATAATATACAATATACATTAAAGTCAGTACACACTGGGCCACAATTCGCTTAAGTGGGCACTGGTTCAACGTATAATCCAATCTGCTGGTTTTAATGCGGAAGGTCTCAGCGACAAAATTCTGTTGCGGCGACAACTAAAATGCTTAGTACACAGGGAGGGGGGGCTGTTGCTGCGACCGGTCGCGCGAACAAACCGCTGCGACTTGCAATTGTAAGCGCGCGCCATGGATTAGAATTGGAAGTTGAAATGTTAGTGCTAAAATGATGACAGCGTGTTTTGATACTCTCATCAAACATGGTTTTCGACCAATCGTAGCGCGCGTACTATCCAAATTATTTTATATATAACTTTCAAAGGCGTTCAGCCTGATTAGGATATCTATCTAAGATGACGGATATTGATGAGGCATTAGCATCTACAATGGTCACTATTACATAGCAGACATGACCAGAATATATATAAGCTAGTTAGAAATGTTTACAAAGTCGGTGTCCGCATTTTTTTTTTATTTCAAGACTATTTCCTATTTAACAACCGTACGCGTGTTAATAACAGAAATAGTAGATAGTGCAACAGATAACCATACTAACCGAGAAACCGAAGTCAGTTTATTTAGAGAGGGAAGTGGAGAGTTATGACTTAGTCAAAAGGGCCATTTTGAAATCATACCAGTTGACCGCTGATCATTAGAGATTTAAATTTAGGACATCGGAGAAATTACCAGGAGAAGACTATAGTAAGTGGGCCATGAGAACAAGACGATACCTTGACCGATGGATGGCTGTTGCTGAGGCTAATGACGAAGAGAGTATCTTACAACAGATTACTATGGAGAGACTAATGAACGTAGTGGGGCCGGAACTACGGAGTTGGCTCAAAGAAAAGTCTCCTAAAACAGCCGAAGAATTTGCAGACTTGGCGAATGTACACATCCAAGCAAGAAAAGGTCCTATGATAGGAGGAGGTATGCAGGATACAAATTTAGTAAATTTCCACCACATGGGAATGACAAACAAAATCCACCACCAACAACAACCACAGTATCAACCACCAATCCTCTACCCACAACTAAGGAATACAAAGCAGAACCTAACCGTCGTAACTTGTCAAATATTTCGTGTTTCGCGTGCAAACAAATGGGTCATTGTTGTAGACAGTGTCCAAACAAAACAAGACAGACCACCAACTCACACCACTTGATGCAAATGCCTAAGTTCTCAAATTTTCTATTGATGGCGAAATTAATGGGAAAAAGGTAAAATGGCTGTAGACCGGTTGTTCTAGAAGCTTAATCCACAGGAAGTACGTTGGAAAAGATCCAAAAATAGAAAACAAGATCACCATACTTACAGCTGTCGGAAAGAGTATCATAGTTATACCCTTGGTATACGTGAAGCTCGGAAAAAAGTGAGGTAATTACGTTGAATTATTTGGAATTGTTAATGGATTTACCTGTAGACTTTCTTCTAGGTTGTTCGTCGTACGGTTTGACTCTAACCCGAGAAGATCTACTGGCTCAATGGGATCTTGTGATGAGTAGTAACACAACAGGGAGTACCAGCGCCTTTGTAACCAAACGTAGTCAGCAAGGTCCAAACTATCCACTTCTTTTATCCTTCTTTATCCCTCAATTGTACCTACCTATTGCCTCATATCCACTCCACCCACACCCTAGATACGCCTGGTACGAATACCTGTTCAATAGCATGTATTTTTAGACATATTATTATGGCATTTTCCCTCTAACCTCCCCTCACCCCTCTCCCTCTCCCTCTTATACGCCACCTACTCCCTTCATCCACTATCACTACTCCCCATTTTAGTAGAATACATTCAATGACACACGCATATTCCTATTCCCAACCCACTACCCTGCTCACGCACACACAACCCTTTTAACATTCCAACTCCTAACAAACAACACCCTAATAGCACCCACAAGCACCACCAACACATATCCCATTCCCCCTTTAATAATATGCCTTTTGAAAATGCCATTTAATTACAATAGCCTCAGGTTCCCACTCCACTTATAATATGTCTGAAATTCATGTTGTTATAAAAAAAATGATGTCAAATGATTGATTGTATATTACTGTAAATTTTATCGGAACGTGTATGTATTTATTGGAATATCTATTGTTTGTATGTAACTGTTTTAATATTTAAACTATTATTTTTGTTGCGTAAATGCAGGGCTCCTGTTGAAACCGGAAACGTTAGTTATGTACAATGACTCTAATGACACTCAACTGACTCTAAAAATAGCTACATTAGTCTCGAATGATATGAATTGAAAGACTTCACAGATGACGAGTTTTTAACTTCTATTTGTAGTCCATAACGTTCCAACGTGATATTGGATGACTATTGGATATGATATAAATATTCTTCCTTTATTACAGTTAATGTTATTAGTATGGACGTTCTCTGACGTTATAGCTATGTATATAGTTCTGTGATTATCCGTAAGGTACTACAGTCACCAGTCGAATAGATTTAAGAGTTTGAAGATCTTACTCCAACCGTTAAATAAATTCAAATATACTTGACCACTTCGAATATTGGACTGTTCCATTTATAGTCTAGCACTAATCACGTCAGAGCCATTTTCTTGAATGCCACAGCGTCAACAAGTGTTATTCTTGATATACTGTGTTGAAAAACAATGTATGGTGGTTTGGTGTATTTTTGTATGTTCTTCAGCTTAACAGAAACCATAGGTAAGGTTGAATAATGCTTCTCATTCTAGACTTTGTTAATTTCATTATTTGTTCGTGTTGTTTTTTTATGCTCCTGCTGAGGTACAGCCAGGAATCACAAACTCGCAGTAAAATGCTGTATGTCACAATGAACAAGAAAGTTTCTCTTGTTCTTGTTCGTGCTGTCTCAACTTTGCAGTTATTATTCGCCACTATTATCATGGGAATGTCCAAACTTTTGCTTTATTTTTCTCATTTCTCAACTGAGTAAATACCTCCATATGTATTCTTCTTTCGTTTTAGTAAAATACAAAAATCATCAGATATGATTGATGATTTCCTTAATCAAACGTGTATTTGTTAATTGATTCCAATACTCAAGCGGTTCGAAAATAAATATCCGACACTATTTGTGTTTTTTTTCGTATAGTGATATATCTTTAGTACGTTTTTCAGATCTATATATACAATCGCTTTTAAAAACGTTGAGATATGCATTTATAAAAATTCATCATTCATTCGTTATATTTAATGATATGCAAAACCGAAGACTTGCTTTACTTAATTATTGCTTGATTAAATACTACATACATACATTATTATTATAGCTCCCCATAAGGGTTATATAGTAGTTCGAATTTTGCATCCATTAAATATTTGTATAAATGCATAAATGTATACTACAACATTCTTGCAAACGATGGTATATAGATTATTTATAGATACATAGATATTTTTCATAAATATATAAAGAGATAAAAAACTAGTAAGATACTAGATTAGACTGCGTTTAATATATATAGAGAGATATTATTTAATACTAGTGCCGCCTAAAACTTATGAACAAATAAAGTTGTTAATAAACAAATAAAGTTGTTAATAATTGAATATAAAACTATTTCAAATCAAGTTACCAATGGCAACACAACTCGTGGAAATTGAATTTTGTCGAAACAAGAGATGATGATGTTCTGCATTTGACATATGAGTCACAAGAATGTCAGCGTAGTCTAGTATTAAAACATTACGCAATATTTTGATTGATATTATAGCTCTATCAACGACTAAACATGAGTGATTTATCAGGCTTCTTCACAGAAAATTAACTGAGAAGTGCTTTCCCCCCCCCCCCCCCTACATCAAGATTGTTAACTGCACCAACTTATTTTCTTAATAATTGCATTTAAGAGACTGCAAGCTTTTTTTTTTTTTTTTTTTGATAGGCACTGAGCATGGTTTAATTTGTACATCAAATGATAAAAACAATTTTAACGTTTACCATATTATAAATAAATATATTCACTTTTAGTAAAGTAAAGTATCATATACATGTACATATGCAACAGCAGTGAAAATGTCATCGAGTCTTCTTCATCGAAAATAATTTTCCTGGCATACTGCATATATCAATATTTCTAAATGTGGAATTAAGCAATAGTAATATGTTTAAATGACATAGAAGTCCATGTCAATATTCAATTACACTCAATTGGTTGATGCATGGGATGCCACACTATGACTATACAGTACTGGTAATAAGCAAGGTATCTGGTTTTCATATGCTGTCCTAGCTAACATACATATGTTGCATTCAAATGAAGATTAATGTTGTAGTAACATGTTGCTTGAATTCATAAGATTTCAAATATTATTGGAATGCACCTCAAAACATAGGAGTGTGTTACTGGTGCTTGTAGAACTCCATGATATTCATCTGGAGAATTTAAACATGTCACAGAATGTTCTTTCACAATTCATGTGCATTTGTAGGAAAAAATATTATTGTAGATTGTTTCTTGAGTAGTTGATATTCCATTTTAGAGAATATTATTGCAGATTGTTCCTTGTGGAGTAAGCTAATGTTTGTTAATTTGTAGAAATTATAGACTGGTCCTTGTGGAGTTAGGTAGTGTCCATTTTTGTTCCAATTTTTCAGTATTGTATTTGTTTGTAAATGTCAAGTTGTCATAGGTGTTGATGGAATATACCATTTCAATCCTCTGTGCAGTTGCTGTTGCATGCATGAAGCAGTGGCCATGTATATGTATAGTTTTCTGATCTAGAAAAAAATAATATGATAACTGTAATGTGTGCATATTTCTATGACTGCAAATAATATCACTACAAAATCATTTAATGGAAAGTATACTTACCAAAATGGATGATGTGAAGCGTTCATGAAAGATACACTTTCATAATTCCAACACCCTCTCCCCCGCACACACACACACATGTGATGTATTTATTTCAGTTCAATGAATATTGGTTTGTGATCACTAATATACCAGTATAAAGTACAATAGCTTTCAAACTATTTTGATCATCAAGGTTGTATTGTCTATGCACATCTTTCTTACCTGGAAAGTTGACGTCCAAAGAATCCAAAGAATTGCGGAAAAGTTGTTCATCTTCCTTCTACTTTTGTTTTTGTCATTCTTCTTTCATTTCGAGCCATGTACTTTTGTAATCGATTCATTTTGAAGACTGCTCACAGCAAGAGTGAACCAGCTCGTTTTCCCCTCAGTACGATAAGTTGATAATATCGATAAACTTTGCCATAATATTGCAATAAACGCGTTCATTTTTGTTCAAGCACACATATTTAGATGGTCATTGATACCAATTTCACGGAATAGTAATGTAGAAAGAAAGAAGAAAGTAATGTTCATCGAATCTGGTTCATCGAATAAAAAAGTTCTGTTGAGCTTTGAGCCACATGAGCCGCTTGAGTCAGCGGTTTACCGGAAGTTTACACAGGAATGTGTCGAAGCAGCATGACAAATTTAGCCAAGTACTTTGTGTAGTTCGTGATTATAATGTCCACACATATATATCATATTGTTATTCAAAGTTGTTGTTAAGAAGTCATTCATTTTAAAAACATTACTTATTTACTTTATTTGTGCATGATATTATTCGTTTTCTCCTCTTTTAATATTTCCTTTTGTACAGTTATTTCTATGCATATTTTTGTAATCGGGATACATGAAGTACTTGCCGATGTCGAAGCCCCTATCACTCGAAAAACTCGTGGAATTTGCTTCGCAAATTTCCACGAGTTAAAAAGGTTGTCGGGGAAATTAAGGGAATAGATTTATCCACTGTGGACTACCAATAAATGATAATAAAAAAGCAGTAATTTTATTCAAATCAGCGTCAGGTTAAAATCTCTGATGGTCGATAAAATGGTATATGTGTATCTTCTGTAGCTATTCATTAAAAAAACACATTATCCATAGACCTTTCTAGCCGTATAATGGACATCCGCAATCCGGAATCCGTCATTAAGTTAAGTTTACAAAATGAGAGAGAGTGCTGTATCGGCTTTACAAATACGAGGGCGTAGCCCGAGTATTTGTAGAGGCGATACAGCACGAGCTCGAATTTTGTAAACGGCTTCTAAAACCCAACCCCCAGGGTATTACCAACAAAAGACACAGATAAAAATGCCGACCATTCAAAATAAGGACAAGTGATGCAAAGAATTGTCAACGTTAGCTTAGTCGCATTTGTTCAGGATTTGGTTATCTTGAATAGTCACAGTTTAGAAATAGTTTGCAATAATAATCTTAGATTCGTTTGAGTTGCTTTAGAAAGCCAAAACCTAAGTAGAAGAAAGTGTGTAATAAATAATCATTTATAAGGCATATTAAGGAGGTACAATATAAATGTAAAACCTAATTACAAAATATTCAATTAAAAGGCGGTAACTGAGAAAAAGCAACAATTCAGTGCATCTAAAACTAATGAAGCAAACAATTGTCTTTTCATAAATTGAAGTTTTTCAGCCATTCCCAGGAGAGTGAGTGGAACAAATGGTCCACCAGTCACGGTGGTGGTTTTCTATTGTCAAGAGTAACAGGATCTTTTCACTCAAATTTTCTCTTGGGAATGGTTGAAAACTTACCAAATATTTACATAGTATGTAAATGGTTGAGATTTTCCAGTGATATGGTGACCTGTTCTCAGCTAATCTAAACACTGACCTTCTGGTATATATAAAACATAATTATTTTCTTCTTTTGCAGGTTTTGGTGAGATCACCCCTGGACCAACTAGTTTAAAAGTGGATAAAATAGATTTGACCACAGTGAACGCTAGTTGGGACCCAATACCTAAAGATTATGTCCCTGGTGTTTTGCTTGGGTACAGGGCAATCTTGTTGCCGTGGCCTTATAATCAATTTGTTATTACAAACAAAACCAGTCTCGTATTTAAAGGACTCAAAGACTGGATACATTACCAATTACACGTTTATGCCCTTGCTCTAAATGTGAATGCATATAGCTCCACTCTTCACTTTTACACGCGTGAGTAAAATATCAATTTCTTTTTAAAAAAAGAACAGAACTAGCTAAGTGACTACCTGGCTGATTTTATTGAGAAACTCATAACTAGGCTGGCTATCCGACTAATGAAAAGTAGACAAGCAAATGAACAAGCGTAAACTTAAAATCTAAGAACGAAATAAAGTAAACTGAACAATACTTAACCATGATTCCAGATAACTTCCGTTACGCAAAACTAACCGGAACTGCGTGACATACAACATCGACTTTGACTAAATGCCTAAAGTCGTCCTTGGAAGAATTCAAACTGACATAATTCATTGTAGGAGCATGATTTTCATTCGGGAACGACTTACCCGTGAAAGAAATGTTTTCCGGGTATCGTGTGAATGGACAAAAAAGTCTTCCAGTCATAAAATGAACTCATCTCAAATCTTAAAGTTATTTACAAACATATAGATTCCATAAAAAACTATATTTCTTAAAAATAATCAGTAACTCTTAATTATAATGTGTGTGTTTTCTTAGCAACAATTCCAGGTCCCAGCAGGTTATTTGTGACCAGAATAAACACAACTGCCTTAATAGCTCAGTGGAACCCAATTCCCAACGAGTATGCAAGTGGTGCAATCCTAGGGTATAAAGTTCATTTGCGACATAATAACGACATAGCCATTCAAGTGCACACAACAATTCAAACCAGCATTGTGATCGAGGGGCTTGACTTTAATGTTTGGTATAAAATCTATGTTCAGGGGTACATTGCAAATGCAGTCGGACAGTCATCGTCTCTATCTTTACATTGGTGTAAGTATTGACTTATATTATGCTTTACATATAAGATGTGCTGAATAACAAATGTTCACATATACCACGAACAAAGGTGGGGGAATTATCATCAAAATGAAACCAAAACCAAAAATAGGAAAGCATAAGGGACAAGTCATTCATTTTGTTTTGTGTTGTGCTTGTAATTTGTTTTTCCTGTTTTTCAGTTTTTTCCTATTGTAATTAAATCCTTTTTGTACCTTTCTTTCTGTGGTATAAACAATTACCATTTATATATATTATGTAAAAATAATATACGTTATTTAAACAGGTGTTAGGTAACATACCGAAAATCTCTTGTTAGAAAAAAATGTTCACCAATCAACACAAACAAATATATGTACTATATATATATATATAATTTTAACTACTTTTTGGAATTTCAGATACAGTTCCGTCAATTACCAACTTACAAGTCAAAGTTATCAATAGAACTACAGCGGTTGATAGTTGGGACCCACTCCCCAAAGAACAAGTTCGGGGTGCCCTGCTTGGTTATGCTGTAAGACTGTATACATATCCCCCTCGCAGGCAACTATCCCACACTATAACAAACGAAAGCACAGTGGTTTTTGTCAATCTCAAAGACTGGTTAGGATACTCGATAAACGTCGCTGCATATACGACGAGTGCAACAGGCCCACTATCAGAATATAGTTTGCTTTATACAGGTATGCTTTAAGGTGATCCAGTAGAAATAAAACTGAACATGGAAATGTCTTTACACTTTGCAAATAAAATTTTTTGAGTTGCTTATTTCCAAAAATGAAATAAAAAATGAGGTCCGTGAACTCGTAGCAATACTCAAAAGTTCACATCGTTATTGAAAAAAAAAAAAAAAAAAAAAAAAAAAGATGGGTCACCTTGCTTGTTTGCGAGGTATTTGAAAAATTGTAGTCATTTTGCTGTCAAAAATGTTTTTTTAGAGGGAGGACTGGAACGAGTTTACAAAATATCGAAAATCGTAAACTGTACAATTCTGACTGTATATAAGATATGTGAATAATACTTTTAATCTTTTTTTAGCAAACATACCAGAACCAAACAATGGAAATGTTGAAAAAGTAAATTCCACTACTGCATTAGTTAGCTGGAGCCCAATCCCAAAAGAAAATGTCAGTAACCTTCTTGGCTATATTGTCACTATTAGAAACAGTTCAGACGGAGTTTTAGAACAACGCAACACAAGTGAAACCAACATTTTTATTAACACTAACTGGAGCAACTTGTACTACAAGGTCTATATCCAGGGCGTTACAGCTACTGAAAGAGGACGCTCACTTTATCGATATTTTTCTTTGAGTAAGTGAAATCAAATTATTTAGAGTTGCAAGGGGATAACTACACTTTTGAATGACACTTTTGCATTCTTGAGATGCCAAGTGAACTCGAATCATGGTACAAGTGCGGAATTAACTTAACCCTAACCCTTACCCATAATACTAACCCTAACTCTAACCAATTGCACTTGATTGATCAATTGAACAAATGAATATTAAAGGATTTCATGTTAGATATTTTTACGGTCTTTTCTTTCAGCTAATCATTAACCTATTGATTCTTTTTAAGATTCATTGGCATCGATACCTCGAGTTAAGGGATTGGGTGCTGTCACAATTAATAGTACTACAGTAGTTGTAAAATGGAGACCAATTCCCGATGACTATGATGTTGGTGGTCTTCTGGGTTATAGAATCGCCCTTCTTCGATATTTCTATACCAACACTGCAAGACATCTATTTTACTTACAGACCTTCAGCCTGGCACGTCATTTGGCATATATGTAGGTGGATATACTAATAACTCACAGGGATTGGAAGGATATCTTAGATTTACCACACGTAAGTTTTAATTTATGAAATCTTTGGATTCTAGGTTTGGTAATATGTGTTTTCAATCCAAATTTGTTTACAGAGATACTGTAAGTACTAAATAAGTGAGACTTCCACTAAACTTCCCATGGGATATGGATTTCAGGATTTACCATTTAAAGTAAAAAGTCAGGATGACAATTCGAGTAAAATTCCAGTCAAAACCATGCAGTTTGTCAACTCAAACTTTTTTTGCTGAAGTCATCAAAATGCACTTGACGTGCGAAAATATTGAAAGCTGATTGGTCCAGAGAGATAATAATAATAATAATAATAATAATAATAATAATAATAATAATAATAATAATAATAATAATAATAATAATAATAATAATAATAATGTAAACTTTATTTCATATTTTTGCACATACAACTGTAAACCTCACTATTATCTAGGCAGTTTACAATTTGCTACTTGAATCGATATGAAGAAAATAGTTTGAGGAAAAAAACAAAAACAAAAACAAAAAAACAAAAACAAAAGAAAAAAAAAACAACAAAAAAACAACAAAAAAAAAAAACAAAAAAAAAACTAATAGCTAAGTAATTCAGGATTTGGCCAATCCTTATTTCTACAGCAAAATATATAATATGTTGACCTTATCGAAATAGCTGAAATGCTCTTGATGATATACTTGGAGGTCTAATAATAATAATAATAATAATAATAATAATAATAATAATAATAATAATAATAATAATAGATGAAGTAAGAACATTTTGGAGTGATCTGTGGTCAAAAGAAAAGCATCATAACACCAATGCACAGTGGCTCAAAGACGTACAGCAAGAATATGATGATGTAAGAGAACAACAAGACTTGATATTTACGAGAGAAAAAGTAAAGAAAATGGCTAAAAAGATAAAGAACTGGAAAGCGCCAGGGAAAGATGAAGTACATGGCTATTGGATAAAACATCTGACTAATTTGCACGAACGAATTGCAGCACAATTGCAACATGTATTTGAAAGTGATGATACACCACCATGGATGACTGAAGGAAGAACGACATTGATTATGAAAGACGAAAAGAAAGGTCCCATACCAAGCAATTACCGTCCCATCACCTGTCTGCCAACTTTGTGGAAATTGATGACATCCATCATATCGGACAGCATCTATCAACATCTAGATGAGCAAGGACTTATGCCCAAGGAGCAAAAAGGTTGTAGTCGTGGCTCAAGAGGAACAAAAGATCAACTACTCATTGACAAAACCATACTAAGGAATGCCAAATTAAAGAAAAAGAACCTAGAGATGATTTGGATCGACTACAAAAAGGCATATGACTCTGTACCACACAGTTGGATTTTGGAAAGCCTGAGTACCATCAAAGTTAATGCTTCAATTAATAAATTCTTACGAAAAGCTATGAAAATGTGGAGAACAGAATTAATGGTTGAAAAGGAATCTTGCGGACTGTGTGACATCAAAAGTGGAATATTTCAGGGTGATTCATTATCTCCTCTTCTCTTCATTGTTGCGTTAATACCACTGTCAACTATTCTCAATAACACAAACAAAGGATATAAGATAAAGTGTAACCAAATCTTGAACCACCTGCTGTACATGGACGATCTGAAGCTATATGCAAAAACGGAAAGAGAAAGTGAATCATTACTTCATACGGTACGAATCTTTAGTGAAGACATCAGCATGACTTTTGGAATTGAAAAGTGTGCAAAAATAAGCGTGAAAAGAGGAAAAGTTGTCAGACGAGAAGGCATCAAACTTCCAGATGGTAAAGAGATAAAGTGTTTACAAGGAGAAGAGAACTACAAATATCTTGGAGTTCTAGAGAAGGATGACATCAACCATGATAAAGTCAAGAAGAATGTACGAACAGAATACACGAGAAGACTTAAATTAATTCTAAAGTCAAAACTGAATGGAAGAAATAAAATAGTGGCCATCAATACCTACGCCATACCAGTCGTTCGATACACAGCTGGAATTGTGAAATGGAATATGGAAGAAGTCAAAGAAATGGATAGAAAGACCAGAAAACAAATGACCATCCATCGCGGATTACATCCACGTGCTGATGTTGATAGACTTTACCTACCACGATCTAACGGAGGCAGAGGCCTGAAGTCAATCGAAGATGTTGTGCATGAAGAAGAAATTGCATTGAATGAGTATGTAAAGAAGAACGAATACCTATCTGATATCATCAAAGATACACCAGATATCATTAAAGAACATTCAGAAACAAAGAAAGAATACCATCAACGCAAACAACACGAAAGAATGCAAGCATATAAGAACAAACCACTCCATGGACAATACATAAGAAATATTGAAGGGAAGATTGACATCGAAAGTACGAACAAGTGGCTAAATAAAGGAGATCTCAAAATAGAAACTGAAGGCCTCATCACAGCAGCACAAGATCAGTCATTGCCAGTGAAAGCACTGAATAATATCTATAAGAACAACGAGTCGCCGCTCTGTAGACTATGTAAAGAAAAAACTGAAACTGTTGAACATATAGTTTCAGGATGTAAAGTGCTTGCTGGAAATGAGTACAAGCAAAGACATGACAATGTGGCCAGGAATATTCATTGGCATATATGTGAGAAGAATGGAATAGAATGTGAAGACAAATGGTGGAAGCATCAACCCAAAGCAGTTGAAGAAAATGATGATGTCAAGATACTGTGGGACTTTAATATTTACACAGATAAAAAAATATCAGCCAGAAGACCTGACATCGTTGTGATAGACAAAAAAAACAAAAGAGTACAAATAATTGACATTTCCGTACCAGCTGACCACAGAATACAAGAAAAAGAAAACGAAAAGGTCAACAAATACCAAGACCTAAGGATTGAAATAGAAAGACTTTGGGAAATGAAAACAACAACAGTACCAGTAGTCATTGGATCACTAGGAGCGATACCCGCTCAATTGAAAGAACAATTAAAAAGACTAGGAATCAAATGTTGTAATATAGCGAATATCCAAAAATCTGTACTTCTGGGCACGGCCCATATCATTAGAAAAGTACTCCAGCTCTCAGGATCAGGATAGCTCTTGAGCTGGAGTTATGTAACATCTGCCAGCAATTAATATTGTAAAATCATTAGTATTTGCTGTGAAATAAAAGATAATAATAATAAAGTACTTCAACTCTCAGTGCAGGTTGAATACCTGAGTTGAATATTGTAAACCAGCAAATAGTCAATGAAATGTATATTTATTCTTGCTGAGAAATAAATAAAATAATAATAATAATAATAATAATAATAATAATAATAATTTATTTCTTGTTAAGCGCATCCCAATATTTCTCGATGCGCTTTACAATTTATCAAAGGTTAATTTACAAAATTATAATAAATGATCTATTCACTAATATAAAAATTAGGTAAACCTAATAGCGGAGCTCCGATTTAATGAAATGAATTATTTATTCGATCATTCATTTGTTCATTCAACATATGAATTATCAAATTCTTGATCAATTTTTTTTTTTTTTTTTTTTTTGCTATGTTATTTTCTTTTCATGATCAAATAATCATATAATCAATTGAAATACACAAAGTTTTATGCATGCGACAACATTTTATTATACGCAAAAATGCGAAAAATATGTTGTTATGCATGGTAAAAACAGTACTTGTCAATTAAAATTGATTGTCCAATGAGAAGTTAGAAAAGCACTAATATGGCTTCTTTGAGTTGTAAACAAATCCCCGCGCGCTTTTCGCTTTACTGTCTTTCACGTTTGAAAAAATGTTATAAAAATCGACAAAAATTTCACTTTTCTGGTGAAATGTACAATGAATTACTTATTGGTAATCTGTGCATTTTTAATTATCAAATGTGAATACTGCGTAACTCGTTAAAAAAACAGTTAGTATGATATTTTGAAGTTTTAACTTGCAGATGAGTACAAGTGACGAATTCAGTCATACAAGCGTTTTATTGCAATTCAATAACAAATCAAAGAATTACAAGAATCAAATTAAAAAAAACACACACATAAAGATCTCAACGATGGAGAAATATCTTACAAAAAGAAGTAAATATAATTATTGCAAACTGCTTTCATGTGGATGGTGAAAACGAAATTCATTAAAGATCGTCAAAAAATGTAAACATACCAGCGCCACGTTTCTTGTCCTGTACTGTCACTTTTCCAAAGAACTCTTCGTCCTCAGTTCTGACTACAATAAGCTTGTTCATGTTTTTAGAATTTTAAAAGTAGCATAAAAACATTTTCACTGCCTCAAATGAACGGCGATGGCAAGCTCGTGTTGTTCGATCACACATTGTGCTAAATTAGCATTTCCATCCACTCCCTGAAATGGCAGTCCTACTTTGTTGACAAAAATCTTGTGTGAAAAGGTTTTTTGTCGTAAATAGTTGATAAATCTGCATTGATCCTAAAGCTCTCCGTGTTATGAATATCCCGTAAAAATTGATGTATGAACAGAGTGAAATTATTTTCGTGAGTCGTGTTCGTCTTTCTGTTCACCTCTTTTGAATGCAGCGCATATTTGTTTTGTTTTTATGAAAGTTTTGTCGCCGTCGAGTTTACTTTTAAAAGTAAATTAGTCGACTGAAGTTATGACTGAAAAACGCCACGAAGAATACGGCCTTTTTTACAATCTGACAAACTTGTCAAATAAACTCTTCCAGAAAATACAACTTGTAAAATCTCCAGCTTTGAATGACTATTGAAGGAATTATGACAGCTCTGCATGACAGCACATTTGGATGGTTAAAAACAGCGCCATGAGCGACTTTTACCCATTTTGTCACTGAAAATATTTTGAAGTAGCTTTTCATCGTTGAATCGTAGTTATTTTTCTTTTTCGCGCCGCGGTCTTTGTTTCTCTTTCTCAGTCAAATCTCTTCAAGCCGTCAGGTTAGCTGTACCATTTTCGTGCTCTTTGTCCAGTGTAGAAATACATTTTGTAGAAAAATTTCAGTGAACTGCATCAAACTGCAAAAATAATGATTGTTTTGGCGCCCACTAAAACCGGTCAGCGTTTTCGCGCGGAAGTGGTACACGGACGGACGTTGTACGTATTTTGGAAATCCGGGCTTCCTGTGGTCGATTTCAAATGAGCTCGATGGTTTACCATATTTTCTTAATTATGGTGCTCCGCTTGCGCGGGCCTCCGGCCCGCGCGGAGCTCCGCTAAAAATATATAATAATAACAATGGTAAAGATAATTAAATTAAGTTTTCAAAGAGATAGGTCTTAAGCCGCGACTTGAGGACATCTATCGATAGCGATTCACGTACTTCAAGTGGTATCCGATTCCATAATCCTGGAGCACATACACTAAAAGCCCTGCCACCATAGCTGTCAGTTCTAAACCTTCGTTCTTTCGAGCGTAAATGATCGGCTGATGAGCGAAGCGATCGACCTGATCTATATGAAGAAGATCTGTCAGATACTTAGGAGCCATTAGGTTGACAGATTTGAAGGTTATTAGCATAAGTTTGAAAATGATACGCTTAGACACTGGCAGCCAGTGAAGATTGCGTAGAACAGGGGTGATGTGCTCGGACTTCGTAGTTTTTGTAACTATACGAGCAGCAGAATTCTGGATTCGTGATATTAATGATATCAACAAGGGCCCACTTTGCTGCGCATGCTCGCCATGCTTGAGTTAATCCTTTCAAGGAGTTTCAAACGTGAATATACTCGAATAAATATGCTCAAAAATCTACTTTTTCCTCTTCTACGACCGGTACATTAGACTTAAACATTATGCTTGATATCGAATATGTATCCTTTGTTCGATTCAAGTGAATATCGACATAAAATTTTTTTGCAAAACCTGATTGAAGAGCCATGCACACAGCCTCGAAAATGGCGATGTTGACGAGTGTTGTGGTTACAGGCGTATTATGCCGTCCGTTTTATTCAAGAAATGAACAATATTTGGTGTCAACTTTGCTACGAAGGTGAGTGTTATGCTATTTTTACTATATTGCGGTGTTATGTATGTAAATCTCCTGTAAATGCTCGCGAAAATTTTCGCCTTTCTTCCTAATCACATTTCATAATTCGAGATTTTTGACGTTTTTCGCCTTCAAATATTTGGAAAAATAATGGAAATACCACTGTGTTGTAAACAGAAATGAAAACATCTACATGTTTATTTTGTATTTATTTATTTATTTATTTATTTATTTATTTATTTAAGGATTTGCCTAAGGCAGGTAAATTACAATAGGACTTGAAGTCCCCTTCGAGGTAAATTACCTATAAATATATATACCTATAAATTACCTATAAATATATATTTGTACATCTTTGATTGGAAAATTGGGGAAGTGATATTTTTTTCTCAATGAATTTTGTAAACATTATTCACACAGACATTATGAATTGATTAAAACTTTCGTACTTTTTCATGTTCAAGCAGAACTAAAGCACATTTTAGTTATATGTATCCTTGCTAGAAGAGAATTTTGGATATCCCAGAAATCAAACGATTTTTTCTAGTATTTTCGAAGCATCAAATACAGTATAATTGTTTGTAGCTGTTTAGATTACTTCTTGAATACTTTTTTAACTTGTATATGAAAATACCACACAAAATTCATTTGCTGTAATGTCTTTGTTCTCTGTTCTTTCAACCTATCATGTTTGATTGGTTGGAAAAATTGGGGAAGGTAGAACATTTCTCAATTCTCTGCTATGAGGCCTTATTTTGACTATGAATAAATTAAGTCTAGAGCTATTATTCACAAAACTTCCACTCACACTGTAAAAGGGTATAGCCAATGGAACACGTGTTTGATCATCTCATAGCATAGTCATTTGTTTTGCAGGTCCAGTAGTCGTATCGTGAACTAGATGAACTTGACCAAGATGAGGACAGTGGTGGATCTGGGGCAGAGGTGCAGGGGGTGTGCATCCCCTACTGAAATAATTTTAAGTCCTTGTTTTCTCAATTTTTTTACAAAATATCCTCAGTATTTCATGTTTACTGGGTAGTGCACCCCCTCCTGAGGTCTGAGCACTTGAATGGATTAAATATCTTTGTAAGGCGTTCAAATACAAATGGACATAAATATATTTATTTCTTTAAAAAGTCACTTGTAAATTTTGTATAAATACATGCAGCTTTCGGTACTGAAAACTGTATTTCTGCTTGAACATTTATATTGTGTGCTGTTACTCTGTCTCTCAAACTCGGGGTTTAAAAAGGGTTAAAAATGGAATTGTTAATCTAAAGAGCGTTAGAAATGTCAAACAAGAAGTTATACTATTTAGTATGCTGGGGATAAGTATTTTCACTCGCTTTATCAAACATGCAATGATATATTACGTATATTATATCCACTTATCAACGCAAAAGGATCGCGCTTCTTACATTCTGCTAATACGTTAGCGAAATTGCGAACATCTGAAATCGCCGCAAAGTACGCGCGTCTTTATGCACATCAGGATCATTCTTTGGTTATAATTCTGTACGTCGACAATTTTTGCGTTCTTTGGGTGAATTTTTACTTACTGTCCGTGTTTTTGGTACACTCACAAATAGTAATGGAAACATTTTTTTTACGAACTAATTGAGTGGGTACCCTTTGGTGAGCCGGAATCACAATCTTATAGCACAGCAGTTCGCGCATGGTCATGGCAAAATGGCCCCTTGTTAATGATATCTTTATAGCGCTTTTCTCTATTTGATACCAATCGTTATACCACTGTATAATAATTACATGATCTAATTGGTAGTTTCCTGTCTATTTATCACGATATCGCGCTACCTAGTCTATATAATTCAAAACACCGCTCCGTTCTCAGCCACGCTACTTTAGATTTCTATCAACTAACCTTCTTCTTAAACATTTTGAAGAAAAAGTATTTAAGTGCTCATAAAAACCTTTTTACTTTAGGGCGTTTACTTCACTTTACCATATATGGTAAAAGTGGAAATCAAATACCCATCTGTATTACACTTTGAAAGACGTGTTTGGTATAAGTCTTGTGAAAAACTAACTTAATTTTTTTATACTTCCTATAAAAAAATGATTCATTGCTCTCATTGAAATATATTTGCAAAATTAAACGAAAATGTTAGCCCGTATAACTCGAAAAAACATCTAGTAAAACATATTTATGTTTGTACCTGTATATACGCTTAACCGACGCAATTTAAGCCTGGTTCCATATAATCGATCGTTGGGATTGCTACGATTGCCAAAATAAGTGACGTCAATATCTGTGACTTCAGTCATCGAGTTGAGCTATCGTAGCATTCGCATACATGTCCAATACACACGAATCAATACCAATCGTCTCAATTCGTAAACCTTTCTGTTGATTCGTAAAATCATTTAAATGCATAAGATATTAATATATGCATAGTTTATGCATAGATTGATATATCATGAACATATCGGTATTCCTTTGCTAATTGTTTTTGGTATATTGGGATTCCTTTATCTTTGAAGAAATTTACTTCGGCATCAAGACAGACCCCCTCTCGATTCGTACGATTCGTAAAGTGCTTTTACGAATCGTGTCGATTCGTGAAATTTCTACTCATTAACTAAAAATCAAAACTTTCTCATACCAAAACTAAACAGAATTCTTGCTTGTCATTTCAGGGTCTTAGTCGAACTAAAACTAAAACATTATTATTATTAGTTTTCTTCGTTTTTAGAGCCTCGAAAATTGATAAAAAACATTGTGATTTTAGTCGTTTTAAAAGCGCCCGAAAACTTCTTAACTTGTATTCTACAATAGAAAATAAACGCTCTACAATCAATGTAAAACATTATAATACCAGTAAATGTATATTTTCGTCGTTTTTAAAGCGTCCGAAATCTTCATAACTCACAATCTACAATCAAAAATAAACGCTCTACAATCAATGTAAAACATTATAATACCAGTAAATGTATATTTTCGTCGTTTTTAAAGCGTCCGAAATCTTCATAACTCACAATCTACAATCAAAAATAAACGCTCTACAATCAATGTAAAACATTATAATACCAGTAAATGTATATTTTCGTCGTTTTTAAAGCGTCCGAAATCTTCATAACTCACAATCTACAATCAAAAATAAACGCTCTACAATCAATGTAAAACATTATAATACCAGTAAATGTATATTTTCGTCGTTTTTAAAGCGTCCGAAATCTTCATAACTCACAATCTACAATCAAAAATAAACGCTCTACAATCAATGTAAAACATTATAATACCAGTAAATGTATATTTTCGTCGTTTTTAAAGCGTCCGAAATCTTCATAACTCACAATCTACAATCAAAAATAAACGCTCTACAATCAATGTAAAACATTATAATACATAATGTATAATTTCGTCGTTTTTAAAGCGCCCGTAACTTGATGACTCACCATCTACAGTCAAAACAAAACGTTCTACAGTCAATGTGAAACATTAAAATATATATTTTTTTAAAGCGCACGAAAGCTTCATAACTTGCGATCAGTCAAATTTAGTAAACGCTCTACAGTCAATGTAAGGCACTAAGATACATAATGTATATTTTCGTCGTTTGTAAAGCGCCCGAAAACTTCATATCTCGACTTCTCAGTACAGTTAAATCGTGATCACTGAAATCGATAACACGCGCTCCATACATGTAAAATAAAACTTTATAACTGCATGTTTATGAAATGTCTATATTTCAATCTGCACGAATTTACGACATCATGTTAATGCGAATTAGTATTTTTAATCTTTGAGAATATTTTTTGCCTTTACCGGTTTTCACTTTTTGTGTGCGTTCTTGAGGTTTTATACTCCCCTCCCTTTACGCTCTCCTATAATATCATACTTTACAAACTCCCCCCAAATAATTACAACGATCATCTTGATCATGATCATCTTTTGTATTAGCCTTACCCACAACACGAATAAATCACACAATATATAGTTTTCCTTAATCAAAGTTTTTTAATTGATTTCGATAACTAAATATACAACTTCGCAAAACTACGACACCTCTGAATATCTTAGAAGTGACTATAAGTATACAATGTAGATTTATATAGATCTATAAAGATGGTCTTTTACTACCACATTCCCAGACGGTAAAGAATATACTGAACATTCAAAACACATACGACGAGTGGTTAAGCTTCTCTTATTAAATAATCAAGACAAATACTCCAAAAAAATTATCTTTAAACATGTCAGTTGCTATGTTCTCTTATTATTTATTTAGTATATATATTTTTGTTTTTTTGTTTTTTTTGTTTTGGTTTTGTCTTTGATTTATTGTGTTAAAGGAGCCACAGAATTATTGGAGCCAGCCCATGCCGTGTAGGACTCCTACGCATGTTATTTTCAACAAATAAATAAGGACTAACCATGCGAACGACAAAGACGACGAGTTTCGACTTTTATTATTTTTGCACCAAAAAATATGTGCAATGAGTAACATCTAGCCAAATTGCCTTCATTGTTGACAACAACTACTGAAAATACAATTACTATCTCAAAGAAAGACTCAATGCACATGTAAATCAACTAAGTTTATGGCAACTCGTCGTCCTCATTGCCTCCCCTCCTCATGCTTAATATCCTTAATATTCAAGATTCAGTACCAGTAGTCAATAAAGTTTAAAAACAAAGCCGAAGCTAAAAAGACCGAATTCTAAAACAAAACGACACAAAGCGTCTTAGTTTAGTATCAACGAACAATCAACGAAGCACAAATAGCTGCAGCGAAGCGAGCGTAGCGAGCGAGCAGCACACTATTTTGAACGAAAACTACGCTTGATAACAAGGCATTATTTTACCTGCGCATGCGATGAACTGCTGAGCCAAACAATTGTATGGCAGGCTCCTCACAGGAATGACGCGCACAAAGCCTATATTGTCAAAATGGTGCTTGTTGTGTAATTTTTTTTTTTTAATATCGCTTGTTGTTGTTGCCTTCTTTTACAGATGTAAAAAAACAATGTACAATATAAACGTTTATTTCATTTCTTTAATATTTAATTCATTGACATCAACAAATAAACAACAATGAAATATTTATTCCAGCGATTTGAATCAGAAGTCATTGAATCAGTAGACCAGAATGTCAGTGACAGGTCAATTTGAAGCCATGTTTTGGTCTCTTTGCCGAATTTTCGCAGTTGTTCTCACCTAATAACATAAAAGTGTACATAACATAGATAAGAGAACAAGTTATAACTCAGTGGTTGATGTTCGAGAATTCATGTTATGACACAAAATTAAATATTCATGAACAACAATATTCAAGGTGAATTTAAACTTCGGACCATTGTAATGTCAGATCACCGATTTTGTAAAGAAATAAATGGAGCTGTAGCACACGAATTGGGAAGATAGAATTTAGAGCTGCAAGGCTATAATATTGTCTTGATTTGAAAATGGAACCGATATTCTGTCTGCCGCTAAAACCACCGTCAATAATATTTCACTTGAAAACCCTAATTAGCCAAATTTTGCCAACAATAAGTTTCACATCACAATGATAAGGATGAAATTAGGGTCTCATCAGTAGAAATAACTCAGTGGTTGTTGCCCTCCAATAAGAGAATTTTCCCGTTCGATATAAGCTATAATTACTCCATTGCACAATATCGAGAGATTTCAAACTGAAGCAAAATCCAATTCGGATAATCCGATTTCAAAACACATAATGAAATAAAAACATATTTATCATACACTTACCTAAATTTATTGATTAGAACCATGACTTTTAGTAAAAGTGATGACACAACAGCTCTTCTCAGGCAAAAGCAAGCAACAAATGGCGAAGATTCTTCGCACATGTTCGCAGAATTACTACTACTTTGACTCAGTTTAGCGAGGCATCATCAATCTAATGTTGAACGACTGGAACTTAAGCAATAACCTTCAAGTTATTTAAAACTATACTGGACTTTTCTATGCTCCAAAACGTTCTAAAGGTGGAAAAAAATCCATCGGCATACCAAGCAGTTATGAAATCCGACAGTCAACTCTATGAGGATGAGATGTCTCAAAAGGCAATTTCGCGCATGCGCAGGTAAAATAATGCCTTGTTACGCTTGATAATATCCGATGCTCGTGGGCTATGTCGCGATGGATGATTTCCCATATGCCATCTCGGCCGTAATTTATGGGGTTCCTGTGGTACAAGATAATATCCGATCCTCGTGGGCTATGTCGCGATGGATGATTTTGGGACTACAGTATCAAACTCCGTATAAATCAGCGTATAATGGAAGTCTCTTTTGAAAGGAACGTTTGAAAATTTAATTTAGTCGTTTCAGCGATGTTTAAAGGAAAAGACAATGAGTCTTTCTGCTTTGTTATGTGCAAATTCGTACAATATTTTGACGTGGACATCGGATACCATCGATGGAATTTTAAACCGAAGATGAAGCCATGTAAGTAAAAGCTTTTGAAGAACGTTCTATACCTGATGCAGAGACAATCTCCTTAAACAATTTGCCAAATAGAGTCCTTGTTATAGCGGTATTTCTAGAGGAAGACAATGTGCTTTTATGAGTCGGCTTTCGGCTTTGTTATGTGCAAATTCGTGCGATCACGTTTTGACTTGGACAACAGATTGAAATTATGGGATTGGCTATTTTGCGAGTTACGAGTTGAGTTGAGTTAGAGTTGAGTTAGAGTTGAGTTAGAGTTGAGTTAGAGTTGAGTTAGAGTTAAGATTGAGTTACGGTTGAGTTATCCCAAATCCCTTTCTAAATCCATAAATTCATGCTTTTCCATCACGAAAACATTGAAATGACGGCAAAAATTGAAAAATTCAGTTTTATAATAGAGTGCAGACACAAAAGATGTGCAATATACAAAGCGGTATTTAGTTTGGGAAAATGTGATCATTAAGATCCTTTTGTCTCGAAAACTAGCCAATTTCAAAAGCAATTTTACTAAGATTTTATTAAATATTTTACAATCAGAATATCTACTACAAGCATTTAACTTCTGCCCCCCTACCCATCCTTACAAGTTAACTTCTGACCCCCCCCCCCCTATGTATTTTAGAACCCCCGCCCGATAATTATTGCGCAGTCCCTTATTTTTTCTCCCTATTATAATTGTACTTTTATAAGTCAGAACATGCAATTTATACGTCATTGATTTGTAGGGTTTTTTCTAGAGTGCAGATACTAAAAGTGTGCAATAGTGAACATTATTTAGCGCTAAACAACACTAGCGAATTAGCATAAAGAAGCACAAAATACCACTGTGTATAATGTTGGCTATTGCACACTTTTAGTATCTGCACTCTTATTAGTCAGACCATGTAGTTATGTCGTTAGTTTGTAGTTTTTTTTCTGGAGTTAAAAGTGAAATAATAGGGAGATAAAAATAAGGGACTGCGCAATAATTATCGGGCGGGGATAAAATTGCTTTTCCATCACAAAAACATTGAAATGACGGCAAAAATTGAAACATTCAGTTATATAATAGAGTGCAGACACAAAAAGTGTGCAATATTTAGCGCTAAACAACACTAGCGAAACAAAAGAAAACATTAGAATTAGCATAAAAAAGAAATAAATACCGCTGTGTATATTGCACACTTTTTGTGTCTGCACTCTTTTATACAACAGAGTGTTTGAATTTTTGCTGTCATTTCAATGTTTTTGTGATGGAAAAGCAATTTATGGATTAAGAAAGGGATTTTGGGATAACTCAACCGTAACTCAATCTTAACTCTAACTCAACTCTAACTCAACTCTAACTCAACTCAACTTGTAACTCGCATGTTATCCTATCTCTGAAATTATATAGTTTCTACAGTATTTACTCGCTTATAATTTTACATTCTTGGCATTATATTATTTTACTGTAATTTTTAAGATAAAATAAATAGTGATTCGTTTATAATAAATACACATTAAATAAAATTTAAAACTTTTAGATTGCTATATACTCCTATTATACACCCTATGAACAATTGATACCATTTTATACTTTTAAATACGGGCAAAGTTAGTTAACCGTAAAATTGCAGTCTCTAGCTATTTCCATTGTTTCACCCATTTTGTCTCTTTGACTATGGTATGAAGTTATTTTTATTTTAGGGGTTAACTGACTTCACTCTAACTACAATGGAATTAGAGTTTGTTCCCCGGGGGGGGTACTACCCTATATTGACTATAAGGGGATGATCCGCTGAACAGGGTATGGTTTTTCGACCTTGTGGGTATCCAATTCTACTCTATTGCCGATTTAATCCAAACTTCCTGTCATACACAGGGTCCAAAAAATGAGAGAAATTATTTTGCATTCATGAAATCGGCAGGAATAAGATCGTTGACTTAAAAAAAAAAGATAAGAGCAGCACGTGTGTCTGAATTGATATATTTATACAAATCATACAATGTTCGTAAACAATTGTAATTTGTCATAAACAGGGTATGGAAGTTAGGTATTTTATGTCATAAAAAGGGTAACCCCTACAAGATCCCAGTGGAACACCCCTACCCAGATCTGTAGGGAGTACCCCCCGGGAGTTTGTTCCTGTTTGCGGCCGCCGCACACGGTGAGCAATTTGCCTCGCTAGCCATTTGCTGACTAGCTCGTGAGACAAAAAACTCACCGTGTGCGGATAAAATTCGTCATTTTTTTTTAGTCTAGCGTGTTTGAAATCGTCATTTCACAAGTTTATTGCATTTGACTCTATATTAGCAGAAATCTATGAAATACACTTAATTTATTCACACAATTTATAACACCCTTCGTCTTTTGCCATTTATCAGTATTGCCAATATTTGATTACTACGATTTATGACAGGTTTTTATCCCTAATGATGAAAAATCGATTCTCGCGCGCAGCATTCACTTTCGAAAGAAATCGCTAGCTTAGTTCAAATCGTATTTTATTTAACATGCATTCAAGTTACTTTTCTTCTGTTTTACTTCGAATTCAAGATTCAGTACTAGTAGTCAATAAAGTATAAAAACAGTGCCGAAGCTAAAAAGACCGAGTTCTAAAACAAAAGGTCACAAAGCGTCTTAGTTTAGTATCAACGAACAATCAACGAAGCTCAAATAATTCAAATCGTATTTTATTTAACATGCATTCAAGTCACTTTTCTTCTGTTTTACTTCGAATTCAAGATTCAGTACTAGTAGTCAATAACGTTTAAAAACAGTGCCGAAGCTAAGAAGACCGAATTCTGAAACAAAACGACACAAAGCGTCTTAGTTTAGTAAGCATGATTATCAAAAACTAGACGCATAACTGCGTGCACTCGGGCTTCTTTTTGAAAATTGCTACTGATCTATGCCACCTGAGGCAAACTTTGTGTAGCGAAAGAAAAGCGATAGAAAGATCACCAAAAATATACTGTGATTATAAAGTGTTATTTTATGCGAATTCTGGTGTATCTTTGGTCAATTACATACAGTATATTTTCAAAAGTCATATGCTATGAAATCATCTCAAATACTATAACTGACTGATCGTGACAATTTTGTTTCGCTGGGGGGGCAAAATTTTGTGAAATTTTTGGATTTGGTGATTCCTCAATTAGAGGAAATTTATTTATGCCCTCATTGACACACCCAAAACGCCACTATCTCCCGGTATACTTGCCAATGCTGGGGCACTCCCTCGGGGAATCAGTCACGGTACACAATGAAAACCCAACTGAATCTGTGCAGTTAATATTTTTGATATATTCAGCTTGATATGATTTAGTTTCATTGTAAACCACCACACAATACATGTATTTTGATCTTTTTGTAGGTTCAAAAATACAACTAATAGAATATGATGAAAATGACATCACAAACCCAGTATTTTCATTATAATTGTTTTTAATGTTATCTGAGACAATGACCTTGATTTCATATGTGTCCAGCAAAACTCCATGTATGCCTGTATTATTACAAAAAGCTAACTTGACTTTTTTTTCACACATATTTACAGCTTTTGGCAATTCATCTGCTGTGACATATTTGTTTAAACTCATATTAGCACATAAATGTTTACCGCCATCTACAATATTAGAGTGTCTTTGCATTCCAATAGCCTCATAGTTTTATTAAAGAGTAGCATAGTGAATATATGGCTACAGCATAACTTTGGTTGAAAGTTGCGTATTCATGGGAACAATCTTCAGTCTGTATATTATCAGTTTGAATATTATTGTGGACTTCATTTATTTGTAGTCCTTTCAATTCAATGTACCCTTTGAAAGTAATGAACCAAGTAACTTAGAGATGCTACATGTAATTCAAGAAGTACACAGTCAAGTACCCTGTGAGTAGCTGTTACCACATCAATTTCTTGCATGTGAATCAAAAACTTTGAATGTTTTGTTACTATGACGATAAATAGCTACAGCACTACAGCCTATTGTTAATATGAAATTGGTGTAATTCTCAGACATTAATGATTGAAATGCTGTTTGTAAAGAAGTACAGTATGCGTATCCTTCAATTGCAGTTTCTTGATGTAAATTACCTGTAAAACTCTCACTGTATTCTAGTTGATAGTCAGTGTCAAACACATTCAGCATTGTTGGTAATTCAGTTTGCATTAAAAAAGTCTGTCTTGCAGATTGAGACAACCTTGAATACAACTGATTTTCAATATTCATAATAGACATAAGATCATTAGATGAATTGATACCATGTTTATTATTATAAATCAGAGAACATAAACTCATTGCAACACATTGTTGTCCTGCATTCTGTCCAAATATAGCAACATTGCCTTGACTATATGGTGCTGTTATTGTCTTGCTAGGATCAACAAACAATGTAGAATTAGTAGGACCTGGATTCTTCTCAATGTCATTGCTTAGTTTAGATTGACATTAATTGACTGCATGTGTCTGGCTCTTTTATAAAGACATCACTTTATTGGGAAAAAATTGCGATATAGCGACTAGCCTGATATTTGAAGTTTAGCGCTTTAAAAGTCGGTTTTTTAGTTTTATTGTAGATGAAGGACAAGTCGCCGAACTCCAGAAATAATGATACAGTTTGGAAGACTTGGGTACACTGAATCGTATATTTGCAAAAACAAACCGTCTAAACTTTCTACTTTTAGTAGTAAGGCGTTTTAGAGTTGTTGATGGTAATCTGCTCGGCTCACGAATACGTTCACAACGAGTAGCTAACTTAACATGTCTATCATTGTAATAAACATACTTTGAATAACGAGATCTGGTGTTTTTTGTAATATTTATTGTGAGTACTACATTATTATGCACATTTACAGTCAAGTTATTAGTTTTATCTAAGATATCACAATCAATGAACAATGAAGTAATGTACATTTCAACATGGACGTCCAAGCTTCTTTTAGCTATCAAAATATAAATTCCACACATTACTAGAAAACTAGCCAAAAATATGTTATTACATTTACTTATTGACACCAAAACAAGCAGTGAAAGAACTACTATATCTACTATCGTTGTCACAGAATACCTTGAACGATGGCTTTATTGTGCGACTCACATGGCTTGTAAACAGCAGGCAGTAGATTTGGACAATCTTCGCTCGGTTGGTTTACATCAGCATCGTATATAGACTCAGCAGTTTGGTTTGAATAGTTTGATAGTTCATAAGATAGAGTATAGTTCTCGATAAAGGTCACGATAAGTTTCTCGATAAATCCACTCTTAAAGTGAGTGACTCTCTCGATAAATCCACTCGTAAAGTGAGTGACTCTCGATAAATTCACTCGTAAAGTGAGTGACTCTCTCTCTAAATTCGCGGACCAACCCGTTCCAAAAACGCTCGACATCTTTTAGTGTGGGTCTACCGCGAAAGATGTGTGCATTAGTTTGTGGTTTGAGCGTATCTAAGAATGATTTTCCAGTCATATTAACGTCTTGAAACGACACTGTTGAGTTGCGTGACAGGACAGTGACGTCAGCATGATTGACATGAGCACATGTAGAGAGAGCAAGCGAGCGAACTGTCGAAGGAACTAGAAGTTGCAGAAATAAAGTCTTCGTTCGAACATTTTTGGTCCTTTCGAGCCGGATCTCGCTAAAAGATGGAACTAGCCGAGCTTATAAAGAAGAGAGGATACCTTAAAGCCGGTATAACACGGAATAAAAATAAAGCAAAGTCAATCATCGAAGCAGTCGGAAGTCGTACAGTTTTGAACAACGCCAAGCAAAGAATCAACCAACACTTCGCCGAAATAATCGACATTAACAAGCTCATAACAACTCATTCGAAAGACTAAAATGATAAAGTCAAAGTTGTAGAATACGAAGAAGAGGTAAGAGTCGTTGTAGAAGAAATAATTGATGAGATTGACACGTATTTGGAATCGAGGGCTGACGACTCTGAATCGTTCGTGAGTTTCGCGCCTATGCTTAGTCAAAAGTCACAGCAAAGCGAAGAGAGTTCATTAAGTGACTCTTCTAACAGTGATCTAGTATCTGAGTCAGATTATGAAACCGATTCGAAAGTTATTGATGCTAAAGTTGCAGCCATGAAAGTTAGACAAGAGAAAAAATTGCTGACTCGTGAAAATAAGCTGAAAGCACAGGAAGCCCGCCTGTCAGAGGAGCGAGCGCGTTTGAAATTAAAGCGCCAAGAAAACGAGGCGAGTCGAAAGAAGTATAAAGCTAAGTTGTTGGGTCATGATGATGAAGTATCTGATAGACATTGCAATAAAGCAATAAAGAAAGAAAAACGTTGTGCATCCTCTACTGATTCCAAACGGGAGATCAAGGGGAGGGGGTTGACAGATCGTAAGAGGGATAAAAAAACCCATTGGGACAGTGACCCGCCATGTAGCCCAGAGAGTGACAATGAAAGGAACGATGACAATTTTGCCGGGTGGAAGGCTTGAAAAAGCCTAAACTGTCGAAGTTTTCAGGAGAGAAAGACCTCTATCATGATTGGAGAGCACAATTTGATGTCTTTGTTGATCAGTCAAGCGCACCATCAAAAGTGAAAATGTTGATGCTCAAAAGTGCTCTAACAGGAAAACCGTTGAAAGTTATAGAGAGGCTAGGCTTCACCCCCACGCAGTACAAAACAGCGCTCGAGAAACTCGACCAAAAGTACGGCGGTGAGAAACGTCTGTTACAGCGCCAGCTGGATTCTGTCATGCAAACTCCTGAGATTGGGGAGGGGGACCTAAAACAAATAGAAATATTTTCGGATCGACTCACCAATATTGTAGCTAAGTTAGATGATCACGGTTATGAAAGAGAACTTACAGGCATATCAGCTCTGTATACAGCAGTACAATCTAAAATTCCAGAGACTCTGTTGGTCCTGTACCAACAGTGGCTATACGATCATGACAAAGTTGACGGTTTATCGGTGTTTGCTGAATGGCTTGCGCGACAAGTCGTGTTTCGAAATGATGCGGAAGAGACAAGAAGGAAGAAGCGTGATAAGAGTGAAAGGACTGGAAAGAAGTCTTGTTTCCAGTCCACTCGGTCCAAAACGACTGCGAAAACCTGCCCTATCTGTCATACAAGAAGATCACCTTGTCACGGATTGCAAAAAATGGACCGAGGCCCAAGTGAAAGACCGATGGAAGATAGCAAAAGAGAAGCAGCTGTGCTATAGATGTCTAAAACCCAATCACCGCGGATCTGAGTGTCGTAGCAGTAACAGATGTAGCGTCGATGGCTGTAAGAGTAAACACCACTTTCATTTGCATTTCGAGAAACCTGAAGAGCCGAAAGAAGAAACTCGTCCGAATTCAAACACTTCTTTTGGTGCTGCAGCTGGTCGTAATTCAACAGTCCCAGGATCTGTGCTGCTGCGAACTGTGCCCGTGTGGGTTTCCGCAAACGGTCAAAGAATCAAGGTTAACGCCTTTCTAGACGATGGTTCGGACACCAGTTACATTCGAAACGATGTCGCAACTGCCCTTGGTGTCCAGGCAGCAGAAAATAAACTGACACTTTCAACACTAACCAACAGTAATGTTCATGTCACAAGTAAAGAAGTATCAGTGGAAATAGCCAGCCTAGAAGGAGACACCACGCGAAGGGTGAAGCTGTGGACTCTAGATGAGTTGTGCACTGGTATGCCCATACCAGACTGGAGTCGCTACCAAGACCGCTGGGACCACTTGAAAGGCCTGCAGTTCCACAAGGTACCAGGCAGAAAGACAGTCGACATACTGATTGGATCAGACCACCCAGAATTAACTTTAGCGCTAGAGGAACGTGTAGGAGAACCCGACGAACCCGTCGCCCGTAGAACACCTCTTGGATGGACGTGCGTTGGACGAGTTCCCGGCCACAACAACAAACGTACTGCGGCACACGCAAGGACAGTTTCATTTCCTGAACAACCTGAAGCCTTTCGAGATGAAGAAATACGACGCATGTGGGATGCAGACACCCTTGGCGAAGTTAGTACTGAAGCTGAACTCACTCCTGAGGAGAAGACGGCAACCCGCAAAGTAGAAGAGACCTTCAAGCACGTTGACGACAGGTACGAAATAGGAATCCCGTGGAAAGAAGAAGTCCCAGAGTTGCCAAACAACAAAGACCTGGCACAGAATAGACTGGAGAGCCTTGAAAGAAGTGTACGCAAACGTCCTGAAGTGGCAGAGAAATACAGAGAAGCAATGAAAGCTAACATCGACAAAGGCTACATTAGAAAGCTGACTCCAGAAGAGGCGAGTAAAGAACCAGCTTACTACTTACCACATTTCCCTGTCATTCGTGAAGACAAAGAAACTACCAATATTCGCATCGTGCTAGATTCGAAAGCAACATTCAAAGGCACGTCCTTGAATGACGCAATGCTGACAGGCCCGAAGTTACAACGTGACATACTTGAAGTACTATTGAGGTTTCGTCTGAAACCAATAGCACTAGTTGGCGACATCAAGGAGATGTTTTCTCAGGTCGCGCTCGCTGAGAAAGATCGGTGTTATCATAGACTATTGTGGAGAGACTTGGACACGAGTAAAGAACCTGATGTCTATGAAGCAGTTCGTTTGGTCTTCGGAGACCGCGCGTCACCTTTTCTTGCACAGTACGTCATGCGTCGTCACGCTGAAGAGCTGCAAGACGAGTACAAGCTAGCGGCACGAGTCGTGCTGGAGAGAATATACATGGATGATGTGTTAGACTCAGCGGACACGGTTAGTGAAGCACTAGAAACAAAAGACGAGCTGATTGAACTCCTGGGTCGAGCAGGGTTTAGCATACGACGCTGGTGCAGTAACAAAGCTGAAGTGCTAGAAGGTATTCCCGATGAAGATCGAGCTAGCGGGGTAAAGCTGAACGAATCAGAGTTACCAAGCTTGAAAACCCTCGGAGTTACCTGGGACGCCAGCAGGGATGTGTTTCTGTTCGCCAATGACTCGGAGACTAGTCCTATGCAGATGACGAAACGAGGTCTACTCAGTCGTGTGGCCACTCTGTTTGATCCGCTTCAGATGGCAGCACCGTTTACTATCCGCGCCAAGATGGCCCTTCAGGCGGCATGGCTTGAAGGTCTCGACTGGGATGAGGAGCTCTCAGGAACGCTGAGGAAGACAGTAGAGAAATGGTTGCAAGAACTCGACCAGTTAGACGGAATACAGATTCCTAGATGTTATCGCAGCTGTAACAGTTACACGAAGGTGTCATTGCACACACTCACGGACGCGTCACAGGCGGCATTTGCTGCCGTGACTTACGCTCGTTACGAATATGATAACGGTTCTGTTGAAGTCACTTTTGTTGCTGCTAAAGCAAAAGTGGCACCTATCAAAGCAGTTGCTATTCCACGTTTAGAGCTGATGGCGGCTTGTACAGGTCTAAAGTTAGCCGAAACAGTGAGCAGAATTCTTGAGATCCCGCTGAACGAGCACACATTCTGGACCGACACCATGGATGTCATACACTGGATCCGTGGACAGTCACGTAAATATAAACCGTTCGTCGCACATAGAGTGTCAGCGATCCAAGAGAAAACAAGCCCTATCCAGTGGAGGCATGTGCCGGGTGTAGACAACAGCGCAGATGATGATACAAGAGGACTTAGTATCACATATCTTGATGCCCAAAGTCGATGGTTCAAAGGACCAGCTTTCCTGCAAGAGGGGGAGCTGACGTCTCTACCAACAGAAGAACTTCGTCACGGTGAACTTTCTGAGGAGGCTGAAGTAGAGACAATCAAAGCCAAGACCACGTATCACGTGCGAAAGAAAGAAATGATTCTTGATCCCGACAAGTTCTCAAGCTGGACAAAGTTAGTACGAGTCACAGCATGGGTTTTCCGGTTCATAAAGCGAGTACGTAAAGACCAAGGATTGAAGAACGGCGATGCAAGAACACGCGAAGAACATCTGACAGTGAAGGAGATCACGGAAGCGGAGAGATACTGGATAAAGAGTACTCAAAGACAGAGTTTTGTGGAGGAGCTGGACAGCCTGAAGAAAGACCCTAATGAGAAGAAAGGAAAGAAGGGTAACCTACGGCAGCTCAACCCTTTTATTGACGAAGAGGGGATTATGCGCGTTGGAGGTCGCTTGGACAGATCGTCTCTGCCGTATGAAGTCAAACACCCAGCCATTCTCCCGAAGAACGATAGAGTATCTTATCTTGTTGCTAGTCACGTGCACCGAACGGCGGGGCACAGTTACGGAATAAACTATGTGTTGTCAGAGTTGCGTCAGAGATACTGGGTGATACACGGTAGAGAACTGATCAAACGTATCAAGAGAGAATGCAACTTATGCAAGATTCGTGCTAAGAAAGTCGGTACCCAAGTGATGGCACCACTACCTAAAGCAAGACTTGGAGAGTCGTTGAGATGTTTCGCTCATTGTTGTGTGGACTTTGCGGGTCCGTTTACTACAAAGCTTACGAGAAGAGTTACGGCGAAACGATACCTGTGTCTATTCACGTGTGCGGCCACTAGGGCTGTTCACCTTGAGTTAGCATTCTCTTTGGACACTGACAGTTTTCTAGACGCATTTTCAAGGATGACAGCCAGAAGAGGAAAACCAGAAGTGATGATTAGTGACAACGGTACGAACTTTACTGCCGCAGATAAAGAACTTCGTGCACTTGTTAATGTTATGGACATGAAGAGGATCGCAGATAAAGGTGCTAGTGATGGAATTGAATGGAGGTTTAACCCACCTACCGGATCACACCATGGTGGGGTCTTTGAGTCGCTGATCAAGTCTGCCAAGAAATCAATACGTGCAATCTTAGGGAACGCAGGGGTGACGGACGAGGAACTCTTGACGGCAATAGTAGAGGTCGAAGGCCTGATGAACTCTCGTCCGCTCACCTACTGCGGTGATGACCCTAATGACGATCCAGTTTTGACACCGAATCATTTCTTGTTCGGTCAAGCGGGAGGCCAGTTGGCTCCAAGAATTACAGATGAAATAGCATTCAACCCAAGAAACCGTTGGAGATTTGTGCAAGACCTTGTTCAGAAGACGTGGAGGCGCTGGATGAAGGAATACTTAACAACCCTTAACACACGCAGCAAGTGGACTGAGCGTAAAGATGATGCAAGTGTCGGCGATGTAGTGCTGATGGTCGACCAGAACAACCCACGTGGCAGATGGCCGCTTGCAAAAGTAACAAAGGTGTTTCCCGGTTCAGATGGCCATGTCAGAGTCGTAGATGTGAACACAGGTGGCAAGACGTACCGCAGACCCATAACCAAGCTATGTTTGTTAAAACTGACCTAGAACATTGATTGAACAATGATTCTTGTAAACCATAATACTGTTGTCGTTTGTTATACGTTATGTAGTGAACGGTGCCAGTAGGGCTCGTTCACGAGGGGGAGAATGTTGAGTTGCGTGACAGGACAGTGACGTCAGCATGATTGACATGAGCACATGTAGAGAGAGCAAGCGAGCGAACTGTCGAAGGAACTAGAAGTTGCAGAAATAAAGTCTTCGTTCGAACAGACACCAAACAGTTCTGGAGTACGATGTGAAATGACATGTGACAAAAGGCACACGAATTCCCGTGTCGGGGGTGGTGTGGGGATATTTGTCAAAACATCTGCATTTTGTGACCGAAGACGGAAAAGACGACGACAACGACGACGACAAAAAGAACCGAATTTTAAACTCGGGCATTCCTTTGGAAGCCCGAGTAAAAAGATATGATGAGCTAGTCTATGAATTAAACTTTTTTTTAAACACTGTTCAATGCAAATCATATTTCTTTCCTTAAGATAAAGTAATACAAGGAGTATCCAACAAAATCGATTTTGATAAACTATGAATCATAATTCACGGATCGACACGAGTAGATACGATTCGTGAAGGCCTTTCACGATTTGTACCAATCGTATCGATTCGTACGGATCGAGAGGTGTGTTTGGCTTGGTGGTTCATGCTAAATTTTCTAAGTCTGTAGAAACCACAGGAGCCCCGATTCACGGATCGACACGAGTAGATACGATTCGTGAAAGCCGTTCACGATTCGTACGGATCGAGAGGGATGTTTGGCTTGGTGGTTCATGCTAAATTTTCTAAGTCTGTAGAAAACCACAGGAACCCCGATTCACGGATCGACACGAGTAGATACGATTCGTGGAGGCCTTTAACGATTCGTACGAATCGTATCGATTCGTACGGATCGAGAGGGGTGTTTGGCTTGGTGGTTCATGCTAAATTGTCTAAGTCTGTAGAAAACCACAGGAACCCCGATTCACGGATCGACACGAGTAGATACGATTCGTGAAAGCCGTTCACGATTCGTACGAATCGAATCGATTCGTAATGTTCGAGAAGGGTGTTTGGCTTGGTGGTTCATGCTAAATTTTCTAAGTCTGTAGAAAACCACAGGAACCCCTATTCACGGATCGACACGAGTAGATACGATTCGTGAAGACCTTTCACGATTCGTACGAATCTCATCGATTCGTACGGATCGAGAGGGGTGTTTGGCTTGGTGTTTCATGCTAAATTTTCTAAGTCTGTAGAAAACCACAGGAACCTAACAGGTACCTAACATGCGTATTTCAGCTCATGGACCACAAACCGGAACTAAGCTAATCAAATATGTGAAAACCGGAAGAAAAGTAAACCGGATATCGCACAATGCGCATGTTAGGTACCTGCCTGAACGTCATTTCCGTCATTCGGACGACCATGTAAAAATACAAAAAAAAATTGCTAACGAAATAATTCGCATCGAATAACTTATGCGTATTTAATCAAATACCCTTAAGATATACATCATTCGAAAGCTGACAGTGAGTAGAATAACCTCCACAAATTTCATTTAAAGGGTTATAACCACTTTAAATATAAGTACCTTTACATTTACAATATAATTATACATTTTCATTATGTATTTTTTGCACTAATTTACCTAAATGCCTGGGCCATCCGTAGTAGTTACAGATATTTTTTTCAGAATTGCGCTATTTATTTATAACTATCTGAGCACTCAAGTGTACTTACAACCTCTTTCAAATTGTAAGTACACTTGAGTGCTAGTTATAAATAAATAGCGCAATTTTGATAAAATGTCAAAATGCAAAGTTTCAGGTGTTGCTAATTTATGAAAAAGTGGAGTTGAATGAGAATAGTAGTAGGCAAATGTTAGTATTCTAAGTGTCTTTTTGGAGAGTCTTAAGGGGCTTTAGCAATGACTAGAATACCATTGGCAATTTAAGTTGATCAGACACGGACATCAATTAATAAATTATATATCAATTGTAAAGGACTGGAAGAGCAGCTCTTAATGAACTTAGACTGAGATACTTAAAGGGCCAGTAGCCTTGGAAGTACTTAAGCAATTGATCCCATCCCAACTTTCTTTTTCAGAAAACCGAAGAAGAAACTATTTTTTTTTAGGAGTGGAGAGAAATGACAAAATGTTTGTGTTTACCAAAGTAATTTTATCTGAAAATTTGCGAGTAGCAAAGCAAACGTCAATCTTGCCAGTCTACCTATGACGAAACGGCAATTGAGCTTATACCTTTTTCTAGGAAAAAAAAACAAAAATATCAATCGCACCGAGTTATATGGGAACCAGTATTTAGATGTGATCTTACTATCGTCGATGCCACGAAAAAATCGAGAAGACGTACTCTTCTAACTATAACTTGACAAAATCAAATATTAGTAAAATTCCCAAGCTATATTTTATGCAACCAATAAAATAGCGGGTTAAAAATCCAAGTACTATTGGTATTAATGTATTTTTATTCATATCTGTATTATTATTTTCATAGCTTGTGGAGACACTCTAAGTAATAATAGGCAGGGTGAAATACTCTTTAAAAGGTATGCTTACATAAATGACTTTTTACCCGACTGCTCATGGAGGATAGAAGAACATCATGCAAAGATCATGATAACTGTAGATCTGCTACACATCAAACCAGATTTAAACTGTAGGTATGATAGTCGTGCTTGTTGATCAGCACATAAACAGTGGACTTGTCTTGACAGGGCTATCAAACTGTTTTTGATAGTTTCTTGTCTTTTTACAGTTTTTGTTGTTTAATTTTAATGTTTAATACGAGTCAGCCTGGAGTGTTGAGAAATCCGGGTCACGTGCTCATTGGTTTGCCAATCAATACAGTTTATTTTTCAAGTTAAAATGTGAAACGTTAAATCATTAAGTTTAAATGCATCATATTTGGTGTGGACGGAACACACATAAAAGACTTACATGAATATGCCTTTTGACCTGTACTGCCTTTGCTTAATTGAGACATGATGACAACAAGTTAGCATGGGATAAGAGAGCTTATCCCCCGTATTGCGCTTTACACTCATCAGATATATCTTTTCATTCTATTTTGAAACTGAAGTTATTTGGGGAACAGATTGGCAAGTTTGCAGGAGGTGCGGTCGCATCGTCAAAACATCTCAAGATAAAAGTACAGAACGACGGGTAGAGCCCTTGATGAGGTCTGGCGATAAGTTCTCTTATCTCATACTCTCTTGATGACAAATATGAGATGGCAATTTCGTCAGATGACCTCTTTTGCTAATCATCTCATGGAAGAAGATCGCTAGTTCATGCTAAATCTCACTTGCTTTAATGTTACCCATTTTGTTTCGAGAATATGATCTTTAATGATACGTGAACAGTCCGAGATCACCAGGATTTCCCAATATACCTTTATAATTAAATACTGTTAAAATTCCAAAGTTTAGTGAAATCTAGACGTTTGCTTATATTTAAAAAAAATCAAATTACACCATTTATTAATTTTTTTGGTTAGATTTAAATCAAGTCAAATCTTAACAAGCTTTGACTAGTCTTGCTCTTTGACAAATATACTCTAAGAGTCTCGGGACGAGTTGATTGGCGTAGAGCAAAAAGAAGTTCTTGCCAGGTCCAAAATACGCTGCAGTTAAAATTACTAATAACATTGTTAACTTTGAATGTAAATTGGTCTAAGCGTGATGAACAAATTGACAAAAAAGAGCAAATGGTAACTTTGGTATCCAATGTGGTTCTTAAAATACTACTTTCAAGGTCTATATTGCTCAGGCTAAGCCTCGAGATCAAGCAAGTGATGTGTATTCTCTTGTAATCATCACATACCGTGGGAATGCATACACCCACAGTGTACCAGTGGTTTGGTCTGGACTCTTTTGTTTATATGCGTATATAAGGGATACCTGAGCCTGAGCAATGAAGGACTTGAAACTGGTCTATTATCCTTCTTGATGACCTTCCATTTAAAGTGTCTACTAACACTATTTGTTTATTTTCTTTTATAGTAACTCATTCCTAGAAGTAACAAATGGACAGGGAAAACGTTTGGGTAAATTTTGTGGATCCGCAAGCTCCTTGAAACTGGAGTCTATTGGTTCTGCAAATATAGAATTTCGTCAACTCACTCGAGGCTATTGGGGCTACTTCGAAATTAAACTGTCCTATAAAACAAGTATGTTGAGTACAGTAGACATTGTAAACAACAGCTCAAATAACGCTAATTTATGTCTTTTTCATACAGTTCATAACGTCATTCAAATAAAAAAAGAATATTTATATTAGATCATTCAGACAAAAAGAAAATCAGATACAAATCAACATGTGTGAGTTGGAAGCTGTGTGATAAGATTTGTTGCTTGTGTTTGAGAGGTACCTATATCCATGATGAAAAGCTATTTTAACAGTTAGCTTCACATGTTGTCAGATACATTTTCATCTTTGTAACTATCAGTTCAAATATTTACAATATATTTACAATAATTACAGCTAAAATTGTTGCATAGCGAACGGGCGCCTTTGCAACATTGACTGCATTTTTTTTTTCTGAGACATCAATGACGTCGCCTTGGTAGATCGACGGTTGATGTCACAGAAACAAATAAAAATTAAGTCAAAGTTGCAAAACTACCCTGTAGCGATGCAACGATTTTAGCTGTAAACTGATTCTTTTTTTTCTTGGCGCGCTCTGGTTGACTGAAACCAAAAACACATAATGAAAATAAATTAAAACGCCTTCGTCAAAAAATGTTTTTATGTAAACCATTAAAATCTTCGACTGATTCTATGAGAAACAAAGTAAAATATTTAGCGTGATTCGGTAAGAGTAGTTTTGCGATACGAGTGTACTAAGGTTCATGCATATATAAATGCATATCGTTACATATATCGAAAAAAAAAGTTCTTGCAGAAATTGTCGGTTGCTGAAAAGAATTTAAGACACCAAAAGAAAGCCGAATTGGAGAGGACCTTTATGTATATTAACTTTTCAAAGTAGAACCTTCGAAAACTTTGATCTCCCTCTACATTTCTTCCTTTTGTTCCTGTAAAAAAATGATTTCGAATTCTCCAAGTGAAGACACTTGCAGCGATGTATACTAGCATGAGAGAATATTTAACGCTAAGCGGTAAGAATGTTTTATACGATATCATTATATATTGAAAATATCCTTTTAAACTTTTTGTGACTTATGGCCGCCGAAGAAAAAAGGAGGTTTTTTTTTTTTTTTTTTTTGCTATCCGAGTGCACCAAGATTGACGGTAGTCTTGATTGTCAGAAGCGTAGAAATACGTCCAACAACATACCTTACAGTGATATTATCGAGCTGCAAGTAAAATAATTTCAAAATCCTGAGAACCTACTTTAATAACCTCAAGCATTCCCAAGCATTTCGGTCGATAATGAAATAATACAATCGAATGTGTACGTTGTCTGCCTGCTACAAACGCATCGACTGGTCGATATTACCCTGCTTGGCTCACATTTCAAAACTCTTTCACTAAAAATTACGCGGACGGCTGATCGAGTGTATTGATATACAGAATGTAGCCAGTAATCATAAAAAAAACGTTCTGTTATTTTTCGAAAAAGTTGAATGGAAAATATGTTAATATTTCTTTAGAAATGCTTTCTTTTCCTACTTAACAAAACCTTTTTCTCTCTTTTATAGGGCACAGAGGATTATGGCTGCAAAGTTCATATTGAGGATCTGGCAGACACACATTTTATATGCTTTTCGTTTGTTTGTTTTGTTGTTGTTGTTGTTTTGTTTCAGGTTTCTTCTGGAAATGTTTGTTTAATTAAGAGTATTTTTGTTTTTTCTTCAGGTAAACAGTTCTGGACCATTCAAAACAATCAGATTAGCCCTTTCTGCTGCACCGCACAAATAAGAAAGGCATCCCTCAAAGAACGAATGTTTGATACATTGAGGATGTTCTTCTGAAAAATGGTCACCAGTTCTTAGGTTATATTGTGGTATGAAAGAAACAGAAGACTCAAGAATTATCATATGGTAAATTAAAGAAACCATGGTAAATGAGAATTCATTTTCCACTCATAATGAAGGCCGATGAATATTTGTTTTATTTACAACAGGAAGCAGTTTACAGATACATCGATTTGTTTGAACATCAAAGAGAAGACAAAGAACGCAAATGATAACTGATTGACATTATACCAGACAAGAGATACCGAGCTAATCAACTAAAGGAAGTGAACTTTAGTGTTATAAAGTTTTTTGTCTCTATGTAAATTTCCTTGCTAATTATCGATCATGCTCCCAAAGGAATTTAAGGCTCAAGGGCTCTGGCAGTGAGTGAAAAAGATTCACAGGATTCCAAACGAAAAACAGACAAAAAAACAAAAATAACAAAGTTAAAGAGTATAGCGGCGTTGTTCTGTCGATAATGATTCTTATTTTAGCGATAATTTTTTTTTCTTTTTTATTTAAACATTAAACTTCAATTTGAACAATAAACAAATATTTCCAACGTTTTTCCAATAGAATTGCATAAATATATCCCATCAAGTTTGCCAGAAAACCGAATAACTTCATCAAAACGCAAGAGGAATAGCCAATCAAAATCGTTCTTCGATGAAAATATACGGCCTGTCCACCAACATCGACTGAAAAAAGCAGTTTATGATAAAATTTCATATACTATACCTTACCGAAATAACCAAAAAAGGGCGATTTTTTCACCAACACGCATGAACTAAGGCCCTGAATGAAAAAATCAACAGAAATCCCGCTTTTTTGGGCCAAAATCCATGCACTATACAAAATAACATTTTTTTTAATATTGCAATTTTTTGTTCAAAATGAATAGACCGTAGCTCAAAAAAGGAACCAAAAAGCACGGTTTTCGATTAAAATGCATGGACTTAAATGGAAAAACAAAATTGTAAAAATATGCTTTTTTCGAAAACAATGCATGCACTATAAGCCAAAAAAATCACCAAAAAGGCGATTTGGAATTAAAATGCATGGACTATAACCCACTGAAATAAAAAAATGCGTTTGCGATTAAAATGCAATGAGTATAGCCCTCCAAATGCACCAAAAAAAGCATTGCAAGATTAGAGCAAGAGGCTTGGTCTATAACAATACATCTATCATCTGCCGTCTAATTTTTACATCATGATCATTGTTTTGTAATGATTGAATAATTTTTAATTGAAAAAGTGACAAATGCACTTAAATGCACGCTCAGATTATATAATAACTATTATTATCTATTAACTATTACCCATTATAATCAACGTCTGAAGGAAGATGTGTCATTATTCTAATTAACTTTAGTTTGAGATATGTAATGTATGGGGTAGGGAGAGAGAACTGAGACACCAGACTCTGCACCTCTCCCGCCCCCCCCCCCTCCCCCCCCCTCCTACCTTTCCTGTGACTTTAATGCAATTATCGTTAACGCAATACAAGTAGTTGAAATGCTCTCGGAGAAAATCGAATGTTTGTTGGCTGAAACAATGACACAATCGAAAATGTGTTAAGCTTCATAGCTAGGCTAGCCTCTGGACTTTAAGTCGCTTTTTAATCGCATTTTATGACCTTAACATCTCCAAATGCATGTTGATTTACGTTGCAGCTAATGTGACGTTAAAATAAAGTCTCAGGGCAGGCTTTTGCCTCAAGCATTAAACACGTTTTAACCACCACAATAACAAGAGTTAAACAACTTAACCTAATGAAATGCTAAATTCACGTTATCAGCAATGGATAAGTTGCCAGTTACCAGTCCTCTTCGTTATTACAATGCATTTTGGGTTCGCCAAGGGGCAAACAAGAGATCTGTTCGTACTAATGTGTATGGCCACGATATTATTCGCATTTTTAGTGCTTCATGCGGCACCAGAAATCAGAATTTTCTTCCCTGGTCAAGGGAAATGTAATCAAAGAATACTCATGCTTCATAATTGTAAGTTTATCATGAATATTGTGATACAGATGATGAAATAACTCGCTAGTATTCTTTGGGAAGTGCGATTATGAAATGTAAACATAGCGATCATTTTAAAGTTGATCTAAAATGATACATTATGTGTTTAGACGAAAAGGAAATTGTTGCAAAATTACAGAATAAAAAAATTTAAATCGAGTATCATTGATTTGTTTCGAATATGGTTCTCCTAAATTGGAAGTAGAATGTCTTACGAATACTGTAAAATATGCCTCGCTCGAGCCTTGTGGCAAGCACTGTGTTGTCTGGGCTTGTGATAACAAACGAGTCGATAGTGGTTACCTTGAAAAACAAATTCTCCTTCCACGTCATGCTAATATCTTAAGGTTTTACTCAACTTTAACAAAGCAAGACATTTAATACTACATGGGGTAAAAATGATTATGAAAGACAAGTTTTGAGTAACTTTTGGTACGAATGTATATGGTAATCACTTCGCGGCTAGACATAGTAAATGTCGAACGCCAACGGTTTACATTCGGGGATATGAAATAATAGAGAGTCAAAATCGACAAGGGAACCTCCAAAAGAAAGAATACACTCTACCCGAAAGAGGATTTTGAAGAGAACAAGTCACTAAAAAAGTCAACATTTGGTGATGAATCTGAACCAATGTCGATTGAAAAGAAACATCATGCTCTCCCACCATATCCCTAAAAAATGAATCCATTCTTATAGCACAGCTGATAATGGCCAGGGCAATAGCTCGGTAAAAGCAGTTACTATTGCCACGCACTACAATTTCTTTTTGATTCATCGTATTGTATGATTGATTTCCGAGGTTTTTATCGAGATGAGAAGTATCCAAATAACAAGCGTTTACGTTAGCTTTGCAATGACAAGACACATCGATATTCAGTTCATATAGTTTTATTGTGTAATTTTGCAATTTCCTTTTATCTATACACATAATGTTTCGCTTTAGGGTAACTATAAAATAATCGCATTTCACAAATATCCCACTTGCGAAAGAATCGGCGAGTCAATTTTATCAACTACATCACAATATTCATGATAAACTTACAATTACGAAGCATGAGTATTCTTTGATTACATATCCTTTGACTTGGAAAGAAAATTCTGTTTAACAGTGCCACATGAAACACTAAAAATACGAATAATATCGTGACCATGACATTTGTACGAACAGAGCTCTTGTTTGCCCCTTGGCGAACCCAAAATGCATTGTAATAACGAAGGGGACTGGTAACTGGCAACTTATCCATTCACATTTAAATCTATTTTTACGTGTTCCAGATGTGAGCTGCCATTTTTCTAACTTTATCCTGATTCGTTCCTGTTTAGCAATGGAGTCCGAATGCCATATCATTATAAACCAATGCAATGGCATTAAAAAAATTGTTATTCAACAAAAATTGGGGTCCGCGGCCCTTTCTACCCACCCCTAAATCCGACCCTGCAATGTGTAATAGATTGCATCAGGATATGCACACGCTAGTATAATTAGTATTACCACCGACTATCAAAATTATTCTCTTCAATTTCAAAAATTCCCACTTCTTTGCGGTCGTGCAATGATATCATTCGATCGCTGCATCGCCATTCTATTAGAGAGTTTAAGCAGCGCGATGTTAACGCTGATGGCGACGGCGCAAAACGGGAATAGAATGACTTGCACGCGCAGCATTTGCTCGTACTTTAAATCAGTTAAGCTAATCCGCTACGCCAGATTTATGACGTAGAATGTTAGTGTTTCATTTTTGAAAAGAAAAAACTTGTTTCTGCTGACATATCTTCGCTTAAGGCAGTTAGTCAATGTGAAGAAGTAATCGATAATGAAGAGTAATGGGAGTATCGATTAACAAAAATTAAAAAGAAAACAAATGTGAAAATAAATCCTAAAACCACAAAAATAACTTTCTTGCTAATTTTCGTCCGACTGTAAAAACCTAAATAACTTATTAACCTATTATCGATAAGTTTACTAGCTTGTAGTTTTTTTATATAAAAAGAATGAAACAAAACAAGAAAATTTACTCGCGTTGTAATCCGACGCCATAATCCCATTTCTCGCGTTGCGACAAACCATCACTTCCGACCTGAGCATGCGCACTACACTTTATTGGTATACCCAGCAATTTCTTGCGCTATCTTGCGTCGCCGTCAGCGTTAATGTAACGCTTCAAAAGAGGTGCGCATAGTTTTGATCGTTAGAAAAAAAGTAACCAAGTAAGCTAGATGTCTATAAACCTGAGGTATCAGTGACAATCTATGCATGCAAAGCTAGCTCATCTCAACTCTTGGCCTGATGTTGGATTGCTGTAAAAGATCGGATCGTTATATTGCTGCATCTCCACTTTTGTGACCTCGAGGACCTTCTTTTTAGAAGATTGGTTCTTGCAATAGCTAGAAAATAACAAATAAAATACATAAATAATATGGAATGGACGTCACTGTTCCAACAATATTTTACATATGATTATAATAATAAAAGATTTGTATAGCGCTTATACAAGTCAGCTCTAAGCGCTGTAAAATAAAAATCGAAAGAAAAATGCTATAATATAAAATAAATAATTACAAGTAAAAAGCTAACTTCAAAAGATGAGTTTTAAGTTCATTTTTAAATTCGAGTATGATCCTACAGCAATTCAAATTTACTACGGAGAAGGAATAAGCTATTCCTGATACGGAACTCGTCCTGAATATTTGCATATATTCATTTCAAAACATTGAAGTCATGCAAATTGTTTGAGAATGAATGGACATTAAAAAACTATATAGATTAGTGAATGAAAAAGTCCATGCCATAAAATATCGATAAACGAATCCTAAATACTGAAACATACTGAGAGAATTCATTCGTAACAAATGCTCCTACCAAGCAACTATTATGGCAACAACCAATATAGGTACAGCTGCAGAACAACCAACGATAATGTAGATCATTTTAGTATCCCTTGGAACAGTTGAAGATGATGTTGTATGGGGTAAGTCTGTAGTAGATTCACTTCTATACTGGTACATTGTAACTAACAATAGAGATTTGCCAATATCTTGACCAATACGACTAAGAGAACCATTGATTACATCAGCAAGTATCTGACCTTCAACTGTATTGCTACTGGCCGGATGATTATCTGAAGGGAACTTGACATAGAATGCTACAACGGCAATGTTCTCGAGTATCTGTACAGGATAACTTGGTAGTAGATGGACCTGGTCTGACGTGAAGACTATGTAGTTGTTTGAACGTCTGTTTGAAATTAAAAAAAATAACCACAAGGTAAATTTATTTTTATTTATTTACATAAAATGCAAAGTAAGAATCAAGTAAGGACGGAGAGTGTAAGGGACTGAAGAAAAGACTGAAAATAACCAGACGTTTGCAATGAATAAACAGGTAAGTATTATGGCCTTTCTGTTTCTTTTCATGGAATCTTATTAAGCTGTTGTCCCTTAGTACAACTACATCAACAGACGCAATTAATGAATGCTTTAGTTGAAGCGCAAATTCAGAAAGTCTGAAAGTTGTACTTTTTCAAAACTTATGAATGAAAGTTGGAACTATTAGCATATCAACACGTTAAAAAATTACCTTTCTCTTCGTTGTCGTGAAAGACACTTGTTCTCTCTTGCGCAATAAGTAGTAACTTCTCTAGCTACTCCTTTTTTGAAAGTCAGGTCCATTTGCAAGTCCCACTGAAACAATGATGAAAAAATAAAAAAAAATATTAAAGAGTGCAAATATCTAACAATGCATATTGACAAAAAGTATAATGCGAACATGAAAAGGAAAAAGAATTAAAAGAGTGAGGAGAAGGAAAAGATGGAAAAAGGCCGCAAAATCATTAAATGATGTTCATTTTATTTTCTTAGACCATCAAAAATTCATTTCTGAAATTTATGAAACTAAAAGCCTCTTAAAAACTGTAATAGTCCTACCTCGGATATATTCAACTGTTTTATGGTAACATTTACTGAGTTGTACAGATCTTCTTGCGATGGGGTGGGAGGAGATGGTGGTGGCGCCTGTGTTGGTACTTTTTCTCCTGTTGGCAGCTCTACATAAAATAAAATCACTTAGTAAAAAATGCTAATTAAAAGACGATAAGCATTGAATGATTTTCTCCCAGACAGTTATTGCAATCATATACTTTGCATTGAATACTGGCGTCCAATAAACACTAACATCAAATTCATAGTTTTACCTTGACATCTACCATCAATCCAGTACAAGCCCTCATCACATTTACATTGGTAGGAGCCCATAGTATTATGACAGCGCTGTGATGTTGGGCACTTGAACGTCCATTCTATGCATTCATTGATATCTGAAATTGGTATGTACTTATTTAACACATTATTTATCGTCGATCAAAAATAAATTAAAAATTAAAAATTTAATTTGGATTATAAGAAAAAGATTGGTAAACTCCTCTTTAACTGTTCACATTTACACAGGAAGCCCGGAAAGCATAAACAAATCATAATTCATGACGAATGTATGGTAGGCGACTTTAAAAATAGATGACGTCTTTTTTAAAATTGGCCAGCAAATTAAAACAGATTCATATGCTTATGCAATAAAGTTACATATTAGTATATAAGGTCAAAATCTACTTACCCACACAGGTAACATTGTCAACACTGAGACGAAAACCGCTGACACATGAACAGTTATAACTACCAACAGTATTTTGACACAGTTGATTACACCTGTTTTTCCGGATTTTACACTCGTCAACATCTGAAATGATACGTTATATGTTTGAGGGACTTTCACTTGGTTTAACCGAGAAGTAATCGCCATTTTATTTTTTGTTTTGTTTTAATGTGCGACATGAAATCTTTCCTTTTTGCATGCAAGTCCTTAAGGACGTGTCGTGCGTCACGGTCGATGTTCTGGCAAATGTAACCCTGAAGTATATATTCTTTAGAAACAGTTGTAAATATAACGATAAGTTGTACACCGTAGATTGATTCGAGAAAAATGACGTTTCGGACGTTAGTCCTTCGTCGGAGTAATACGAAAAAAGGAAAAAAAGAATGGGTATATATGTGATAAAAAATACAAAGGTGACCAATGAGAGAAGGGAAAACGATAAAACAAAGCATGACAAAAGGTTATAATAAACAATAAGTGAGAAATAAGAAAGTGAAGCATGACTAATACTTTACCTTGACATGTCTTTTTGTCTGACTGCAGTTCATATCCCATACTACAAGCACAAGTAGCGATACCATTAGACTCGAAGCAGATATCTTGACACTGATGGATACTGTCTTTACAAGGAGACTCAGCTGAAATTACAGCAAAAATAGCAAAACAACCTGAGAAGACAATTGTGTCATAAACAATTATAACTGTTGACAAAAAAAACTTGAAATATTTTGATTATTCAATTGCAAAAATATATATATATATTATTGAAATATAGTGTTTGCACGTTTTAGTGTGGTATAATTATAATTCATGTGACTGTGAATGGGTCTTGTACATTATAGTACTTACGAATACACTTTTTAGAATCTGTTGGATCGGCCTTAAAGTATTTATTGCATTTACACCGGTAACTACCAATGGTGTTCTCACACAGATGCATACAATCACTGGTTGGCTGACATTCGTTAATATCTAAAAAAACAGACTTACTTACACTTAATTTTGTATAATTTGGTCAACACAAGTTACTAATTAATTCTTGTTAAGTAATAATTGTGTTGTATAACCATATCTAACTTGATTTTAAAATTTAATTTACTGAATCAAACCCATGTCTCACGCACAGATAGGTATAAAGTTATTAGGTAAAGAAGAAATAGATATACCACAAGAGAGACATCAACTTTTGAGACAGTAGCTAATACTTTTGCAGTGAGGACACTCGAACAATGAATACTCTGTGCTTTTTTGGTTCTTCATTATCATGCTTTCTTGAAGTAAATTGACTTAAAAACTTTTTTGTTTAGATAACTCTGTGTATTCGAGTGTATTCGAGTGAATTCGAAGCAGTAGAAAGCATAATATAAAAATTAGGTAAACCTAATAGCGGAGCTCCAACAAAATGGCTAAAATCAATATAGTTATTCGGATAATTTTAATTGGTGCGAGCACAATGTTATATAATTTGATATGTTTTTATGGCAAAACAAAAATGCTTCCTTTGCAGCAACTTAATGTTAAGTGCTTTACAGAAATATGACCTGAACACCTAACCCTATTTCAGCTATTAACCACCCTCCCCCTTCCTTTCTGCACAAAAATGAATTAATGCACCCTCTCACTTTGATAGCCTTTGCTTATCAGAACACCAGCAAATATGGATGACATTTGTAGTTTTTATTGTCTACAACAATTAATACAGCTACAACAAATCAGTAAAGTAAAAATTATAATTAAATCTATGATTATAATTTAAATTATTTACAAGTGCCTGGCTGATATGAACAACCGGTTGATAAATAAATAGCATGTAAAAACAACAACTATGCTGAAACATAGTGCCCATCCATTGTAAACACATTTTACTCTGGGGTTGAGAGCAGTAAAAACACGTAACAACAAAACGCAAATTAGGTTGATCATATTATTATAGATATAGCTGTTCTGATATGGTTGTCTTGTTGAAATACTGATTTAGTAAATAGCAAAGTCATTTGCATATTTCATGATTTTTATTTTTAAAGAAACGATGAGTCAAAATTTACAAAATAACTTCTTCACATAATTATAATAACTATGTAACTATATAATATGTGCTGCTTTGTATTAAAAACAAGAAAATTAAAAAACTTGATATATGCAAATGATATTGTTATTTACTAAATCAGTATTTCAACTCGACATCCTTTTTAAGAACAGCTGTATGTTGATGTTCAGTAATATTTTAAATTAAGTTAAAATTGTACATTTTTTCAAACCTGTTTTGAGAGATCATTATTTCTTATATCTTTATAATACAATTGTATTATAAAGATATTAGAGATAAAAATATCAATTTGTATGTTTGAGGTCTTCAATAGTGAACAAATGCCAAGTGTGTCTTCAGGAAAATTGCCATTTCTACCTGTGAAGAATCAAACAAATAGAATGACTTAGAACACATTATTGACTTTGTGAAATGCAAGACCTCTAAATTCACTTTGTGTCAGAATGCAAAATTTACATATGAAATTCCACCATTTAACAAGAATTAATGAAACTTCCATGAACATATTTGACCATTTAGGGTTATTTCCTCTGCCTCTCTTATCAAATACAAGCAGCATTTTTTCATTTATTCTGCAATGTCAAATATAACTGTTACAGTCTCTGATAACAAAATACTAAACAAACACACATAAGCTGCAAAACACTGATAAAGAGATTACAGCTAACAAATAAACAAACAAAAATCTAATTTAACATAAAAAAACTGAGCAAATAAAAAAAATGAGAAAACAGTTCAATGTTCAATTTAATGTCAAAAAGAGAAATGATTTTAAAACAATGCAGTAGTCAAGTGGGATTTGAGCCAAATTAGCCTCCACTGTCTAAAAACATTGGTTTTAAGCTTAAATATTGCCATATTGTATCTTTATTTTGTTGATATGCAAATCTAAAAGCTCAAAAAATTGCAAAATCTTAACTCGTAAGACTTGTAACTTGTAAAAATATCTGCTCATACAATGGGAAAATCACAAACCAAATATAGCTAGTAATTTTAGTTAAGATTGTTGCTGTAGTGGTTGGTTATGTCCATGAAATATGACAGAATTTGGATTTTTTTCATTCATTTGTTTAATTGGAATTGATGGAAATTATATTTATGTACTAAAGTTTAATTTTAGATAAAAATATGTTTATGTAAAAACAATAAATATGTCAAAGATTAGCAATGCTAAATAGTACAATTTTATGCTAACTGCATTGTTTTCCATTGTTGGATCAGCACTATAATATTGTTCTAAATAGTAAATAGTATCTATCAATGTCACTTATCCATTAATGTAATTTGTTTACCCTCATACACATTATTACAGATGTAGTGAGAATGAAAACCAATGGTTTCAGTTGTACATATACTTTGCAATAACAGCTCATCACTATAAACGCATGTTCTAGAATATTATGACTCATCTCTTATCTGAGTGTCTCAAAATGAATTAAATGCTGCTTTAGGTTATTTTCTCAAATAAAAATGTCAAAACTTAAGGGTCCTGACTACTTTAGAACAACAACGACGCTTGAAACCTGTGCCCGCGAGCAATTTACCGCTGAGAACGCCGCGCGCGCGCCAAATCCCGCCAAAAGACAACATAAGAATAACACAAGGAGCCTTCGAAAATTATACTTCAACCAGCCAAAACCCTCATTTTTTGCGCGGGACTCTATATTTTTCTTCATTTTTTCTGAAAGAATTTGTAAAAATCTTTCTTTTGAGAAGATTTGAAAAAATCCTGATGACTTTTCAACATTACACACGATGGTAAGTGCTTTAGGGTTTCATTTTTCAAAGCGATTTTAAGTCAAAGACGAAAACAAAACTGTAAATTTTCGACAAAATTTTATAACATATATAATTTATTTTCACATATTTGTGTAAAATACCGTCTGGTTGAGATTGTCTGTAAAAACTACGTCAATAGCTTTATTAGTTCTTGAGTAATAATTTTTTTTGTGTAAAATGCATTTTTCGTCATTTGTTCTTCAAAAATGTCAAAACATGGTTCCGTTCAAAAATTTTTATCTCGAAAACGGGCTCGGGACCATATAGATTTCTATCCATTTTTCGATTAATTGATAAATTCTCTATAAAATATCTTCCTAAGAAAAAATCGTGATGACTTTTTGCTTAAGTAATCAGGACCCTTAAGTAGTGGCGTTTTTAACAAATTGCATAATATTTTCTTGGCCATATATATTTCAATGCAATTCTTAAACATAATTTCTCAACTACAGAAAAACTAGAAACGCGAGTGTTGAGTAATTTTGTTTTCAAAACTAATGAGGACATTTTGAGCATTTTAAACTGAACATTTTGTACGTAATCAGCCGGCAAATACATTTACATGATTTAAAAGACAGACATTTTACTCTGACTACAAGGTATTTAGGCTTATACACTGGCTTATATAATAAGGTAACTAAGTTTGTAAACGAAACTAGGCTAAAGAAAGACTTCACGAAGATAATTTCAGAAATAAAAGTGTATTGTTGGAGAGAAAACACTAACCTGCACTTCTCCAGTGATAATGCTAATTTACAAAGGACAAAAGGTCATTGAAATAATTGTGCAAATCCATAAAGGATTGCTTTTACAGCCAACGTTAACGACAGCCGACACTCCACACAAGTAGTCCGCCATTTTCTTCTACGAGAGATTTGCGGTTGCTATGTCAACGAATCGACCACTGTCGGTTGCTTGAGAAATAAAATCGATTTATTTTTGTAAATTTTTCTTTCTTTCTTAGTGATTAAATTAAAGCAAAAATAATACTACGTTTTCGCTTCTTACCAGAGACAGATGACTCCTGATCTCTTGCTTTTTTCTTCTTCCAAAGCCATTTGACTCAGTTGAATGAATCCATGAGCGCCTTCAGTCTTTTCGTATGTTGTCCTTTTCCTTTTGCTTTTTTTCTGAGGATTCCTCCTTATCTAAAATTGTCTTTTTATGATTCGCTAAAGTTTTCTATGATTGTCTTTGTTGACCATTTACTATCTGCTTAGGTAAAATTTCTTCTACACTTGTCAATTGACGCTTTCTTTCTCGCTCAGCTCGCTTTGCTTTTCTTCGTTGAAAGTCCTTCGTGTTTCTTTTCCTAGTCTTTGCTGTTGTTTTTTTTTCTTACTCGGTCAAAACACTTTAACCAGCGGCTTAGCTTTACCAGTTTCTTTCTTCTTGTCCATTGTAGAAATATTTTTTTTAGTTTTAAACAGTGAAAACCAGTCTTTTTAAGGTTTTAGTAAACTGAAAATAATTTGTGTGCGCAGTGTGTGGAGGACAGCAAATTTCCTACCGTCCTATGTTACGAGTCTAAAATTTGTCAAAGTTTTAGCGCGAAAACGTCGGCTCACTAAAACTGGTCAGCAAGTTTGCGCGTGAGTGTACACGGACGGACGTATGTATGTATGTATGTATGTACGGACGGACGGACGTTGTACGTATTTTCGAATTTCGGGCTTCCTGTGGTCGATTTCAAATGAGCTCCATGGTTTACCATATTTTCTTAATTATGGTGCTCCGCTTGCGAGGGCCTTCGGCCCGCGCGGAGCTCCGCTATTAAAATAGCTAAATAAAGACAAATGGTATGTCATGGTTCGAGTATTCTCACTGTAAGACATTCATATCCTAAATGTGACGAAACGTCACTCCAGATCTGAAACATGGATCATATTATTCTTGCTCTTCATTTAGGCTCATTATAATTAACCAGTCAAGGAATGGTGTGTTGTCCCACACAAGGAAAATACCTTGACATGTACGACCATCAGTCTTTAACTCAAAACCCTTTCTACATCCACAAACATACGACCCAGGTGAGTTATAGCAGTTTTGATCACAAACATGCTGAATACCAGAGCATTCGTCGATATCTGAAAGAAAGGTAGTGCATTGAGGTTTCTTTGAAAAAGGGAGGGAGAACAAAAGACGCAAAAAAAAAAAAAAGAAGAAGAAGAAGAGGAAGAGGAACGCAAAAAATATCATAATTATAACCGTAAGCGAGGGTTTTTTTTTTCAAAATGGCAAAACTTAGTGTAAATGCTTCATTTGTGCTTTTCAAAGATTAAATTAATGACGAAATTAGCCAAAACAACACACAAAGTGAAAAATTAAAAAGAAAAAGAAAATATTTGCAAAAAATGCTACGATGATGAGGAGAGAATTAAAACAAGAAGATTGAGGTAACTAATTTTGTCGACAATACCTTGGCATGAATCACCCATTCCCGTAAAACCTGCCGGACAAGATCCACACTTGTACCCAGTCTCATTGGCGGGTGCTGGAAGGTCTTCACATTTAACTCCAGGATAACAAGGATTCAAGTTCACTTTACAAGCATCGATATCAGCTTCGCAATATTTGCCTGTATATCCACTAGTACACCCACAGGGAAGGATGGTAAATCGATTTTCATTTTGGCTTGAAGCGTCGATACAACTTGCACCATTTTGACATGCAAAAAGTTTGAAGAAAGGCTTGAAGACGGACGAAGCGCCTTTGCTGTCTGTGGCAATGATGTGAAGATCGATCTGTATAGGAAGAAATAATGGATTACATTTCAAATATTTTAGCAAAAGAAGGTATGAATGACTGAATTTGAATAAAAAATAGACAACAAAGAGATGCTAGTCAAAAATATAACATTAGGTAAAAAAGTAACATTTGGCCGAAATACCATTACGAAGAATAAAGTATTTGTAATAAAATTGTATAATTGTATTTTTTTAAACGAGAAATTGTAAAAAAGGACGAGCAACAAACACAGAGCACAAGGGTCCTAGAGGTGAGTATCAAATCTACTGGATCCAATGGTAAACTCAATTCTCTTTGGGAGTCCACAACAATAGTGCGCAGTAAAAATACACGCAAATAACATATTAGTCAATCAAAGTAACACAGTTTGAATAATTGAACACCGAATCTTTAAGTCATGCGCTTATTTCAGAAGCTGCTAACAATCATATCACCAACTATTTCTACCTGGTTCAAGGTCACATTCCATGATAAGAGAACTGTTGAGCTGTTCCTGGTCACAACACCTCCTTGGGGAAGCCCTGTGACATCGAATCTGATGGAGTCACCATCAGGATCTTGTGCTGATATGTCTAGGTATTTTGTAGTGTTGACCTTTAATAGCATGACTTTGGCATCTGTATTGTTTGAAAACTTTGGAGGAGAGTTTTCTGAACAAAAGATGGTTATATTTTAGTAGTGTAAAAAAAGATTATATAAGTATGTTTGATTCTAGCTAAATAAATTAAACTGTATCTGATTGTTTTATATCTGAAGTGTTTTAACCGTGTATTGAGGTGTTTTCAGTAAAATGACGGAAATATTACAAGTGATGTTATTGTGCAGTCTTTGGTAAAACCCTTAGCAGAAGTATATATTCCTCTACAGAGTCTTCACTACACTTTGACAGCTACTTTTCTAAGCTTAAAAATGTTCATGCTTAATTTTGTTAGTTTGGTGAATGACGTTTTGATGGAGGCAGTTGCTGTTAGAGTCTAGAGCCTAATGAACAAAGCCTGTATAAAATTATCCATTTTTTATCAATAGATTAAAAATTGGTAAATTACATAGATTTTGAGCTATGGATAGGGATTTATCCAACGGATAGTGGTACTTACGCCTTGTGCATCCGGCTTCTTCTAAATGTATAGATAAACAAAGCATAGCTTTTATGTTTACAATAATTCAGGAAACTGAAAAGGACGTAACGAGTACGAGGACATTCAATTATGACATTTGCGATCAAATGCCAAAATGTTGCTTTGCTATGCTCGAAATAAAGGCACCCACGAATGTACGTTCGAACTTGAAACAAGTACTCACTAAGCGTAACAGAGTCGTTAATCATCTGTGTTCCTACAACTTTAGTGTCCAGTCCCACTGATACGTCATTAGTAGAGGCAGCATCAAACAAGCAATTGACGTCATCACCGCACTTTTCACGCGCCTCGTCTTCAAGCGTTTTGTTGGCAAACTTAAGTTCATCAATAAACATCGGCATGAATGTTAAATTAGAGAAGGTTGTAGTAGATTCGTTTACGCTGTATGTAAATAGAGAGTTGTTTTTGTTGACTTGCCCTGAAAAACAATAGTACAAATGCATATATGCTTATAATTCTTTTAGTCTGGCGGGAATTCCAAAGCGCAATTATAAAAAAATAGCTGATCTTATAATTAGGAAACAAGGATGACACTGTTGGTTAATGCACTGCATTAGCTGCAAGATGACAAGAGTTTAGTTCCTAGTGACTTCGCATCCTTGTTTTGACTTGTTTTTCTTCTTTGTAGCTTCTAGTAGCTTTAAATATCTGTAAAAAGGAGCATATATAGAAAGAGGAAGAAATTAAACGTGCACACTATCAGCTTCATTGGAAACAAGTGTCTTACTGTCTTTTCCTATTGTATTCAAAATCCTTTTTCGCTAAATAAGACATTTTATTGCACTGTAGAATGGGCTTATAGTTTGTGCTACACACACTTATCTTCACTAAGTAAGAACGTTCCATACTTACATCTCAATCCAAAGTCAAAGTGAATTAATCTACTTGTTGAATTGGCCGGTAACACACGTCCACTGGGTGTTGTGAAGTCATCGAGCTTGTCTCCGTTCCAAGTACCAAGAAGACCCTTCGTTTGATTTTTAAAAGATTTTGGCAAAGCAGCAAGAATAGTTAGTGCTCCTTTGGATTCAGCGAGAGTTACTGAGATTCCAGATGGATACGTTGCTCTAAACTCTTTTTCTTTTGGTCTAGATATTACTAAAGAACCATTAAGTCTTTTGGTTTCGTTGGTGAGTCCGTAGAAATCCATACTGATTCCGTCAATAAGTAGAGTTATATTACCTGCGTAATATGAAAAGTATCGATTTATGTGGGGTTTTGTAATTGGTTTTGATTTGGTTATTGAACAATCGTTCATCGATTATTTCTTGAGGTAGTCCTAAGAATACGTTTCCAATCATTTGCAGCTCACTATGTAACGCAGTACAAACACACCCAATGGTTTTGTCAAATAACATACCATCATTTTCCACGTTGAGTTGTACACTACTACTGTTGATTTCTTTCATTACAGCTGCACAGAATATCGTGGCTGTTCCGTCACCTTTAGCCAGTCTGGTCCTTGATTGTAGCTGAAAGAAGCTTTCTCTTGCATCGAGCATAATGTATTCCCCCAGACCATTGAATGTATAGTTTTTACCATCGAGAGTAACAAAGTGTGGATCCCCCCACATCCAACCTAACAAGTTAACACAAGACAATCACATACTATCACATTATCATTGTAACCACTAATTTTTACTAGCTAACTCAGTTGCAATATATTTGGGACATTGACAGATTTTTGCAAAATATACAGTAAGGATTTTCCTGTTCTTGTTATTACTTATTTTAACACAAAATTAAGGATGCTTGATATTTCGTTGCATACCAAACACACCATAGTGGTATGCAGTAGTGATGCGGGGGAAAGCAGGGCTTAAGTATACGAAATATCGAACGAAAAAATATTTTAACATTTAAGCAGTACAGCCAAATGTCCAAACTAATTTTAGACTGACTCAAAAAGAAAGTGTTGTAGTGTGGAAAATTTAAACTTACTCCATTCTGGCGGTTCATAGTTGCTACAGTCATCAGAAGGTCTTCTTTGATAAAACAGATGGCACAGATTGGAATTCAAACAACATTGGTTATAACCTGTAACATCATGTTTGGTGTGATCACCACTTGCTTTAATTTGACTAAACCTATGTGCATATCCACCATTTGGATGACCAACTATTAATGTTCCCCACTGGGAATAATGATGAGAGTAACAACACTTCTGCTCCCAACCATCTCTTGATGTAAAGGTTGAAATAGCGCAAGGTCTTGGATTGGACCACCAGCTCCATCGTGAGGAACTCTTTTCTGGTGTAAATCTCTCGTCAAACCAGGCCTGTCGTGACGTACAAGGACATGGTTCAAGATATTCCAGAAAGGGACGTGGATCCGGCTGCTCTTTAACCCAATTTTTGCAAAGGATATCAGCGTTCAATGTTCTCCAAGGCATGTATAGTTGGAAAAGCCATTTGTTTAAAAAACTGTGGGGATGTTTTTGAACTCCGTTTTTTAAGTCGTTGGATATGCTGTGTCCTTCTGAACGGTCTATATCACCAATAGTGACAGTAGATGATCTGTCAAAAAAGCAGAGCAAGAGTCTAGTAAGTTACTTTGTTACATGAAAACCTGACTGAAAGCCAAACTTTCTTTTAGAACTGCTTTTTCACAAAATTCAGAAAAATACACTAAATACAAAATTGCTGAAATAACACATATATAGGTCATTGCATTTGGAAACAAAGTCGTGACTTCTTGCACGGAAAACGAAATGTGTTTGTTAACATTCTTGCTTTTTAGTTCCTCAATTATAGATGCTATGTTACCTTTCTACGTTGTAGAATCCAAATTTATCACAATTGCCAGCAATCCAACCAATTACTGGAAGACCTTTTGATCCAGCAAAATTTTTCCAGTTATTTCTAAAAAATAGAATAAATGGCATTGGATTATATTGGATCATAGTGAGCAAATATAATAAAAAAACATATAAGCACAAATGAAAGTTGAACTATTTTGACGACGTCAAATAAGCACAAAGAAAAGAAGTACTTTACAGGGAATTGCAAAGACCTGTGCCCACCTATTATTGAAGCGTTTACTTCTATATCTATATTTCAAATGAAGCAGGAATCCCGATTGACTGTAATGTAGATGTTAAGTTGAAGTATACATGTGCTGATTTTTGCGATACGTATTATAGTTAAGGTAGAATCGTACGTTTTCTAATAATATAACTACCTTGTTGTTGGTGCTGACCACTGTATTCCACCTATGGGATAGTTATACATAGCAAAAGATGCCAAACCGTCTGTTATCAGCACAGCTTGAAAAGTGTTTCTCTACGAATGAAAACCATTTTTTCAAATAAACTTATTACGAATTAAAACATTTTTAATACCAAAGTTTATTTAATACAAACCGTTTTAGGCGTAAATATATATATATATATATATATATATATATATATATACTATAAAATCTACTAGTAGTTGGATATCCTTGAATTGTTAAGATGTGATGAAGTTAGCTGTTACGCAAAACATGTTTGGTGTTTAAAAACCTTGTCTTGTACCTATTTGCAATTTCACTCTTTCAGTTTAGTTTCGCATTTTGCAATGTTCAAAGACATTTCACCTTTGTTCTAATTATAAATTTACAAACTATTTTATCCCATTGCATTTATTTTTTCGATCAGAAAAATAAATTCATTTGATTCATCAAAACTCAATGATGATCTTCGTATGAGTGGGAAACGGAACGTTCACGATACCACTACGATACGGCAGAGGATTCGCATGTTTTCTTAAAAAAATACAGTTACGATAAGTAACTGTTTTCCACCCATTTAAGGAATGGATCATAAGTAGCCTGCATCCATCGAGTTATGGATGCACGCGGGAGGTTGCTAAGCACGAAAAAAGCGTAATGTGCATCCATAACTCGATGGCTGCAGAGCTACTTATGATCCATTGCTTTTATAACATATATTATTTTTGTAATAATAAAAACTATTACTTTTTTTGCTTTTTGTCGCGCGTACAACGGAAAAACAATGCGTTGACAGCGCACGCACTGTCCTATCATAGCGGTGTAAGATCGAAGCTTTTTGTTTGAAAATAAAATTGACGACAGCGTGCACAAGCGTGCGCCATCGTGAAAATGGTTCATAAAGAAAAACCAATCATACCGCGCGTAATAACTTATCTATGTTATAAATGAATTTTACTTTATTTACCAAATCTTTTGTCTCTGCGTTCTGCGTGGAATGAAGTAAATTGTCCCATGTCACCACTAGTACCCATGATGCTTTGAAGGAAGCAGGTAAAGCTTCCTTGTGGAGTTTGATGACGTCACTTGTAGCTTGTTTTAAGACCTGTAAAAATGAGAATTGTCTTGCTACAACGTCTCTTTCGAAATATTGAAAGTGTTTTTTTTTTTCTTTCGAACATTTTTTTAACCTGTCAATTTCACACAAGAGAAAATGATCTAAGAGAGTCTTTCCCCCATACTGGGCTTTGCAAATTGTATTTCTTGCTGTCAAGTTATTTTAAGAACGGGTTAGTCCGATTGAACAGATAGCCGTATTTTGTACTGGATATAAGATAAAAATGAAGAGCTCTTCAAATTTTCAAAATTACCATCTATCCCAGTCTTCTTTCTTTTAAGAAGGAACTTTTAGCGGGGTTGGTAACAGTTTCAAAACAGCCTAGATTCTAAAAATAACACTAGCGTGGTTCCTGATATGGGATACGGGAGAAGTTCTCTTAGTTCATTTTTTGTTCCACATCAATGTTCAAATGTGTCAAAACAACACTTTCTTATTCTATGTCATTCATACATTCACTTTAAACTGAATTTGGTATTGCCGTACCTTATTAGACTTAACTGAATTATCTGATGTTTGATAAACATGGTAATAAACCGTCGACTGATATCTATCAGCCAGGCACCAATATGGAGCCAGTATTTTCAGTTGACAAGATTGCTTTGTGCTGCCGAGATAAACTGGCCAGTGAACATAATAAGGACTCTCAAATCGTAGTATACCATTACGGCAAATCTGAAAAATGAAACAAAGTTCATATTGCATGCTGCGCTGCTGCGGTCTTTTCTAACTTAGTTTTAGACCATTTTCACCGAAGAATAAATAAACTTATTATGTACATTTTTTTAGAGTTTGATTTACGGCTTCATTAGTGCTTTGGGTTTTGGCCAATGTCGTGGCAAGTTTACGAGCCGAAAAATGTACTTGATAACAAAACTTTTACTGGAAGTTTTATATATGTTATGTGAAAAAGCAAATGCTAATCAAAGGCTGTCTTAAAAGTGTTATTGGTATAAGTTTTAAACTGAAAAGTATTCAGAATAGGCACCTGCTACACACCTGAAACACAGAATACTTACATAAACGTCACTGTGTCGTTCAGTCATTAAAAGAAAGCCATTTTCGTTTAAGGGAACTTTCTTGCAGTAATAATGGAAATACCAATAATTAGGAATTACTTGATCGCCTGCTTTGAGGCCATACTCATACATCAGCGTAATGGATTCTGCCAAATGATAATAATAATCATCACGTATGATGCCTTTTTAATATTTTCATTGATATTTAATATTAATGACTTATTGGCCTGCATTACAGGATGCCTGTGATCCTGAACGTTTCATGTATTTTAATTATATTTTTGACAGGACAGTACTATAGTTATTTGAATGTTTTTAGTTGTAATTGGTTGGTTGATTAATTCAGGATTAGAGTTTGATTAGTTTCCTTACTAGTAGGTTGGATATTCAATTATTTCGGCGACGTACTAGTTCTATTAATTGGTTAAAAGTATGACAGATGAATACCTTTTTTATAATTGATTAGTTCGATGGTTGGTTTTTAGGTTGGAAAGTTCAGTAAGTTATTGTTGTTATTTCTTTTTTGCTATCAAGCAAGTCTTTTAATTAGAAGATGTTAATTGTTGTTCTCTTACCGGTAGGTTCTGTAGGACGTAGTGTTGGAGCTTCAAACATAAAAAACAATCAAATGTAAAGAAAAGTTGTAACTCTTACAAATGAGTAAACGATCTAGGGAATACATAAAAGAATAACCAATTACTGATCAATAAATGAGTAAACAAATGAATGATTAAATATAGAGCGATTGAAGAGTAACTCATATTGTAAATATAGTTTAGGCTAGGAACAAAATTCGATTGATCACCTTATAAATACTCTTAAATACGTTTATGGACAATTGAAACAAATTCTATACATTTGATAGAGTGCATGCCACAAAGACAACTTTCCTTTCGATTCCTTTGTGGTATTGTGTTTATTCCTCGGGGAGTTCTTAGTTGGTAGATACCTTTATCTCTTCTGGCACAAAATGGTAAAAAATTGTTTCATAGTAATGCGGATTGCACTCTAACATAGACTTACAGCTTTGTGTGACAAACGTTATCGAGTTGCTTCCATAACTTGTCAAGTTATCGTTTCCAGTAACCAGCAGTTCATACTGAGTAGAAGGCTGTAGACCACTAATGGTTGCATATGTATTGTTAGCTACAGTAAACTTCCAGGTTTCTTGTGATTCGTGTTTCCTGAAGAATATCGTGAACAATCCTCGACCATATCCTCTTTGGTTATTCCATTGGATGGAAACTTCAGTGGTTGTCACGCCACTTTTCTTCACGCTGATCACTAAGATACACGAAGGATGAAATAACACTAGAGTACTAATTCATGACGAAGATATATTTGGAAATAGAAATGTTGTTTTATCGTTATATTTTAAATATTAAAGCTCCAATAGCCCACAGCTGTGTCACTGACCCATTTTGTCATTCTAATCTCTCAAACTGGGTTTCCTTGTCCACGTACGTTTGTGGAGGGCTGAAAGTCAGGTCATCTTTAGTCTGCAGAGCCTCTCTCATTTTCAATCAAACGAGTGCGAGAATATTCCAGCAGGAAATTCTCTTTCGTGCTCTGTATGTATATGTATGTGTGTGCTTTTAAACATGTAGTCAGTGTGCGTGTGGAATTGAAATCTTTTATATCAACATTAGATGCTCATGTTTTACTGATAATTTGGACTTCAACACTTATTCATCACTTACCTCTGTCAATGTTATGAAGAGTAAAATATGTTGCTGTAAATCCACTCTTTTCTACTCCCTTGTCAGACTGAAGTTTTATGGTGGCAGATCTTGTTGCTACAACAGCAAACGGGCTTTTTCGACCACAGGTCAGCAATAACTGGTTGCCTTTATTGTCTATTATCTTTACAAAGTCACTTTTGAAAATAACATAAAAATAAAACAATTTTAAGAATAGCTAAATATTTTTTTAAAATAATAAGATTACTTATTTTTAACTAAAAAAAACTATTTATGAAGACAAGTTTGCAGAACAATTCGCATCTGGAATACGGACTTTTCACTCTTTTTGAAATGAGTGTGTACTAATACATAAAAGTAGATAAATAGTCAAGGTCCATGCAATTATAGTTGAAGCGATCATGATATTACATATAAAAAGCGTTTATTCAAACCTGCAGAAATTATAAAGTCCTTCCTCAAGATCAAATGCCCAGAGCATGATAAACAGTTGATCAAATGCTCTGCCTTGTGCTATTTCCCATGTGTAGTCAGCTGAACTGGGATATTTCTTGGGATAATTTGGAGAGCTGAATTTCCCTGAAAGTTTTGTCAGTGTTTGATAGAAGCCTGAAAGGACAATTATTTTCGTTATTGAAATCAATTTTGTATTTGACAATCTGGTAAAAAGAGTGTTTCCATCAGTGAAATTTGGCGACCGATTAGACTAGAACAACAGTCATTTTTTTATCATAGGTTGCTGTTTATGAAATGAATATTATCCGATGCAATCTCTTTTGCCAGTGATTCCCTACATTATTTTGTTTTGGCTCTATACGCGGTTTCTTCAAATAGATGCTGGACATCCTATAGGGAGCCAGTGGCGTCGTCTGTTTTCCCTCAGTCCTACTACAGCAAATGTTGTATAGCTAGTAGAAGCAGCAAAGAGAATGGACGGCAGTTCGAAAACTGCACCATAGTGATGTCAATCAAAATGATATTGCCTTTTCCATCAAAAAATTGTTTAATTAAAACTAATCTTCACATTCATACCTGTTGTGACGTACACACTACGACTTGGTCCCTCCCCTACACGTGTCAGAGCTGATACGCTTATCTTGTACTCTGTAGCCTGCCGCAGATTCTTAATTTGAATTTTTGTCTTGTTGGCAAGTACGCGAACCATGACAGAAGAGTTCAGTCCCTGGTGTGCCTTCCGATAATATACATTGTAGCCAACGATAACACCATTAGTGTCGACCAGACTGTTCCAACTGACAAGAATACTTGTTGGTCCAGAACTGACTGCTTTGACGTTATCGGGAGGTTTGCTTGGAACTAGAAAACGAGCAATAATTCAAAAAAAAAATTCGAAAAAAGAAAGGAAAGAATGAAAAAAAGGAAATAAAGAGAAGTAAAACAATTAATAGCATCAAACCACAGTGCAATTACAATCTTATCATGGGAATATTTTAATTGTTGATCGTCATAAATAATATCCATTACTCTTAATTGAAAAATGTTAAGTACAATTGGAGTTACGTTCCATTTGAAATTATAAAACAAGGCACCTTTCTTATTTCAACAAAATACTACTTTCAATGCAAAACAGTTTTATAGTGCAGTTATACTTTCAATATGACACATTTACTATTTTATGAAAACATGCATTTTTTAAATATTTGCTTCTGATGTACTGGCACTGTCTTTTAAAATTTCGCTCAAACGAGATTTCAAAAAAACATTAAAACATTGTTTTTTATTCAATTTACTGCATATATCTTAAAATTTTGAAAAAATTGAACCAAAACATATTGTACCATCTTCTAATGTTCTTGTGATCAGCCACTGACTCTTCCAGGCAGTCGTTTTTAAACTCGTGTCATTCCAGTCAGAAGCATTCAAAGTTGTTTCCAAGAAAGCCACTACTTCAACTTTATATTCTGTGTTCTTGAGAAGGTTTGTAACGATTACAGTGGATTGGTTAACGCTAGTCGAAGCTGTAAATATACTGCTCTGGTTGTTTTGAGCGGTACATACGGCAATAAAGTTTTTGACTATTTCTTGGCCAGTGTATGGGTTCCAGTTGACGGAGATGGATGATGTGCTATTACTGTTTGCGGATATACTCCAGGAATCTTTCACGGGAGCTAGACAGACAATGAAATGCTGTTAATTAAGCCTTAAACGAAACTGTTAATTAAAAAAGAACTGGTCTCCGAACTGGGAACTCCGCCTGTCCGCCTGTCCGCCTGTCCGCCTGTCCGCCTGTCCGCCTGTCCGCCTGTCCGCCTGTCCGCCTGTCCGCCTGTCCGCCTGTCCGCCTGTCCGCCTGTCCGCCTGTCCGCCTGTCCGCCTGTCCGCCTGTCCGCCTGTCCGCCTGTCCGCCTGTCCGCCTGTCCGCCTGTCCGCCTGTCTGCCTGTCCGTCTGTCCGTCTGTCCTGCCCGTCTGCCCGTCTGCCCGTCTGCCCGTCTGCCCGTCTGCCCGTCTGCCCGTCTGCCCGTCTGCCCGTCTGCCCGTCTGCCTGTCTGTCCGTCTGTCCGTCCGTCCGTCTGTCTGTCTGTCCGTCCGTCCGTCTGTCTGTCCGTCCGTCCGTATGTCCGTCCGTCCGTCCGTCCGTCTGTCTGTCTGTCTGTCTGTTTGTTGGTTTATATACAATGGTTCATTTATTCATCCCAGGTATATCTTATTACCATTTTCTATGCCTCTAGGGAATATAAAATAGGAAAGTGTCATTTCAAAAGGGCGCCATAACCATCGTCGCCAAAACACCTCTATCTTAACAGAACCAAATGTAGCAACGGTTAGAGATCGGCTTGTTTGACATAAAGTTGTAAGAGGTTGGCCTTGACCATCGCTGATTCTTAAATAGCGTTCCCTGTAAATAGAATAATGCTAAATTTATTTGTTTCCTAAATATTTGCTCAAAAGTGCATGGATCTATTGTGAGCGTGTGTGGGAAATAATATAAAACACCCGACCATACCTACTCGAACGAAATCGAGACGGAACAATCGAAATTCAAATACAATCATTCGATGCTACTCGATGCGACAAGATTTTGATTGTGCTGGATTGCTAATCAAAAACAAACCACACAATAATCAAATATTCGAGTGTGTCCGGAAATGAAATAATCACCAAATTTATTTTTTTTGCGTTCGATTTCGTTCCATTCCTGAATACAATCGAATCCTATCATTGATTGTGTTCGATTGTATTCAATTTTCGAATCGTTGCAGTAGATATGCCGGGAATACAATACATTCGAATGATTTGCTGTGGTAGCTGTTTAGCAGACCTGTGCATTTAATTATGAATTTTGAAAATTAGCTTCATGAAAGGCATACATTTCCTGGAAAGAAAATTTTATTATTCATAGTACCTGCAGTTGAAAGACCAGAAACGTATTGTTTCAACTTTTATCAAAGTCAACGACTTGGAATTATCTCCTTCAATGATCCATATACAATTGACGTCTCTAAACGATAAACCATTACTTGTTATCTTGATATTACCATTCAGCTGATTTCTTATGAAACCTCCGCATCCTGTAAGAAAATAAATAAATAAATAAATAAAGGTCAATGAACGCAAACTCCGTAAGGTGGACTCGGACTCGGACTAAAAATAAATAAAAAATGTTTTCAAAAGCAAATATATATATATTTAAATCAAGGCTGATAAAAATGTTAGAAGAGTTCATTGTATATCTATTTATTAATTAATTTTGAATGAGTAAGAACATTGAATGATGAATGAAGTAGAGTGCACGCACTAAAAGTGTGCAACCAGGAGAGAGGGGGTGACTCTATTGTATGCAAATGAGCCGCTCTCCAGACTCATCGGTACCACCAACAAATCAACGCTACGCTTGACTGGCTTCTAGAAAATTATTGTGTAGTCGCCGTCGTCGCTCAGCATTACCTTTACAAAAAAGCTCAAAAACGAGGTCAAGCAAGCTATTGTCGTTTAATTTATTATGATTGTGTCTCTATTGTATATTCTAGTGTTAGTAGGGTGCAATTATTTTCCGATTCAAACTATTTCTTGTGATTTTTAGTCTGTTTTACTTTCGAGAGACGTTCTCGGGATCAAACGTTTTTGTTCGCGACGTGCAAAATGTCTTTAGAAATACTTTATTGTCGTTAACAAAAACTAAACAGATATACTTCTAAATAGGAGGTTTTATAAAGCATTTCCTAAGCTTTCATTTGATGTATATTTTACCTACTGACATGGTATCGCACTTCTCATCAATCCTTTTATTGTGCAAGCATATCTTTTTGCTGGTATTGAATGCTGATGTTATATCGTATCTTGTGTTTAAAAAGATTGACGAGACGAACCGAGCGACCAACGCCATTCAAATTTTACAATCAGATAGATAAACATATTAGCTTTAAAACCTCCTATTTTGAACGAACAAAACCACTGTGTTCCATAGTAAGGACCATTTGCTTGTGCAAAATTGTGTCGTCAGATCGACGGTCGCCATCAATATTCAAGCACAAGAAATTACTTTTAGCAACGTTTTATGTGTTATTGTCACGTGACCGATCCCAGGCCCCTTCACCTCGATCCCAAAAATTCGACCCCAAATCTTCCCAACAAAGAAAACAAACAACAGTATATGTGAAATAAACATTCATTCATTTAATCTAAAGTGTATTACTACTATCTTGAATATTACGGTCACTAGAGAATTAATATTATCTACTAGACAAAGATAATGTATATTATTTAATTTACAATAGCAGTTCAATATGAATGTTCTTACGGCTCTCTTTGCTAGCAATCTTCTAGCCTCGGTTAAGACGGACCTTTGTACCTCTTAGTCTTTGATCTTTCACCAACTTTCAACGTCGGTTACGCTACGGGCCTCAGCTCTGTACTGTTTAGTCGTTGACTCTCAGAACAACTTTCAACTTCGAGTAAGCTACGGGCCTCTGTACTGTTTGGTCGCTGAACTCTAACAACTTCTAATATTCAGTAGAGGGACTCTGAATGAGTCTGCTCCTCTTCTCAAACTAGGGACTCTTGAGTGAGCCTGCTCCTAATCACTTTCTCTTTCTTTTGGTTGTCGTTCGGCGAAGCGTCTTCTCTGATCTTACTTCTAGTTCTTCTCTGAGCCGTCGAGCCGCGTTGGGCGTAAAACTGATAAATGAATACATCTTATTTACATGATAAAGACATTGTATAAGTACACTAGGGTTATATAACTAAATAAACTTGAAACTTATTAATTACTAAAATTACTTTAACGATCATTAATAGTATTGTTCCTAAAGAACATTACGTGAACGGACAAAAGAAAGCAAAATATAACAAGACTTACTTAAACAAAAATATGCGAATACGAAAATCCTAGGAATAAATAGTAATTTCGTCACAGTTATCCAAACAAAAAAGCATTAAATACGCCATTACCAGTATGTGCTTTAATAGTTTCGAGACATTTTCTTCCAAAACTGCAAAGAAAGTGTAGTAAATCGCAAAAATTGCAACAAAATATTTAAGCATTCGTTGCCACCATATGAAAAACTCAGTGAAGCGTTGGGTGGTAGCGATGAATATTAATAAATGTTGGTTGCCATGGGAGACACCCTCCCCCCCCCCCCTCCCCCTCCTGTGTGCAACAGTTGTCACTATTTAGTGGTAAATAGTATATTATCCCTCTCAATGACTGATTAGCATTAAGTTATTGGAATATGAGCCCTTGTCTCGGTCGGTGGACTGCAAACTCCGTTACATATACCATATAAAGGTACTGGTTCTTTCCTTTTAATCCACAAAACCCAATCCTCAATCTTCAATCCTAATCCAATAACCATTCCTAATCCAAACAGATATTTGTTATTTATTATTCTTATTCTTATTATTTATTATTATTATTTTGATACGGACTCAACCCATACTAAAACGCCGTCGAAAAATCTCGTAGTCTGTTTTGATTCTGATAAAACTCCGCCAGGTCTATTGAGACTTCAGTAAGCCTCTCGGTGGGATCCCCCGGAGATAATACTTGATTCAACTTGATATAATGTTCCGCGGTTCTTGGGGTTTTCCAACCCACATGAGCCATTATACCCGTCAACTGGGTCCCAAGCAAAGCAACAGAAATAGCACAACCCCTTCGTAGGCCGTGAACCCTTCGATCCTTGAACTGATCCGGTAGTTGGTCTGCATAGTGAGACAAACGGGCCTGCATGGCCTTTGAACTCACCACCATATTCACCACCTCACCAGAGGTGTTAAGAGGCCTAAAAAGGTAGCCTTGACGCACTGGCACCCTCATTAAGTCACACAAATTAACGTACACCTCCACCGACCCCACCGGGCAGATAGTAACGTCTTGCAGATAACGACGGATACCAAACACATTCGCTGAACCATCCCGAAGACTCTTTGTAAGCGTGTGATTGAACTAACACAATAACAAAACCTTGATAACCATGAAATACATTAATTTATTCATTTATCTTATGTTTTTCATTTTTCATCTATACATCTACATTTTTCACACCCAAACGATATTGACAAATTTTGTTGCTTTGAATAAGCGAGGGTCTCAAACTAAAAGAATATCGAAACCAAATCCTATAAACACACTACTATAACTGCAACACACCAATTCTATGAGGGTATACACTACTTTCCCGCATAAAACCTTAATTATATGCACCCAGTACGAGCTAGCAAAAGATCAAAAGGAATCAACGCAGCCCTGAAACCTTGTTTAGTAGGGAATAACACTGCGTCTCCATCACCACGCTTTGCCAACATCACCACCCTCGTGGACATACCCATCAAGACAGGCCACCATGCTGGCAATGAAGAGAGTCTGGGTACAACTATAGAAACTACAGCCCCTTAATCATTCAAAAACCTTAACAAAGGATATTTTACATGGCCAAAATGAGGAAAAACATAAGCGTTGACTCGAACGCCATCACACGCTGATAAGTCTTGATTAAACACGTTTACCCCTGCTGATTCGGGAGTAGGAAAAGGGGAGAAATGACGTAAGGTTTTACCCTTCTTATCTCGCATGACATTACTGTCAAGGGCCATAAGATCGAGATCTTGCCCTTCTGAACCACCAAATTCAGTCTCAACCCTACGCCAGCATCCTTCCGATAACATTGCATCAACCTTTGAAAGTTTACGAGAGAAATAATCCGCTTCATTTAGAGCGGAAGGGCCATACATTAGAGTAATTGAGAAATTTATTTGTGTCGTCACATGCATCAAACAATTTTTTAGCAACTTCAGTCATCGCCTTTGAACGAGCACCCCGACCGTGCCAAGTGTTGATTGCTGCTTGGTTATCTACATGAATATCGACTCGGCAGTCTCTTATCTCCTGAGGGAGAGACTGCAACACTTTAACCACTGCCGATAATTCCTTGACGTTAATATTAATTTGACGCATTTCGTTCTCCCAATAATCACCAAGGGTCCACGTAATCTGACCATAATGAATAACGGCCCCCCAACGAAACAAGGAGGCATCGGAGGAAATTCTTATAGCCGCATGGCTCTCCAAACTCCATCGGACCACGTCGGTCCACGAGTCCAAAAACCACCAAAACAACATTTCTTGCCTTACTACTGGTGACATAACAACCTCATTTTTATTTGCCGCAGACCCAATGGCCGCAGCCATCTCTCTTATATAAAACTTAGCAGCTGGAAACACTAAAGAAAACGAGATGCATTTCCCAAGCAATCTTTGCATCAATTTTAATGGAATTGTCGTTGATTGACAAGTCAATACCCTCTCTCGGAGTTCTGCAAATTTCTCCCTCTTATCCATCGGTATTCTAAAAGCCTGAGCGTCTGAGTCAACCTCCAAACCAAGGTACCTTATGCAACGAACCGGGGACAAAACACACTTTCCCAAGCCCAGAGTGTAACCAAGGTCAATAAAGAAGCGGCATGTTACAAATAAAGCTGCATGGGCTGCACGGCGACCATCCTCCCTCATCAGTGAAAATCTCCCCTATGAGCCTGTCATCAATATATAGTGAACATGCTACCCCCAAGCCGCGTAAGTAACTCATAGCGGCTAAACCCACCGATTGATAAACATAGCAGGAATTTTTCCAACCGAACGGTAAAGTAGTGTTTACATAGTACCATCTTTCCCATTCAAAACCAACGTAGGTTTGCGAGGATTTTGTCAACAAAACGTGATCATAGCCGGATTTAATATGTCATGTACGAACCAGGATACACAAACCTAGGTACCTGAGCTAATTTATCAAGGGTGAATGGAGTATCATCCATCCAGAGATTGAGAAACCTCGCATCGATGCATAACTGCGGTTTTGTTGGCTCGATCGTCAAAGGCAAAACAAGCCACGGAGGCTCAATAACGCCTACTTGGCCCAAAAGTCTCACGGCCCCCGTCCTCAACCTACACGCTATTGTTTCTCTAATAAATTCTGCGAAATCCTTACAAAAAGAATGATTTCTAAAACATTGTTTTGGTGGTAAGAGACTGTCATACATAACCCCTTTAAATGGCCGACTGAAGTCTAAGATATGAACGCCATTACAGATATATCTCTGAATAGTTGCATTATCTTTATGGTCCGCTAACACCATGCGCCATTCCTTTTCATGTTCATGGAGGCCCCCAGCGACGAACTTGCTGGGATCCCGAAAGCAGAGCTCTTTTACGCATGCGTCCTTCCCTTCTACTACCCTCTTAATATCAGCCCAAGTGTCACAAGCGTTATTCATCTTCCCGGAACCTGGACATGAGGTTCCTTCCACGCTCACCCATTGTACAGTTCTTGTCTTTCGCTCCATTTCTATGTCATACTGGCAGACAATCATACTCTCAGGAGCGCGAATGTTCTGAAAATCAAAAGACAGAACATAATATCAATCCTGATCCAGTCGTACTTCACACAAATACGCCGCACACACGCGCGTGCACAATGATTGAACCCCATATCCAGACTTAGGGAAGATGACTACCAAAAGCTCGCAAATTCGAAGCTACAAGGGCTGCCTTTATAGACAAACGCTTGCGGAGTCACCTCCCAGGCCAGCATACTGTAGGTATTACTCATAGTCAACAAACAACGATTTACCTTTATAATGTCTTCCAGACATAACATCCAGCGTATTTATTCTTCCTTATATATATATTTTTCATTTTTATTATATTATTATTATTCATCTTACACTCATAGCCTACTATGTGAAAAACATTCATTTTTTGTCCTTGAAGTTACACAGGCGGGCAATGTGCCAAAATTTTCCACAGGCATAACACCTTACATGGCCTCTAGTGCTGTGACGACCCCTAGAAAAAGAGTAATCTTGTCTTTGGGCACGGCCCATCTCAGGAACATGTTTTAATGCCTTCTCTACGGCCTTGGCCACCTCTGCTTCCTCTTTGGACGCCACCAATTTGATGAGTACCGACCGCAACGCCGGGCTACCAATCAAAGGCCTGGCCTGTTTCAGAATGATTCCATATCTTTCGGCCCTATTATCTCTCTTTTCCATGGCCACACTCACCACCTGTTCCAAGGCTGACATCACAGTGTATGGATCAAACAGACCTGCCGGCTTTGTTACCAACTGTTGCAAGCTAGCAATAGCATTATCTACTTGTGCAACATCGGTGGACTTCCTCAATTGATTTAGCTCTTTCTGCAAATTCTGAATCATTGACGCCTGCAATCAGACAACCAAACCATTAGTGGCCTGACCTATTTTGCTTACTTGTTTCTTTCTTTTCCATTTTTTTGTGTGAATTTTGTTCATTTTTTTTACATCTCAGACGTACTACCTCTTCGCGAGAATTCTTATTTTTTTCTTATTTTTTTTTTTATTATTATTATTATCAGTATATTTAATTAGCCTTGCGCACGAGCCGACAAGGATCTTCCCTCAAGTCACTGACACAGGCATAACAGGCCACCGAACTGGGATCACACAGACAAATAAGTAGTAACAGAATGAGAGTACTGGGCCACTTTGGCACCATTTTCGTCCCATCCTATTTTCCCGTCCCATCCTATTTTTCTATCCCTGTCCTTCTCGCTCCGTCCCAAGCCATTTTAGCCTCGCCGCGCCGCTAGCAGGGGAGGGGTGCTGCGGGTGACCCGTTTTTCGATCATGATTTTATTGTTGGTGGTTTTATTATCTTATTATTAACCAGGCACGCCCCAATTCTATTGTTCTAGGTGGTTTTTGAAAATCAATGGAAGACCGACATTATCATCGCGCAGAATACAGGGACACATACGGGACTTTTCTATTGTTCTGGCGCCAGATTCAAAACGCCGACAGCGTAGTTAATGAGCCGTTAATGAGCCATCTAGTCGCATTTACAAAGAAAAGTGCTTAAAATGGTCAGACCTTGCTATGTAAAACCTGGTTTACACTGTTTTCGACAAATAACTAAAAAAATGAACATGGTGCAAATTAAAGATGAGATATTTATCTATCGTTTGCACCCTGTAAGTTGGGAAAATTTGTTTTCAAACATTTCTCTTTTTCATCTTCAAAAAAGGGCAATTTCAGTGCTAATTTGTATGTAAACCAATATTCACATATATTCAACACAGTTTTTTTTGAGAATACACAAAGAAACAAAAAAATGAACATGGTGCATTCAAAAGATCTTGTTTTGGTGAACATTTTCCACATTTTTTGGTATTATTTTGACGTTTAGAAAGTTTCTCTTTTTTAATCTGAATATTTAAGCTAGTTATTTTCATAACTTGCTACGGTCGATGTTTCTTTGTAGTTACCGTACAGATTATTTAGTTAATTGGCCTTTTGTTTGTTTGGATTAGCACCCAACTTGTGATATTTTCTTTTGTGTTTTGACACAAAGGCGGAATTAGTGACAACATCGCAATCCTGAAGTCGTTTCAAATCAATTCATTTTCGTTTATACGTCAAGTAAGCTACATCTATGTTGTCATTCTACAAACTGCTGTACGTCGGTTTCTAGTGATAATTTTTTTTCTTCAGCGATTTGCGTAATTAACTCAACGTATTGATAGTGAAGATCAAGATTAATTAATCTCAGTTAATAATTATTTCTTTCGGAAAGCTGAAATCGAAAGTTGGTTTGAGGCTGCAAATGTCACAAGAAATGAATTTTAAACAACTCATTCGAATTTGAGTTGTCAGCTATAGTTTTTGAGTTTATGAGAAGGCTAGTCACAAACAAACAAACTACACATTTTAAGGTTTCATTTGATATAAGTTTCATTGAGATTGGAAAATAAATAAATTTTAAAAACAACTAATTCAAGCTTCAGTTGTCGGCGGCTTCACATTTCGAGTTTGTGAAATTATGAGGGTTTTTTGCTTTCAAACAAATTTGGTTTATGAACGCATCAAAAAAAGTCACAAGTAAACAAACTACAAATTTTAAATTTCCATTTGATATAAGTTTCATTAAGATTGGAAAAGAAATGAACTTTATACAATTCATTTGAACTCGAGTTGTCGGCTTCATGTTTCGAGTTTGTGAGAAGGTCATTTTGAATGTTATTTTGCTTAAATTAAACAAGTCTGGTTTAATAAACGTATCAAAAAAGTCACAAACATAAACAAACTACACAATTTAAAGTTTCATTTGATATAAGTTTGGCCTATCATATGTAAACGCGCCATTTAGCTAGAAAAATTCCTGTAAGAGCGCTCAAACTACTCATATAGCTTTGTGCGCCGTTTGTCATTGAGAATGTTTAATATCAAATTCGAACAAAATGTGCTGAGTGAAAATTATTAGTTTATTATTTCTTTATAGTTGGTGTAGACTTGCGAATTTTTCTTATTGTTGTATCATAACATTTTGACACGCACGATAACAATAAGCGGATAAGACAACAATAGGTGGATTTTGGTATTGAATTCTGAAACCCTGTGTCCGTAATTGCCTGTAGCTTTGTCGGAAGAACTATTCAAAAACAGCCAATCACAACCTTTATTCACACTGATTTATTCATATTTATGACTAGTGTGAATAATTTAGCACCGTAAGTAAATGTCCCTGAAAACAATAGCATTCTGCGCGATGTAAAATTCGGGGGCGGCATTGATCATCAGCAGGGGAGTGTGGGGCTGAATTATAAACCCGGGATAGGTCTTGAATTCAAAATTCAAGACCTGCGTCCCAGGTCTATATTTCACAACCACTCTTCTCTGCTGATAATCAAGGCTGCGAGAACTACAATGACGTTAATGACTAATACGATGGGAGAGAAAATCTATGTTTTTGCGCTTGATTCTCTACAGGTTCCTCTTTTTCTTTGTGCTCTGACAGTCGTTGCAAAAACGTATCAATTACACTTCCCAACTTGGGCAGTTCTTGAGCAGAGCTATTTTGGGACATGTGTTCTTCTGCGTTGTCTTGCTCCAGTTCTAGCAAACCACCAATATCCTCACCAAAGCCAGGAAGGTGTTGGCTTGGATAATAACCACCATGTTGTGGAGTAATAAATATACTTTTTTCATCGTCGCTTAAACTCATCTTCACCAGCGCAGCTATCACATGCAGACCCGGCTCATTCAAGTTCACTTTGCACAAACTGAACTGTTTCGTTGTGCATATATATCGTTTAACAAAAACACCGCCGTCCTAGCAAAACAAAGTACTCTTTGAACTTGTACTATAATTAGAAAAGATTTTGGTATACAACTGAACGACTTCAAATTGACTATAGAGTGCAAAGAATACACGATTGAAAACGTCATTAAGCTAGTACAAAAATACTGTTGATACAGTTCTATCTCAACAAACGCCTCACTGAATACCATGGACTTATAATACCAATAACATTCCAAAGACCTGCTTAAATCTTGCATAAAAACAATAGAATTGGGGCGTGCCTGGTTTATAAACCGGTTCAAGCGCACGGGCTCGGTTTTACATTGGAATTCAAATGCAAAACCTCGCCCTAGCGTTTGAACCCTTATATAATATCCAACGGCGAGCACTAAATCTTTGATCACGCACATTTTAATCTTATATTTTCTTTATTTGGGTTCTTCCAATTTTGAAGAGTTTCTATCATAGTAAAAGTATCATATTTTAATAGAATTGAAAGAAGAAGAATGTTTATCTTTTTTTTTTTTTTTTTTTTTTGAAAAAGAACTTCACTCTCTTTGGGATTTGAACCCGTAGCCCTCCACGCATGGGAGTCGAACGCCCTGCACGCTGTGCTACCACTCGAAATATTATCACTAGAAGTTGCATTTGAATATATAAAGCAGGTACGCTTATTGTAACGTGAAGACTACGGTCGTTTAGCTTACCAGGATAAAACGGCTATTAAATTATGATCTGATAACTAGTAAATGCAACAAACAGAGTAATAGTTTACGATCTTTATTTCAATGACAAAATAGAAATACAGGAATTATAAATTGCAGTGGTTGTTCTTATAATTTCTCCCATCCTGGTATAGATTTTGCAATAGCTCTAAGTCTTTCAGAACGTCTTGGAGGTCCTACTACATCTGGATATTTTCCTGCATCTTTATAATTAATCCACTTCAGAGGTTTCTTTTCTCTTCTTGTTTTCGGAGTAAGATAAAAAACTTTAGAAGAAGGCTCCGTTTGAAAAGGGGAGGTCAAAGGAGTCGATGGTTCTTCAATAATAGTGCTGGGAGCATTATTAGATTGAACTAGTGGAGTAGACGAGACTTGTGTATTACGATGTCGAACGGGAGACCACACTTTAGAAGCAAGCCTCTCCATGAATGAAGGTGTTACAGTTTTTGATCCTGTTTCGATACCACTATCACTACTAATGAGACTTGTTGAAGGAACATTCTCTGGGGTAGATTCGTAACTGTCGGTGATAGGTTCACTTGTTTGTAATGAATGCGGGTCCATGTCCAGACCATTTCTATGGGAGAAATCACCCAGGTGCAACTGCTGCTCAAGGTTAAGGAATCTGTTGTAAAACTGTGAGTACCTTTTAAGTTTTACATCTGCGTGAATACTTTTTTCTGTTAAAATATTTGCCATCTCTTCCTCTAGCTCTTGCATTGCTCTTAAAACAGGTGACTGCATGTAACTTGCACGTTGGAAGTATTTCTCAATAGATTCCACATTATTTTGTGATTGTCCACCATATTGTAGAACTTGGTTATCATTTGAGATATTATCGCTTGGAAGTATGTTTGTTCTCAGTCTACATAACTCAGTAGGGTTAGGTTTTAGTTCGACGAAAAGGTATCCGTGAGGCCTTCGAACAGCCATTTCGTATTTCTGGATAAACTGCTCCGTTTTTCCAGGGTACATTTGTTTTCCCAAGGTAATCATCTGAAGTTTATCTCTTGGATTTTTGAACAAAACAAGATAAGCTGCATTTAGACTTAAAGTGCGCATGATTCTTCCTTGAAAATAAATATTTTGAACTATAAAAATAACGCTGAGATTCCGATGGTGAGAGCCTTTGGTAAATAAGTCCAAAATTCGTTTGTCGTTGGAAGTTTCGGCCATTTGATCATCAATAACAATAAGATTATTGACACGTGGGTCAATTAAGTACCAGCCCTTGTCAAGATCATGCGGGATACCTTTAACAAACTCTATCCCAGGTATAGTCTTGATCATTTGATCATAAGCGGGCTGCCATTGTGAATAGCTCCATATTATTCTTTGTGGTGCAGTGCTAATGACTTGAGAAGCATGATGAAGTAGATTTTGCACCCAGACTGTTTTTCCCGATCCTGTCATGCCGGCTACTAGAGCTGTGAAGGGATGGAGCATTTGAAACTGGCCACACTGATTAGTTTCCATGGATATTGTTATTTGATTTGCACTTGGTTGATAGGTGATGCTCTTTTCTTGTCGATGAAGTACTGTTCGCTCTGGACCATCAATCTTGTGCACTCGTATAAGATGGCTTGATAGATTTTGTACCACTTTATGGCACACAGGACAGCTCCGTCCCATGTCGTGACTTGATAGCAATGAGAGAATTGAAAAACAATACGTGCAAATGTTTAAGCTTTATTGTTGTCTATCGGCTATTGGCTATCGGCTATCGGCTATCGGCTATCGGCTATCGGCTATCGGCTATCGGCTATCGGCTATCGGCTATCGGCTATCGGCTATCGGCTATCGGCTATCGGCTATCGTCTATCGGCTATCGGCTATCGGCTATCGGCTATCGGCTATCGGCTATCGGCTATCGGCTATCGGCTATCGGCTAATTAACCTCGAGTCGCGGGATATTTTTCTCATTTTCCAATTATTTCTTATAATACTATAAATATTGCAACCAACGTTGAAATCTAATCATTTCTTGTTAAAGAAAAGAGAATGAACATGAATCCCTTGATTGCAGACAACTTTGGATATTTGCATCTTTTATGCCATTGTTCCGAGAATCAACGAAATTTCTTACATGCGTCAGCTACTCCTAAACAGGTGCATGCTATTTCTGAAGTCTGCCACAATCTGTTAAAAGGAATTATTCCACTCTCATTTTCTCAGAAAGGATACTTACATCCTCATGCTAAAGATATTAGACAGCTAGCCAGCCCATCAACACCATTCTTAACCAAGAAACGAGTTTTAACGCAGAAAGGAGGTGCCTTTTTGCAGGATGTAGTATTACCTCTGATGGGATCGCTTGCCCCTCTATTGATATAAATAAGATTTTGCTGTCATCCAAGGTTCATTTGAGGATATTCAATTGTGGAGTCAGGATGAAGCGGAAACACGAAGAGCTAGAACATGAAGATTCCTCAGAAATTGAAAGTGAGGATGAAGAGAATTTTGAAGGTAATGATGAAATAAGCCAAAAAGCAGGAGAGCTTTCTCAAAGTATACCAAAGGAGAGTGCTTTGGATTTGCTCCATAGTATGGCGACCTCAAAAGATATTCTTTATTGGAACTCTCATGGAGAGATGACATATCATCAACGAAGAATCCCAGTTACAAGAACCAACGAGCTCCTTGAGTATGCATTATTACCTTACAACCCAGATGTGAGACCACCAAGAGGTCTAAGAACATTCACCAATGGATCGATTGAACTAGGTATCGATAAAAAGCTCATTGGAAATCAAAAATTATTGGTTGATCTTGTTGCTAAGCAACCAGAACATGAGGTCAGTGATGATGGCAGCACTGAAGTAGAAAGTGATTCAAATAGCGATGAGATAGAAGAAAATGACGACCACAGAGAATATGGAAAAAGTTACTACCCAATTACCAGTGTAAATGAATCTGCTGATGATGATGACGAAGAGGAAGAACAAGAATGTCATATGTGTGAAGATGCTGGAAATTTTTCGAAAACGCTAGTGGCTGAATGCCCAAATTGTTTTTGGCATGAAGGATATTTAAGTCATCTAGGTGGACTTCTCGAGTGTAACATTTGCACAAATGTTTCAGGGCAAGTCCACTAAATACAAAGAAACTATTTTATACTTGCAATAATTGCGGGTCATTGCATCGACTGTCTTTGAAGTAAAAAAAATTACAGTTAATTGCTCCTGGGAACATTAGAGAAGAAAACAGTGATGTAGAACAGGAAAATATCCAAATGTAGTAGGACCTCCAAGACGTTCTGAAAGACTTAGAGCTATTGCAAAATCTATACCAGGATGGGAGAAATTATAAGAACAACCACTGCAATTTATAATTCCTGTATTTCTATTTTGTCATTGAAATAAAGATCGTAAACTATTACTCTGTTTGTTGCATTTACTAGTTATCAGATCATAATTTAATAGCCGTTTTATCCTGGTAAGCTAAACGACCGTAGTCTTCACGTTACAATAAGCGTACCTGCTTTATATATTCAAATGCAACTTCTAGTGATAATATTTCGAGTGGTAGCACAGCGTGCAGTGCGTTCGATTCCCATGCGGGGAGGGGTCCGGGTTCAAATCCCAAAGAGAGTGAAGTTCGTTTTTCAAAAAAAAAAAAAAGATAAACATTCTTCTTCTTTCAATTCTATTAAAATACGACTATGATAGAGACTCTTCAAAATTGAAAGAACCCAAATAAAGAAAATATAAGATTAAAATGTGCGTGATCAAAGATTTAGTGCTCGCAGTTGGATATTATGAAGATAATAAAACCACCAACAATAAAATCATGATCGAAAAACGGGTCACCCGCAGCACCCCTCCCCTCCCCTGCTAGCGGCGCGGCGAGGCTAAAATGGCTTGGGACGGAGCGAGAAGGACAGGGATAGAAAAATAGGATGGGACGGGAAAATAGGATGGGACGAAAATGGTGCCAAAGTGTCCCAGTACTCTCATTCTGTTACTACTCACATATCCCGCTGGGGCCACACAGGCACACGCCAACCACCGACCTGGGGTCACACAGACACACCCAGGGTTTTCTATTCCGCTGGGGCCACACAGGCGCACACCAGCCACGTATCTGGGGTCACACAGACACACCCAAGCTTTTTTGTCTTCCACTGTGGCCACACAGGCACACGCCAGCCACCTACCTGGGGTCACACAGACACACCAAGGTTTTTCTATTCCGCTGGGGCCACACAGGCACACGCCAGCCACCTACCTGGGGTCTTTTTTTCTTTCTTTTTTTTTTTTCTCTTTTCTTTTTTATAATCACATCCGTGAAGGTCATCAAAAACTTGTAACTATAAAATTAAAATACAAGTTAGACAAACAAAACACATAAAAATAGAGTGATGAAAAACAAAGCGGCCCAACCAAACAAACGAGATACTAATTGAAACGCCATACCAAAAACTCCCTGGGACCGACACCTCGAAGCACAAACCAGAAAAGATTTGAATACGAGTAAAATATGCGGACTAAAACCGCTGCGTTGTAATGAATAAATCCTTCCCACTGGTAGATACAGCGTAAAATAAAGATGATAAAACTCCACATATAGCAACCGAAGTACGCTATCCGAAGCGAACTAGAACAAAATCTGAACTACGAAAACCATTCAACAAGACCACTGAGGTTTTGCGACTTACACACAAATATATCACATCCCACACTAAATAATCATGAAATACTCACCGCCGTGGCAATTTCGACCGCCTCAGAGCCTTTTGCTTGGCCTGAAACCGACGCTGTCGAAGTATTGGCCGACACAACGTTAGGCGGTGTAGAACCTGGAGTAGTCGTCACTGTAGCAGAAAAATTAGTTGCGTTGGACGCCATTGGCGCGTTGGACGCCCCTGTCACAGCCGATAGTATCGGCAGCACGGCTTGAGAGATCTCTACTAAAGGTTCAAGGGGCAAAGAAGGCCGTGCTGCCGAGCTAGCTTCTTGCAAGTTTGACATCTCGAAACTGGTTGAACTGACACATTTGCATAAGTTGCTTGTTCTTATATAATGCTATGACGTCATTGCACGGGATAATACATATTCATGAAGTGTGAATAGCATCACGGAATTCTACTGACCATGCGCACTATTAAGCACAGGTTTACGCGCGGGTTTCCTGTGGCGGAGGGAAATTTAAAATTCATAGCAATGGCGCCACAGATTGCGGCGATAGCCTTGCTCGTTTCAGCTTTTTTAATGTCAATTTCTTCTAAATTTTGTTCCTGTTGAGTAATCATATATCAACAATGTACATATGGTGCTAAATACAATGATGTTCAATTGCACTATCCGTTTCGATGTATTACTGACGTAACATACTTTCAACGAGTTATAAATAAAAGTTGTACAGATCAGAGCTTTTCTCAAATTATGTGAAATATTCAATTCAATTTGAAGGTTGAGAAGGTTTAACCGATTAACAGGTTAGCTCAGTTGGGAGAGCGTTGGCTGTTAATCGGGAGGCTGCGGGTTCGAACCCTTAACCGGACCATCACTCAGGGTCTTTAAATGATTGAGGAGAATGTTCTTCGATTTATAATTGTAAGGGTTCGCGTCATCTCGGATAAGGACGATAAACTGGAGGTCCCGTCTCGCCACACTACACATTAACCATTAACGGGGGGACGTAAAAGAACGACTGAGGACGCAGGTAACGACCATCCTCGGTGATAGGCCTACACTAATACATACTAATTGCTAATCAACCTCATGCTTGTAAATCCGGATTACATACTATAAAATTTTTTATAAAGATTGTAAAGCGCATTAAGACATCGGGTGAAAATGCGCTATATGAGACAAGGTCTGAGACAAAAGGCTTTTTCTAAAGGCGATCAAGCAAAATACCAACATTTGCGTGATAAAGTCGCTGGTCAAATTACCAATGCAAAACGTAAATTTTACGAGATAAAGGCTCAACCACAGCGTCACGCAAATCCAAGTAAATGGTTCAGAAGCATATTTTCGCTTTGCGGTGTGACTAGCCAATCGTTAAATCCTGCAACAGCCAACAAGGACTTACAGGAACTATCAGACCAATTACTTCAAGCCTTTGCTGCGCCTTGGCAAAATCTGACTCCAACAGCCCTCTCGGTGAGCGACCTATGTGAAAATCTTCAAGACCATCCGCCATCTGTACCAAGTATTGGGCAAATTAAAGCCTTACTTAAACGTATTGATCCTTCCAAAGCGACCGGAAGTGACGGTATCCCAGCCTGGTTCTTGAAAAAATTTACATGAAGAGCTAGCTCCAGTCCTACACGACGTCTTTTGTACCAGTATTCAGCAGTGCAAGTATCCCACTGCCTATAAACATGCACTTGTAAGCCCAGTGCCCAAAGTAAACAACCCAACCGATATAAAGAATGATTTTAGACAGATTTCAGTACTACCACAGACTGCAAAAGTACTAGAAAAGATCCAACTTGTGCTACACGGAGATGTTTTAAGAGTAAACAACAACCAACACGCATTTACTAAAAACAGATCTACAGTGTCTGCACTGTCTAATATCACTCAAGACTGGTATAATGCAACTGAGCCTGGTAGCTCATTTACTGGGGTCCATGTTATCTTTATTGACTTCAAGAAAGCGTTTGACCTTGTTGATCACGGTGTCCTACTAACTAAGATTGCTAACAAGGGTGTCAACAAAAGCTTTTGGAAATGGATTCAAAGCTTTCTAACAGATAGAACTCAACAAGTCAAACTAGCAGGTGTTCTGTCAAGTACTGGCCCTGTAATCGCAGGAGTCCCTCAGGGCGGGGTTATCTCTCCCACACTCTTTAATATTCACATCGATGACATCGAAGAAAGCATTCCATCTGAATTGTCTCTTACTACATGCAAATACGCAGATGATTGTACACAGTACCAACTTGTTACTGATAAGAGTCAAATACAAGAAGCAGTAAACCATCTTCAGTCATGGGCAACCAACAACAAAATGCAACTCAACGCACTTAAAACTAAAGATATGTGGATCAGTTTCAAAAAGTCTTGTCCTGCTCCTGATCCAGTCTACATCAACGGAAGGGAACTTGAGAGAGTAGAAGAATTCAAACTTCTTGGTGTAAAGGTTCAAAATAACCTAAAATGGAACTCTCATGTTAATGAATTAATTACTCGAGCCAATAAGAAGATCTACAGTCTGCGGGTATGCAGGAAAGCTAATTTACCAAAGGATGTTGGACTGACTATATATCAAACTAAGATAAGACCACTGCTCGAATATGCTTCACCAATCTGGGATGGTTTACCAGATTACTTGATTGATGATCTTGAACGGGTGCAACATAGATGTCTAAAGATCATAGATATTCCAAAGAATACTCTGAATAGCTTAGCTTCTAGAAGACAACAACATACACACAAGGAATTTACTGACATTGTAAACAACGTAGACCACCCTTTCAGGCGTTTTTTTACAATTTAAAACGGGTACCAAATACAAATCTAAGATCAATTTCCAAAGTAAGAGTTCCTACATCAAAAACTAAGAGACATGAACGATCTTTTTTAGTACGAGGAAGTAAATGTTTATAATCCCTTTGTAATAGTAAATTTTGAAACTGATTATATATTCTTAAACATGTACATATATATAATATATAATGTTTATTTATAATTTTTATTCTTATTTGTAAGATAGTCGTATTTCTTTGACATTTATTTACATTACATTACATTACATTACATTACATTACATTACATTACATTACATTACATTACATTACATTACATTACATTACATTACATTACATTACATTACATTACATTACATTACATTACATTACATTACATTACATTACATTACATTACATTACATTACATTACATTACATTACATTACATTACATTACATTACATTACATTACATTACATTACATTACATTACATTACATTACATTACATTACATTACATTACATTACATTACATTACATTACATTACATTACATTACATTACATTACATTACATTACATTACATTACATTACATTACATTACATTACATTACATTACATTACATTACATTACATTACATTACATTACATTACATTACATTACATTACATTACATTACATTACATTACATTACATTACATTACATTACATTACATTACATTACATTACATTACATTACATTAATGTAATGTTTGTTTGTTTGTTTGTTTGTTTGTTTGTTTGTTTGTTTGTTTGTTTGTTGACGTCACATGCAAGGCATCTATTAATTTGCATTTATTTATTTTTCCAAGAGTAAAATAACTTACCAGTGGTAACTCTATTACTATATGTTACTCTCCCCGTTTCATTGGCAGTATAACCAAATACATATATGTTGTAAACGGACACATGTAGGAGATCGCTTATAACGATGGTAGTGATATTTGTTTCAAAAAAGTTAACATAGCCACTGCCGTATAGGAACAGATTTACTCTATATCCAAGAAGTTTACCAAAGACAAATTTATCTGGGATCGGGTCCCATGTACCGACTGCTGTAGTTCCATTTACAACCAATTTCAGAGCAGAAACTTCCGGTATTGGATCTATACAAATAAATAGCAAAAGAGAAATTAGTTTACATTAAATGCATATTTACTGTTCTCTCTAACATTGTCAAAGAACTTTATTGGAAATATGCAATTTGATCTCATTTTACCGAATCAGTCAAAAAAATACCCATTAATTGATGGATTTCCTTCTCAGTTTAAGATAACAAGACAGCTATCAAGTTCAACAAAATAAATGATGACAATAACAAGGCGATGACGTTATTGATATGTTTTTTTTTAACCTCCACCAAAAATGCGTGCACATGTTTCTAAAGATGATTTAATTAATAAGTTTTATGTTGCTTGCATAAGGTCTGTCTCTGACTATGCTATACCAGTGTTTCACTTATCAAAAGACAAGTGACAAAAGAGGGCTTCAAAAACCATCTGCCCTGATCATTCCTACACAGAAGCACTAGCATTGTTTAATTAAGAACCATTAGTGGATCATCATAAACACCTGTCAGTCTCTTCTTGGGCAAATCGTTAACGATAAGAATCATAGGCTATACAAGCTACTTCCACCAGTGCATGAAAATAAATATAAGCTTAAGGCCGGCACACACTTGACTTGTCCCCGCGACATGTCGCCTCATTGTGCGCTGGTTCAGCAATCCCAACCGGTTGGATTTCATGCGGCAAGTCGCAGCAACAAAATTCTGTCGCGATGCAAATGCAAATTTTCAACGATTTTCCAAACACAGAATTATTTTAATTTGGCAAAAACATTATTCCATTATTTCTAAGGTTCTACAGTTGGGATTTTTTTCTCACGGTTATATATGCTAGGTCATGGTACTGAAATCCATATACAATGTTTTCAAAAACACTTACCGCTTAAAACTAGAGTTATTATTTTTTCTACGTTAAAAATGAGCTTTCTTATGACAGCTATAGCGTTGCTATGGTGACCGGTCACATGATCATTTGTGCAAAAAGTAAATCTTTGACTAAAAGTCTTTGTAATATAGTCCACCCATGAGCTTTGGAGGCAGATGATATTTAATAAACCTCTGACATCCTAGACGGCCCATAACTATATGGAGCCTCCTTAAGCTGCAAAACCAATAGAGCAAGAAATAGCTTCATCAACCATCAATGCAGAGCTGCCGCCCCAACATAAATATTTGCCTCTGTCAATCCTAATATTATCTAATGAAAATTGTACCTGGCTATTTGTTAATTATTATTCATTATTATATTACATATTTATTTATCTTGTTGTAATACGCAATTCAGCCCTTGGGCTGCAACTTAATTCATTATTAAACTATCTATCTAAAAATGGCTCAAATTTGTGATGTAAATTTTGTAAGTTTGAGTTTTTATCTTGCAAAAACTTTTTCCTTCTGGCTATCTTTGTTGATGTTGCTTTATCTCACTTAATCAAATACCTAATAATGTAGCAACGTGGGCAGTATTTATATATTCATTATATACTGCCCTATTTATTTACATTATATTATGATATTGTAACAAACGTTTCAATGAAAATATTTTATGATGGATATAGTATATAAATAATTGCGTCACCCTTTTTTCTCGCAATGCCACTCTATTCTCTTCACTACTGAGATAATTGATCTGAGTTGTCTGTCTGTCTGTCTGTCTGTCTCTATTTGTCTAAGTGTGTGTGTTTCTTTGTTTGTCTGTTAGTAACTTGAGTACTTACACAAGTAAACAGGTGTGTATGCCGCTTGGCTTGTGTCATTGCTTGTGAAACCCTGAATGAGCAGGTATACATTCTTTCTGAATGGAAGATGACCTATGATAGTCTTATTCTCATTTGTTTTGTGTAATTGTAATAGGGTATAACCATCTCGCAATTGTATTTTGTATCCCAGTATATCATCTCTTTGTATTGGGGCCCATTGAACTTCCAAAGTACTGACATTGATTTTGGTTGCCAATAAACCATGAGGACGTTGAATGGTAGCTGTAAAATAATATAATAAAATGCATTTAAGAGGGAATGCTGTTACTAGGTCAAAACAAAAACAAATAACACATCACATTGTACAACAAAGAACGTTTTCAAAAATATTGTGTATTTTAGTAATGCTGTCAAGTACCTAAGAATCGACAAATAAATTACTTCAGTTCTAAAATATGTGCGAATTCAGACGTTTTAGAAAGTAAATACTGATCATGAATTGAATAGTAACATTTTTAAAAGTTCCAACTAGATGGGATACATGTATAAAACAGTTTGCTATATCACAAACCCCGACAGGTAAAATCAATAGTGGCCAGAGCGGCACTCGAACCTAGAACAGTCGGGTTGCGAGAGCAGAACTCTCACCACTTGACCATGCTTCCTCATGTACTTACGTGTTTCGAAGTACAAATATGTATTAAGGCCAGTTTCGTTGACAGTATAACCTCCAACGCGTATCCCATACCTTAACCAATCTTTGAGATATCTCAACACAACAGAGGTCTCGCTCGTTTGCCAAAAAGTTTCCAAGTTCCCAGTGAAATCATCGTAGAGTCTCACATTATATCCAAGTAGTACACCCGGTACGTGTTGTTTGGGGATTGGGTCCCAGAGGGCTACTGCAGTAGTTAGATTTATTTTTTGTACTTGAAGTCCAGTAGGTCTGGGAATATAGGCTGGTAAAATTTAAAAAAAATGGTATAATAGGTTAGTAATACAATGTAGTTTAGATATGAACAATAATAGTATAATAGTAGTTATTTCAAGACCGAATAGTTTTTTTGAAAAATAAGTAAAAAACATATAGCAGCAAACGTACCGAAAGTTAATCAAAATAAAGCTGTGTCAAAAAACAAAGCCTGTGGCAGTTAATTGTTTGGTGTGGAACTTTCTGTAAGTAAACATTTTGAAGATGAACAGTCAATTTTTTCAACACCCTTTTAAGCTGTTAGGGGTAGGTTTATGGTTATTTTATGCATATTATTTACATTTATAAGAAATACCTTGAAAATGCTGTAGGAATTGATTTTTTGTACGATACGAGTCCTCGAATCAGGATAACAAATTTAAAACAGTAACCTCAAAACTTGAAACTGACTGTGTTTGTTTATTGTTTAATTTATGTTTTTGATTTTCTTACTCAGTGCAAGTTTTATATACGTGTCCTTTAATAGGGATGTGTTCCTTATTATTTCCAAGACACTTCAAAATGAATAATCTACAGCCTGATCAATCTGACCACTGCCTTCCTATTCCGTATGGCAAGTGACACACTAATTCAGAGAGATTATTGTCGCACTTAACCAGAGTCTCAATTAATAAACAAATCGCCAAAACAGCAAATTATAGTTATAATAAAAACAAACGAGAGCGCTATTTTATGTAGTCAAAACAAATCTGGACAGAACTATACTATTGAAATCGGGAAGGCTTTATTAATATGAATGATAGTGAAGGTGTAGGTAACGCGGAAGTAAAAAAAACCCTTATTCGACGAGGAATAACTATGATCAAGAGAAAATGAGCTAATTCTGTGTATACTCTATTAAGGGCCTGTCTATATGAGGCAAGCCAGCCCGGTTTAGCGGGCTGGTTGCTTTTGTGTTCAAGCTATCAGAGCGCAAAAACAAAAGAAACCAGCCCGCTTAACAGCGCTGGCTCACTCCATATAAACAGACCCTTAATCTAGTGTAATAAAGTGTGATTTGCAGAAGTATACTTCACTGGTTAATGCAAAATCTAATATCACTGGAAAGAAAATTAGACAAAAAAAGAGATAAAGTAGGTTAAAATGTTTGTAAAATGTATAGATAAGTTATATATACACCGTAGAATGAAGAAGGTAAAAACTGACGTTTCGGATTTTATTCGTTCGTCGGAGTCAAATATGTCTAAATGTATCTTGGGACAATGAAGTAGCAGAATGTACTATGTAAGAAGACGTTTGGAATACTACGCGATATCAAATAGCGACTTTTATTTAGTGTTCCAAGGGCTCAACTCTACTTTGATATGGTCCGACTTTTACGTTTCTCACTGGTATAATCTAATCAACGTTATGCATACGCGCCTTTAGTACATTTGTACAATCTATATTAATTTCCTGTACAATATTGATGTCATGCAAATAAAGTGATATTTTGACCGTCGACTATATTAATTGAAGTTCGCATCTTGTTGTACACGACGTTTTCTTACAAGACTTGATATTAACTTACCTGTGACTCTTGTCAAGCTTAGAGCAAAAGAGAAAGAGAGAGTAATGCCGTACATCGTTGAAAACAGTCACTAGCTAGCACAGCGAAGTGTATTATGCTCAGCGCTTGAAATTCAATACTGTCTGGGGCAACTTTGACATGGAAGTAAATATTAAGTGTTCCAAGCAGTAGGGAGGGGGTGACACTTTTGTATGCAAATGAGCCGCTCTCCAGACTCATCGCTACCACCAACAAATCAACGCTACGCTTGACTGGCTTCTAGTAAATGATCGTGTAGTCGCCATCGTCGCTCAGCTTTACCTTTACAAAAAAGCTCAAAAATGAGCTCAAGGAAGCTATTGTGGTTTAATTTATTGTGATTGTGTCTCTTTTGTATATTCTAGTGTTAGTAGAGTGCAATTATTTTTCGATTCAAACTATTTCTTGTGAGTTTTAGTCTGTTTTACTTTCGCGGGACGTTCTCGGGATCAAACGTTTTTGTTCGGGACGCGCAAAATGTCTTCAGAAATACTTTATTTTCTCTAACAAAAACTAAACAGATATACTTCTAAATAGGAGGTTTTATAAAGCATTTACTAAGCTTTCATTTGATGTATATTTTACCTACTGACTGACATGGTCTCGTACTTCTCATCAATCCTTTTATTTGCGGTTAGTTCATTTTTAGCTCACTTTACATGTTTACCTCACTCATTTCGTTATCGACATTTCCTCCCCATAATAATTTTTGATTTATTCTTATTGACGCTGTTGCATTATTTGCTTTGTATTATTTTTGAGCCAAAGAACTGCAAAAAGTTAACATGCAATATAATGAAAAGGGGGAAAATGTTAACGGTATGTTTATGTATATGATTATGGAGGACCTTTGTATATAGTAAACAAAGTAATGCAAACTTTTAAAACATTCTCCTTTGGATGAGTTTTTACTATATTAATCATTCTTAATACACTAAATACGGAAAGGGTCATAATTATGCATGTATGTCTTTCAAATAAGTCAGTTATTGGTCATTATTTACATTTTAGTGATTAGCCTGTGCAAGCATATCTTTTTGCTGGTATTGACTGCTGAGGTTATATCGTATCTTGTGTTTAAAAAGATTGATGAGACGAACCGAGCGACCAACGCCATCCAAATTTTACAATCAGATAGATAAACATATTAACTATAAAACCTCCTATTTTGAACGAACAAAACCACTGTGTTCCATAGTAAGGACCATTAGCTTGTGCAAAATTGTGTCGTCAGATCGACGGCCGCCATCAATATTCAGGCACAAGAAATTACTTTTAGCAACGTTTTATGTGTTATCCAAACAAAAATACATTAAATACGCCATTACCAGTATGTGCTTTCATAGTTTCGAGACATGTTTCATCCAAAACTGTAAAGAAAGTGTAGTAAATCGCAAAAATTGCAACAAAATATGGAAGCCTTCGTTGCCGTCATATGAAAAACTCAGTGAAGCGTGCGGTGGTAGCGATGAATAAATGTTGGTTGCCATGGGAGACACCCTCCCCCACCCCCCTGGTTCCATGCAACATAGGAATTTCCGCCCAATGTGAATAAATGTGCCGTATTCAGGTTTTGCATTTATGTTTTTATGTTCATCAATTCAAGATATTTCAAAAAGTCATGAATGAGCTCTTAGGACAATTGGAATAGCCAGTTTGATCACGTCCATGAGCTGTTAAAACCGATAAAACACTCTCATTAGTATGCTTAATATAAAGAATTAGCCGGCACATATTGAAAAAGGGACTGGGTTCTAGTCTTCAAAAACAAAGCATAATTCATTAAAAAACGTCTTCAAATAACAAAAACACAAAGATAAACATCATTACTATGCTACTTTAAATCATTTGCTAGATATGTTTTAGTTATATTGAATTCATGAAGGAAAAATATTTTGGAAGGACACTGTCCCTCCATTAGATACATTTCTTGTAATATTCAAGTCGCAATAAATTTATCTGTGTTTATTCAATCTTAACAAAACTTTCATCATTTATTCATTTTAACATGTTCTCTTGAAATATGCTATCAATGATTTAAAAACATAAGCAATGATTTCAATAATTTGCATTTTTCTCAACGAGACCCCAGTCACTTTTTCAATATGACACCAGCGAATACTAATGAACGTAAAGTTTTATATAAAGCATACTAATGAGAAAACCCTTATCGGATGCCTCTAGAAAAGGTCTCAGTTGCATTGTCATCAAAGACCTTCACTAGCGTTTGAATATGATTTAGAAGCTAGCAGTCCTCTACTAGACTACTGTTCAGTTGTCTTTCAATGTGGGATCAAAAACATGTACATTTTTACTCAACTGCTCATGCTCAATACATGTTTTCTAACCAAACTTACATTTTTTTACTTTTTTAAGCATTTTCGCATTTGATATTACTTAATATAAGTATTGGCGTTTTTGAAGCAGTTTAATAAACTCGCAGATCGTGTTTTATCAGGTCTAAAAGCCCTGACTAAAGACCCTACTATATATATATATATATATACTCATGTGGTAAAGTAGCTGATACCATATAGAAAGTGCTCAATACACTAGAAGTGTAGAGCTGAATACAATGAATAAAATGAGACGAAGGTTCTCTGTTACTCTGAATTTCGTGCTTTCGCACTCGTCTATATATATATATATATATAGTATAGTTCGCACTACTATATATATATATAGTACAGTGTAAATAGAAAAAGAAAGAAGTAACTACATAGTCCCCTTTTTTGAGCTGCCTAGTAGTACTATCTGAAAAAAATATATATTGTTGTTATCCCATGTTTGCTTCTTTGATAAACATATATATGTATATATGAATATGGATGGTTCGAAAACAATCTTAGTGGTAGGTCCCAAGTGGTCAAATTTCAAGGAATAGTATCTATAAAGTATATTTATAGGCATATATAATTGGACCTTTACTGTTTGTCTTACTATACTGGAAATCTTTCAAAAATATCTTATTTTAGTACATCCTATAAATCGTGTTGCAGAGCTTAAGCATTTAGGAAACACCTTTAACGAGCATCTTTTGTGGAACGCTCATCTTGAGAATATACTATGTAGAGCAGAGAAAAGTCTTGGTATGTTAAGGCGATTGCATTGTTATCTCACAGCATGTTGTGCTAATACCATATATACATCATTTATTCATTGTATCATGGGATATTGTAGTAGTACGTGTTTGGGGGTTTTGTGGTTCAGTTAAAACTGCACTGTTAGTTAACAAATCAAAAACAGTTTTCCGCGTTTGGTACTCTGATCAAAACACGCTGGATGTTAAGAGAACATTTGAGAAGCTGGAAACCACTCCGCTACGCGTTTTTGATTTGCTTTATAAAATGACAAACGCGCAAAAAAACAAAAAAGGTCATTCAAAGTACATTCTCCTGACGTTTTATTCAAACTGTCCAATAAGCGCGCGCGATGGATTAAAATTTGAAAGTTGAAATGTTAGTGCGCGCTAAAATGACGAGAGCGTGTTTTGATACTCTCATCAAACATGGTTTTCGACCAATCGTAGCGAGCGTACTATCCCAATTATTTTATATATAACTTTCAAAGACGTGCATCTCTCTAAGATGAAGGATATTGATGAGGCATTAGCATCTACAATGGTCACTATTACATTGCAGACATGACCAGAATATATATAAGCTAGTTAGAAATGTTTGCAAAGTCGTTGTCCGCATTTTTTATTTTTTCATTTCAAGACTATTTCCTATTTAACAACCGTACGCATCGACCTAAAGTTCGCACTGAGATATCAATGAAAAATACCTTTTTTACTATAATGGCTGCATAGTTTATAATTTTTTCCAATGATATCAAATGATTGATTGTATATTACTGTAAATTTTATCGGAGCGTGTATGTATTTATTGGAATATCTATTGTTTGTATGTAACTGTTTTAATATTTAAACTATTATTTTTGTTATGTAAATTGTTGATAACAGAACCGTTAGTTATGTACAATGACTCTAATGACTCTCAAAAGACTCTAAAAATAGCCACATTATTAATTTCCAATGATATAAGCCTAAAGGGTGATGACGTTTTACCACCGTGTCTAGACCAGAATACTTTTCACATTGCTTTTGTTCACTAATTATGACTATTGTTCCACTATTCTCGAGGGAATATAAAATTTGAATATGAAATGATTTTAAAAACTATTATGGTATAGAGACGGGGGTAAAACGTCATCGCACTTCAGGGCTATTGAAAGACTTCACAGATGACGAGTTTTTAACTTCAATTTGTAGTCCACAACGTTTCAACGCCATATTGGATATTGGATAAGATATAAATATTCTTCCTTCATTACAGTTAATGTTATTGGTATGGATGTTACTTCGTTCTCTGATGTTTTAGCTGTGTATAAAGTTCTGTGATTGTCCTTAAGATACCACACTAGTTGTAACGTAGATTTAAAAATTTGAAGATCTTACTCCAACCGTTAAATAAATTCAAATATAATTGACCACTTCAAATATTGAACTGTTCATATTATAGTCTAGCACTAATCACGTTTAACGTCAGAGCCATTTTCATGTATGCCACAACGTTAACAAGTGTTATTCTTGAAATACTGTGTTGACAAACAATGTATGGTGCTTTGGTGTATTTTTGTATCTTCTTCAGCTTAACAGAAACCATAGGTAAGGTTGAATAATGCTTCTCACTCTAGACTTTGTTAATTTCATTATTTGTTCGTGTTGTTTTTTCATGCTCCTGCTGAGGTATAGTCTGGAATCACAAACTCGCAGTAAAATGCTGTATGTCACAATGAACATGAAAGTTTCTCTGGTTCTTGTTCGTGCTGTCTCACCTGCCTTTGCAGTTATTATTCGCCACTATTATCATGGGAATGTCCAAACTTTTGCTTTATTTTTCTCATTTTTCAACTGAGTAAATACCTCCATATGTATTCTTCTTTCGTTTTAGTAAAATATAAAAATCATCAGATATGATTGATGATTTCCTTAATCAAAAGTGTATTTGTTAATTGACTCCAAAACTCAAACGGTTCGGAAAAAGATATCCGACACTATGTTTTTTTTCGCATGGTGATATATCTTTAGTACATTTTTCATATCTATATATACACTCGCTTGCAAAAACGTTGAGATATGCATTTATAAAAATTCATCATTCATTCGTTATATTTAATGATATGCAAAACCAAAGACTTGCTTTACTTATTGCTTGCTTAAATACTACATACATACATTATTATTATAGCTCCCCATAAGGGTTATATTTTAGTTCGAATTTTGCATCCATTAAATATTTGTATAAATGCATAAATGTATACTACAACATTCTTGCAAACGATGGTATATAGAGTATGTATAGATATATACAGGGCCGTAACTCTTACAGGGGGGTGAACATAAAAAAATCCTGGATCACTGATGTTTTTTAGTAGCCTTTTTTTATTAGTAGCTGTTATATTTTTCAAAAGTCGTCGTGATTTTCAAAAACCCACAAAAACCCGTATCACAATTTACTGCTCTTATTGCACTTTACAGTTGTTTTGAACGACTTTATTCTTTATATTTTCGGTGATTATTATAGTTTTATGCTCTTGATTCCAAATCTAAGAAAGAAATTCTTGTAATAAAAAAACGGAACTGGATCGGAGCGGACCTTTTTACTTTTCTCTGATATAGAGATTATACGTATGAGCGGCCGATCTGTATGGAATATACAATGTCGAGCCAAAGGCGAGACATTTTATATTCCATACAGATTGGACGCGAACATTGTATATTATTATCCAACTTGTAAAAAATAACGCGTGAGTAAGACTGGATCGAGTAAAAATATACAGCGATATTTTTCGCTGTCTAAACCAGTTTAACAGGTTTTCATCTACAGCATCTACAGTTAAAATGTCTGCAAGGCAAACTGAATTAGTTTTGAACGTTTTCTACTGAAACGCTTACGATTCTTCTGTTAATAAGATCAGATAACGAAAATGTCGAAATTAAAATTGAAAACAGAGTCAACGTGAACATGTAAACACATAGAACAGAAAATGCTTTGTAAGCTCACAAGTTTATTGACATATAAGCTGACTGACTAGCTCGTATAAGGAAAAGAAAAAAAATGAAATTTTGCCTTAATACAACAAAATGTAATCCTTCAGTGGAAGAGCTGCAAAAACGTCCTTTATAGTAGCAATGTAAAGCTAATTGAAGCAAGCAACTACGATCCACGAATGGAAACGAAAGCACCATAATCGCTGCAAGTTCTTGACACAACATTTCCTTTGTTACTGCATTTTCATTTGACTTCATCAAAGTTTCCGAACGGTAGCCATTTTTTCATTTGTTTTGTTGACGTTCTCCCTCTTTTTTCTCAAAATACAGCCAAAATTTGTGCAAAAACAGTCGAAAAAAATTACATTATTTAATCGGCTAAAACGGCGTGTTTGTGTGAGCTGCTAAAGCCGGTTTGACCTGTATGAAAAATGAGCCAATCAGAGTGCAATACGTACGTCACGCAATGTCCAACTAAATTTTTTAAGGAAATGAAAATTACCATTTTTTTCTATTTTTTCGACCCTTTTTTCATTTTTACGAGATAGTTGGATAATAAATAACTTATTAGACAGTTGGATGTGGAATATGGCTGGATATTTTACTCGTCAACTTGCATTTTGACTCGCCTGAAGGCTCGTCAAAATACAGCGTGACTCGTAAAAATATCCAGCCATATTCCACATCCAACTGTCTAATAAGATATATTTATTTGTAAAATGTCTAGATTAATGCAGCTATTCTAGAGTAATGTTTTTGAAATTAGATTTAATTTGGCCAAGATATTTCAAGCTAACCCTTATGCAAATCAGGACGATTTCTGTATAAAATATACAGATGCCTTCACGGTAGTGATTTTCTATTGTTCTGGGTTCATTAATTATTCATGAATTTTATAATTAAATATATAAAGAGATAAAAAATATTAAGATTGTACATTAGACTGCGTAATATATATATATATATATATATATTTATATAGAGAGAGAGATATTATCTAATACTAGTGGCACCTAAGACATATGAACAATGGAAAGAGGTGTACCGTAAACAAATAAAGTTGAAAATAAACCTATTTCAAAAAAGGTTGTCGGGGAAAATAAGGAAAATTAGCATCGTATTCTGAATGTAGATATCTCGACCGAAAGGTACTGTGGACTACCAATAACGATAAGAAATAAGCAGTAATCTTATTCAAATCAGCGTCATTTTCTCAGGTTAAAGATATCAGATGGTCGATAAAATGGTATATGTGTATCTTCTGTAGCTATTCATTAAAAAAACATTATCCACAGACCTTTCCAGCCGTATAATGGATATCAGCAATCCGAAATCCGTCATTCCCAATGGAAAGAGATGTGCCGTAAACAAATAAAGTTGTTAATAATTGAATATAACCCTATTTCAAAAAAGGTTGTCGGGGAAAATAAGGGAATACCGTATTCCGAATGTAGATTTCTCGACCAAAAGGTACTGTGGACTACCAATAATGACAAGAAATAGGCTCTGTTGACTGTAAAATGTATGTAAAATAATTTACATATATATGTTTTTTTTTACATACTATCATATTTAGTGACGGTTCGTGAGAATTTTGTTGAAAAATGTACATACATTTTGCATACAATCACATAGAATTAGTTGTATGTCATATCAATTTACACACTCTCATCCATAGGTATTGTATGTAAAATGTATGTAACTTACAAAGTATTTACATAGTACGTAAATGGTTGAGATTTTCCAGTGTATGGTGACCTATTCTCAATTGATCTTATAAAATTCATGAATAATTAATGAACCCAGAACAATAGAAAATCACTACCGTGAGGGCATCTGTATATTTTATACAGAAATAGTCCTGATTTGCATAAGAGTTAGCTTGAAATATCTTGGCCAAATTAAATCTAATTTCCAAAAATATTAATCTAGAATATCTGCATTAATCTAGACATGTTATAAGTAATATACAATATTCGCGTCCGATCTGTATGGAATATAAAATGTCTCGTCCTCGGCGCGACATTGTATATCCCATACAGATCGGCCGCTCATACTGTATATATTACTAAACACTGGTATTCTGGTATATATAAAACCTAATTATTTTCTTCTTTTGCAGATTTTGATGGAATCACCCCTGGACCAACTAGTTTAAAAGTGGATAAGATAAATTTGACTACAGTGAAAGCTAGTTGGGACCCAATACCTAAAGATTATGTCCCGGGTGTTTTGCTTGGGTACAGCGCAATCTTGTATGGGTGGCCTTCTAGTCAACGCATTACTACAAACAAAACCAGTGTCATATTTAAAGGACTCAAAGACTGGACATATTACTCTTTAGAAGTTTCAGGCATTCCACAAAATAAGAAGGCTGAAAGATCAACCGCGCTGAAGTTAGCAGCCAACTTAGCAGCCAACTCAAAATTTCAAAATATTGCTTCTATTGTTATGTATTACAACTTATACATCTTACTGAATACTTTCATGAACATATAACATATACCTATTCAGATAACATAAATATATTTGATATATTACATGTCAAGTTTTAGTCCTTACCATCAATGTGGTATATCTCAAAATGTCGATATATTGCTTCAATTCTTATATAACACGAATGAGATTAATTATTTATCACTTTTATGAATAATGTAATTATCAATATAATATTAATCAATTGAATATATTACTTATTAGCTATTAGAGCTTAACATAAATGATGTTTATCTAAAATATCGAATCAAAACACAACCACTTCAGTTGTAATAATCGAGGTTTGTAGATGGGATTCGGACCACTTCCGTGTAACAATCGAGCTTTGTAGATGGGATTCTCTCCACTTTAGCTGTAACAATCGAGCTTTGTAGAAGGGATTCTGACCACTTCAGTTGTAACAATCGAGCTTTGTAGAAGGGATTCTGACCACTTCAGTTGTAACAATCGAGCTTTCTAGATGGGATTCTCTCCACTTTAGATGTTACAATCGAGCTTTGTAGATGGGATTCTGACCGCTTCAGTTGTAACAATCGAGCTTTATAGATGGGATTCTGACCACTTTAGTTGTAACAATCGAGCTTTGTAGATGGGATTCGGGCCACTTTAGTTGTAACAATCGAGCAAGGTAGATGGGATTCTGTACACTTTAGATGTTACAATCAAGCTTTGTAGATGGGATTCTCTCCACTTTAGATGTTACAATCAAGCTTTGTAGATGGGATTCTGACCACTTCAGTTGTAACAATCGAGCTTTCTAGATGAGTTTCTGACCACTTCACTTGTAACAATCGAGCTTTGTAGATGGGATTTTGGCCACTTTAGATGCAACAATCGAGCTTTGTAGATGGAATTCTGACCACTTTAGATGCAACAATCGAGCTTTGTAGATGGTATTCTCTCCACTTTAGATGTTACAATCGAGCTTTGTAAATGGGATTCAGGCCACTTTAGTTGTAACAATCGAGCTTTGTAGATGGGATTCGGACCACTTTAGTTGTAAGAATGGCACTTTGTAGATGGGATTCTGACCACTTCAGTTGTAACAATCGATCTTTGTAGATGGGATTCTGACCACTTTAGTTGTAACAATCGAGCTTTGTAGATGGGATTCTGACCACTTCAATTGTAACAATCGAGCTTTCTAGATGGGATTCTGACCACTTCAGTCGTAGCAATCGAGCTTTGTAGATGGGATTCTCTCCACTTTAGATGTTACAATCGATCTTTGTAGATGGGATTCTCTCCACTTTAGATGTTACAATCGAGCTTTGAAGATGGGATTCTGACCACTTTAGCTGTAACAATCGAGCTTTGTAGATGGGATTATTTAATAAAGCTTAGATCCTGAGTGATGTGGCTGCAGTTCTTTCATCTACAAAGCTCGAATGTCATAGTAAAGGTGGCTGTACTTCCATTTACAAAGCTCGATTGTCATAGTAAAGGTGGCTGTTCTTCCACCTACAAAGCTCGATTGTTACAACTAAAGATGTTAGAATCCCATCTACAAAGCTTGATTGTTACACCTAAAGGGGACAGAATCCCATGTACTAAGCTCGATTGTTACAACTGAAGTGGTCAGAATCCCATCTACAAAGGTTGGTTGATACAACTAAAGTGGCCAGAATCCCATCTACATAGCTCGATTGTTACAGCTAAAGTGGTCAGAATCCCATCTACAAAGGTCGATTCTTTCAACTAAAGTGGTCCAAATCCCATCTACAAAGCTCGATTGTTGCACCTAAAGTGGTCCAAATCCCATCTACAAAGCTCGATTGTTACAGCTAAAGTGGTCCGAATCCCATCTACAAACCTCTATTGTTACAGTTAGAGTGGAGAGAATCCCATCTGCAAAGCTCGATTGTTACAAATAAAGTGGTGAGAATGCCATCTACAAAGCTCGATTCTTTCAACTAAAGGGGTCCAAATCCCATCTACAAAGCTCGGTTGTTGCAGCTAAAGTGGTCCAAATGCCATCTACAAAGCTCGATTGTTATAACTAAAGTTGTCCACGCCGGGCACAAACAGCTCTAAAAGCGATTTTCATCAAATTGCTGTTTTGCATCAAATATCGTTCTCCTACTTCTTACGATTCTAGAAGTGAAAACCGTTTTTGATTTGGATGACGGAAACATGAATTATAGCCATTTTAAGGATAAAAATATTTCCCGGGAAAATTTCGCGGGAAAAATATTGAATAAAACCTTTGGGAAAACAAATCGCTTGGTAAAAAATTGTCAATTCAAATTTTTTTCTTGAAATTGTTGCTTAATTCAAAGGAGGAAAGAAGTGCAAAAAATTCTATCGTTTTAGATTTTTGATTTTTGTCTTAGTAAAGCAGAAAAATAAATTTGAAAAAGTAAAAAATCACTATGACGTCAATATGACGTCACAACTTTTTCTTAAAAACGTTTACGCGCGTACTTTTCCGGAATTTGAACATTTTTCAAGATAGAATTACTAAAACTTATGTTTTCGGGGCAAAATCGCTAAAATTTCTTATCTCTTACTATTTGTAATAATTATTTCTATCTCAAGTGACGTCATATTCGATGACGTCATCAAATTCCAAAAATCCCTTATATCTCCGTAACCAATGAACAAAAATTCACGAAAATTTCAAAAATGTTTTTAGAAGCTTATGAAACTCTAGAATATACATCAAAAGCGTGTCTAACGATAAAATTGATTTTTTTCACTAGTTGTATTATTTTATTATGACGTCATCATGACGTCGAAAAATTTAGGAAAAAATTCAAAAAAGTTTGCCACCATAGTTATTTATTGTCTGAAGGTTTTATAACACACAGATGAATATTTTTCAAGAAATATAAAAAAAACGCAAATTGGTGACATTTCAAAGTGCTGCTTTCTGGGCCCTTTATGCCCGGCGTGGTCAGAGTCCCATCTACAAAGCTCGATTGTTACAACTAAAGTGGTCCGATTTCCATCTACAAAGCTCGATTGTTACAACTGAAGTGGTCAGAATCCCATCTACAAAGCTCGATTGTTACAACTAAAGCGGCCAAAATCCCATCTACAAAGCTCGATTGTTATCACTAAAGTGGCCAGAATCCAATCTACAAAGCTCGATACTTACAACTAAAGTGGACTGAATCCCATCTACAAAGCCCGATTGTTACAACTGAAGTGTACAGAACCCCATCTACAAAGCTCGATTGTTATAACTAAAGTTGTCAGAGTCCCATCTACAAAGCTCGATTGTTACAGCTAAAGTGGTCCGATTTCCATCTACAAAGCTCGATTGTTACAACTGAAGTGGTCAGAATCCCATCTACAAAGCTCGATTGTTAGAACTAAAGTGGCTAGAATCCCATCTACAAAGCTCGATTGTTACAGCCTAAGTGGTCCGAATCCTATCTACAAAGCTCGATTGTTACAACTGAAGTGGTCAGAATCCCATCTACAAAGCTCGATTGTTACAACTGAAGTGGTCAGAATCCCATCTAAAAAGCTCGATTGTTACAACTGAAATGATCCGAATCCCATCTACAAAGCTCAATTGTTACAACTGAAGTGGTCAGAATCCCATCTACAAAGCTCGATTGTAACATTTAAAGTGGAGAGAATCCCATCTACAAAGCTCGATTGAAACATCTAAAGTGGCCAGAGTCACATCTACAAAGCTCGATTGCTAAGACTGAAGTGGCCAGAATCACATCTACAAAGCTCGATTGTTACAACTGATGTGGTCAGAATCCCATCTACAAAGCTCGATTGTTACAACTAAAGTGGCCTGAATCCCATTTACAAAGCTCGATTGTAACATCTAAAGTGGAGAGAATCCCATCTACAAAGCTCGATTGTTGCATCTAAAGTGGTCAGAATTCCATCTACAATGCTCGATTGTTGCATCTAAAGTGGTCAGAATCCCATCTACAAAGCTCGATTGTTAGAACTGAAGTGGTCAGAATCCCTTATACAAGTGGAGAGAATCCCATCTACAAAACTCGATTGTTGCAGCTAAAGTGGAGAGAATCCCATCTACAAATCTTGATTGTAACATCTAAAGTGGCCAAAATACCATCTACAAAGCTCGATTGTTACAAGTGAAGTGGTCAGAATCCCATCTAGAAAGCTCGATTGTTACAACTGAAGTGGTCAGAATCCCTTCTACAAAGCTCGATTGTTTCAGCTAAAGTGGAGTGAATCCCATCTACAAAGCTCGATTATTACAACTAAAGTGGTTGTGTTTTGATTCGATATTTTAGATAAACATCATTTATGTTAAGCTCTAATAGTTAATAAGTAATATATTCAATTGATTAATATTATATTGATAATTACATTATTCATAAAAGTGATAAATAATTAATCTCATTCGTGATATATATGAATTGAAGCAATATATTGACATTTTGAGATATACCACATTGATGGTCAGGACTAAAACTTGACATGTGATATATTAAATATATTTATGTTATCTGAATAGGTATATGTTATATGTTCATGAAAGTATTCAGTAAGATGTATAAGTTGTAATACATAACAATGGAAGCAATATTTCGAAATTTTGAGTTGGCTGCTGAGTTGGCTGCTAACTTTAGCGCGGTGAAAGATCATATCTTCACTTTTACACGCGTGAGTAAAATGTCAATTTAAAAAAAAAATCTGAACTAGCTAAGTGACTGCCAGGCTGATTATATTCACAAACTCGTAGCTAGCTGGCTATTTAAACAAAGACAAACAAATGAACAAGCGTAAATTTAAATCTAAGAGTGAAATTAGCTAAACTGAACTATACTTACTACTTTTCCGTTACGCAAAAGTTACCAGAACTGCGGTGACATACAATATTGACTTAAGGCCTAAAGCTGTCCTTGGAAAATTTCAAAATGATAGAATGCAAGAGTAATATTTTCATTTGGAAACGACTTGCCCATAAGCAAAATGTTTTCCGTCTATCGTTTCAATGGACAAAGAAGTCTTCCGGTCATAAAATAAACTTATTTCAGATCTAGAATGAAAGTTATCTTACAAACACATATAGATTCCAGAAAAACTATATTTCTTAACAATAATCAGTAACTTTTAATTATAATGTGTGTATTTTTTAGCAACAATTCCAGGTCCCAGCAGGTTATTTGTGACCAGAATAAACACAACTGCCTTAATAGCTCAGTGGAACCCAATCCCCAACGAGCATGCAAGTGGTGCAATCCTGGGGTATAAAGTTCATTTGCGACATGATAACGACAAAGCCATTCAAGTGAACACAACAAGTCAAACCAGCATTGTGATCGAGGGGCTTGACTTTAATGTTATGTATAAAATTTATGTTCAGGGGTACACGGCAAGTACAGTCGGGCAGTCATCGTCGCTATCTTTATATTGGTGTAAGTACTGACTTATATTATGTTTTATATATTAGATGTCCTGAGTAACACACGTTCACACATATCACGATAAAAAGTGTGGGAAATTATTATCAAAATGAAAGCAATACCAAAAATAGGAGAGCATAGAGGACAAGTCATTCATTGTGTTCTGTGTTGTGCTTACAATTTGTTTTTCCGTTTACTTTTTTTCATTTTTTTCCTATTGAAATTGTATCCATTTTGTATCTTTTTTTATTCTGTAGTATAAAAAAATACCATTTATATTATGTAAAAAATCAACATTATTTAAACAGGTGTAAGGTAACATAGCGAAAATCATTTGTAACGTTTCTATAAATTGTATTGAAATAAAATGGTAAATAAAATGTTCATCAACAGAAATAAATATATGTACTATAAATATATATATATATAAGTCTAAAAATGTCATTTATTTAGCGTCATGCAATAAGTGCCATTTACAATATGTAGGTTCAACTAAAAACGAATTTAAGGTTAGGTTTAGAAACCATAAATCAGCTATGATAAATAAGAAAAGAACATGCGAAGTTGCAATTCACTTTAATAGTACACCACATAAGTTAAGTGATTTTAGTTTTACAGTTATAGAATCATTAAATAATTTGGATAACATAGAGCATGATCTGCTAGTTAGGGAAGCTTACTGGTGTACTCAGTTATTTACTTTTCAACCTTATGGTTTAAATAAGCGCTTGGAGTCAAATTCTAGTAAGAGAATTAGTTATAATTAAGTTAATAGTACAATCTTTATCTGTATTCTTGTGAAGTTGATCTGGCTTAGCTTTTGTTTAGTGTAATTTCTAGTTTGGCTAATTGAAAGTTTTGTTTTGCCACTTTTTTGGCATCACTTTTTCGAAAGTGCTTGTCTGTTAGGTTTTTTTTTTGGCCCGCGTGCGTTTTTTGTTGACGTACGTATTTATTTTATTAGGGCGCACGTGCTTATTTTAGCGCGCGCTGTGTAGGTTTCTGTTAGGGTTTGTTTTTTGGTTGCTTGGTTCCGTTAGTTTAGTTGTTGTCTTTTTACAAGTGGCGCGTGCAAAACATTCAGTTTGCTGAAGGAGGCTGAATAGCCGAAACGTCCAAATAAACAGCGCTTCTATAGTTGCAAGTTGTGTGGCCTTGATTTACTTTATTCTACTTATATATTATACTTATATATATATATATACACTCGTTTGCAAGAACGTTGTAGTATACATTTATACAAATATCTAATTTATTCGGTATATTTAATCATATGCAAAACGGAAAACTGGCTTTATGTATTGTTTGTTTCATTTCATAAATGTCAAAATATATTTTTCCTGTCTATTACATCGTACTGATTATAAAACAGTTAGTTTCGTGGGTAAAAACGGCTTCTTTGGCCTTTTGCATCTCATTAGATATTTGTATAAATGTATAAATGTATACTACAACGTTCTTGCAAACGAGTGTATATATATATATATATATATATATATATATATATATATATATATATATATACAGCCAACTGCATAAATTCTGTCGCCAAGAACATATATAAATATATATATTTCTCACCGAAGAAATTATGGGATACCTACCAATATATTTTTTTCGAGTTGGCCAGCATGAGTACTATCTGAAAAAAATATAGTGGTTGATATCCCATAATTTCTTCTTTGAAAAATATATATATTTATATATGTGTTTGGCGACAGAATTTATGCAGTTGGCTGTATATATATATATATATATATATATATATATATATATATATATATATATATATATAAGTTTTAACTACTTTTTGGAATTTCAGATAAAGTTCCGTCAATTACCAACTTACAAGTCAAAGTTATCAATATCACTACAGCAGTTGCTAGTTGGGACCCAATCCCCAGAGAACAAGTTCAGGGTGTCCTACTTGGCTATCTTGTAAGACTGCAATCATATTATTCAAGCGTTTTCGAAACTAGAACAAACGAAAGTACAGTCGTTTTTGAAAATCTCAAAGACTGGTTAACATACTGGGTAAACGTTGCTGCATATACTACAAAAACAACAGGCCCTCAATCAAACTATGCCTTTTATACAGGTAACTAATATATGCTTTAAGTGGATCTCGTAAAAATAAAACTGAACATGGAAATGTCTTTACACTTTGCAAATATAATAATATTTTTTGAGTTGCTTATTTCAAGAAATGAAAAAAAAGTGAGTTCCCTAAAATGGGTCACTCTGATTGTTTGCGAGGTATTTTAAAAATTATAGTCATTTTGCTGTCAAAAACAGGGTATTTTAGAGGGAGGATTTAAACGAGTTTACAAAATATCGCTTTTTTCGCTCGAAAACATCTCAGGTAATTTCAAATGTTCCTGATGCTTCAGAAAAAGAAGCGATCAAAAATCATAAACTGTACAATTCTGACTTTATATAAGATATGTGAATAATACTTATAATCTTTTTTTAGCAAACATACCAAAACCAAATATTGGAAATGTTGAAAAAGTAAATTCAACTACTGCAGTAGTTAGCTGGAGCCCAATCCCAAAAGAAAATGTCCGTAACCTTCTTGGCTATATTGTCACTATTACAAACATTTCAGACGTAATTTTAGAACAACGCAACACAAGTGAAACCCGCATTTTTATTACCAATAACTGGAACAACGTGAACTACAAGGTCTATATACAGGGTGTCACAGCTACTGAAAGGGGACGCTCACTTTATCTATCTTTTTCTTTGAGTAAGTCAATTCAAATCATTTAGAGTTGTAACAATAAATTGTTGAAACACCAATAACTTAATAGGTTGACTCAATAGAATATACCCAAGTTTTTGCTGTTTAGAAAAACTAATTTAAGAAATTTCAAGCATATATATCGTCATTACAAAACATGGTTCTGGTCCTTGGAAACTTTGAACGCAAGTGTCGAATTCTCGAAGAGAGGAGGGGGTAGCTACACTTTTGAATGACGGCTTGCATTCTTGGGATGCCAAGTGCACTCAAATCATTGTGCAAGTGTTGAATTAGCTTAACCTTAATTCTTACCCATAATACTAACCCTAACTCTAACCTATTGCACTTGATTGATCGACTGAACATATAAATGTTTAAAGGATTTCATGTTAGATATTTCAACGGTCTTTTCTTTCAGCTAATCATTTGTCTATTAACTCTTTTTAAAGATTCCTTGCCATCGATACCTCGAGTAAAAGGACTGGGTGCTGTCACAATTAATAGTACTGCAGTAGTTGTAAAATGGACACCAATTCCCGATTACTATGATATTGGTGGTCTCCTGGGTTATAGAATCACCCTTTATCGATATGTCTATTATTACAACCTCCTTATAGATCGACCTAGGATGACGACACGCAAGACATCGTTTTCACTTACAGATCTTCAACCTGGCACGCTCTTTTTCATACATGTAGGTGGATATACTAATAACTCACACGGACCGAATGGATATCTTACATTTACCACACGTAAGTTTTATGAAAACTTTGGATCTAGGTTTGGTAATATGTGTTTTCAATCCAAATGTGTTTACAGAGATACTGTAAATACTAAATAAGTGTGACTTCCACTAAACTTCCCATGGGATACGGATTTCCGGATTACAGTTTAAAGTAAAAAGTCAGGATGTTAATTCGAGTAAAATTCCATTCAAAACCATGCAGTTTGTCAACTCAAACTTTTTTTGCTGAAGTCATCAAAATGCACTTGACGTGCGAAAATATTGAAAGCTGATTGGTCCAGAGAGATATCACACATGTGTGATATAAATGATATCTTTATGGCGCTTTTCTCTCTTTGATACCAATCGGTATACCACTGTATAATAATTACATGATCTAATTGGTAGCTTCCTGTCTATTTATCACGATAACGCGCTATACCTAGTCTATGCAATTCAAAACACCGCTCCATTCTCAGCCACGTTACTTTAGATTTCTATCAACTAACCTTCTTCTTAAACTTCTTTACTCAAAAACAGTCCTCGGACTGGCACTAGTTACGAGGACTTTGAATTCCCGTCAAGTCCGAATTGGAGGACTTTGAACGACTTCTCAAACTGGTTTATTATTCGGGAGGAATCTTGCAAAAGCAAAGCAATTTTACAAATATAGTTGCTTAAATTTAGTCAAACATTTTGCTTATTTCTACAATTCAAACAGTGAACATACAGTTGCAGCTTCATTGCATAGCTGGTAAGACATTGCCTTAATAAGCGAGTAGTCCGTGGTTCGAGTCATATTAAGGTCGGGTGTTTTTCATTTCTTTCTCAGCAATCGTTTAAGGCGATTCATAACAGTTTTAGGGAATCGCACCTACTACTCTTCATTTCGCGCAAAGGATAACTTAATCTACACCTATGGACTTGAATTTAACACTAAATATGTAGTTATGACTGAGGTTATGAATAGTGCCAAAATTAATTCGATCAAGTTTATTAAAATGATAAAAAATAGATATTTTGAAAATCAGTTTTTCAAAAATATCTCAAAAAATTGATCAGCTTCAAATTAGTGGTAAACTGCATTGTAAACTTCAAACCAATGCACAACACTTGAGAACAAATCAAAAACATTCAATCTGTTCGATTTTGCTCAAATATAAAAAATGTTCAAACGTTCCGTATTTGTTTCGCTTAACATCATGCAGCTTTAGAATATACTCAAAGTCGACAAAACACTGTCAAAACACTGTTGAAATAGTGCTAAGATACACACTTACCTTGTGTGGAAATATTGAGTTTCAATTCATTGTCGAGTTGAAGATATAATTTTTCATTCACCGTGTCATTTGAGAACATTTTCTCTGCAACATTTACGTCAGAAGTTATGTTCAAAATTCTCAAAACTGCGGGATTATTTTTGCACGAGGTTCTAGGATATCTTAATTTATCATATATGCAGCAATATCCCAGCCCCTCAGCTGAATTGAAGCACTAAAACCATCCGAAATTACATTCTAACATTGGCCAACTATGCGAGCCCAAAACTTGCATCCACACAGCCGTTCGACTTGCAAATTAGCATATCGAAGTCGCAAATTGTTGTATGCACGTGCAAATACATTCGCATAGCATACAAAACATTTGCATAGCACTGCACGGTATATAATCAGGCACCGGAAGTCAGGAATCAAGAAAACAGTTACTATAATTTATTCAACTCCATTTTCGTTTTTCAGCTCTTGTCATAATGCAAATACTATGATCAGTATGTTTTGGATTTGTTATCATTATTGTAAAATGAATATGTCTAGTTGTTTTGAAACAAATAGTTTTTTTTTATACTTGTTTCGTTTAGCGTTTCGTTGGCATTTCATGTGATTCTTCATAATCAACATTTCAGTGTGGCAACATAGCAATTATAACAAAAAACTATAAAATTTATCAATAAACTATATTGCCATTCTCTGATCCTTATTCTCTTCTTATTCTATTTATGATTTGATCTATTTACTTTCTGACGGACTGACTTACTAAACAACCACTGACTGCAACTGAAGCTGATCAATTTTTTGAGATATTTTTGAAAAACTGATTTTCAAAATATCTATTTTTTATCATTTTAATAAACTTGATCGAATTAATTTTGGCACTATTCATAACCTCAGTCATAACTACATATTTAGTGTTAAATTCAAGTCCATAGGTGTAGATTAAGTTATCCTTTGCGCGAAATGAAAAGTAGTAGGTGCGCTTCCCTAAAACTGTTATGAATCGCCTTATTTTCGTTTATTTTCATCAAAAATAAATATTTCAATTGACTTTATGATTTGTTTCTGTAGTGTCGTAAACCGTTTATGTGATTCAAGCAATTTCTCTCTAGAGCGGAGCTAGAAACATTTCCGTTATAACCACTTTAAATATAAGTAACTTTACCTTTACAATATAATCATACATTTTCATTGTTAAATTTTTGCACTAATTTACCTAAATGCCTGGGCTATGCGTAGTAATTACAGATTATTTTTTTCAAAATTGCGCTATTTATTTATAACTAGCTGAGCACTCAAGTGCGCTTACAACCTCTTTCAAATTGTAAGTACACTTGAGTGCTAGTTATAAATAAATAGCGCAATTTTGAGAAATATCAAAACGCAAAGTTTCAGGTTTGCTAATTTATGAAAAAGTGGAGTTGAATGAGAATAGTAGTTGGAAAAAGTTATTATTCTAAGTGTCTTTTTGGAGAGTCATAAGGGGCTTTAGCAATGACTAGAATACCATTGGCAATTTAAGCTGATCAGACACACATCATCTAATAAATGTCAAATTATATATCAATTGCAGAGGACTGGAAGAACAGTTCTTAATGAACTTAGACAAAGATACTAAAAGGGCCAGTAGCCTTAAAAGTACTTAAGCAATTGATCCCATCCCAAATTTCTTTATCATAAAATCGGAGAATTAACTATTTTTTAGGAGTGGAGAGAAATGACAAAATGTTTGTGTTGACTAAGGTAATTTTATCTGAAAATTTGCGAGCAGCAAAGCAAGCGTCAATCTTGCCCGTTTACCGCTGACGGAACGGCAACTAAGCTCATACCTTTCTCTATGAAAAAAAAAAAAAAAACGAAAAAATTAATCTTTTTAAGTATTTAGCGATCCTAACTGCAATCGCACCGAGTTATATGGAAACCAGGCTTTTGATGTGATCTAGCTATCGTTGATGCCACGAAAAATTCGAGAAGACGTCCTCTTCTAAGTATAATTTGGAAAAATCCAATATTAGTAAAATTCCAAGCAATATTTTATGCAGCCAATAAAATCACGGGTTAAAAACCCAAGTACTATTGGTATTAATGTATTTTTATTCATATCTGTCTCATTATTTTCATAGCTTGTGGATACAATCTAAGTAATAATAGGCAGGGTGAAATACTCTTTAAAAGGTATGCTTACATAAATCACTATTTACCCGACTGCTCTTGGAGGATAGAAGAACATCATGCAAAGATCATGATAACTGTAGATCTGCTACACATCAAACCAGATTTAAACTGTAGGTATGATAGTCGTGCTTGTTGATCAGCACATAAACAGTGGAATTGTCTTGACAGGGCTATCAAAATGTTTTTGATAGTTTCTTGTCTTTTTACAGTTTTTGTTGTTTAATTTTAATGTTTAATACGAGTCAGCCTGGAGTGTTGAGAAATCCGGGTCATGTGCTCATTGGTTTGCCAATCAATACAGTTTATTTTTCAAGTCAAAATGTGAAACGTTAAATCATTAAGTTTAAATGCATCATATTTGGTGTGGACTGAACACATATAAAAGACTTACATGAATATGCCTTTTGACCTGTACTACCTTTGCTAAATTAAGACATATCGATGACAACAAGATAGCATGGGATAAGAGAGCTTATCCCCCGTATTGCGCTTTACACTCATCAGATATATCTTTTCATTCTATTTTGAAACTGAAGTTATTTGGGGAACAGATTGGCAAGTTTGCAGGAGGTGCGGTCGCATCGTCAAAACATCTCAAGATAAAAGTACAGAACGACGGGTAGAGCCCTTGATGAGGTCTGGCGATAAGTTCTCTTATCTCATACTCTCTTGATGACAAATATGAGATGGCAATTTCGTCAGATGACCTCTTTTGCTAATCATCTCATGGAAGAAGATCGCTAGTTCATGCTAAATCTCACTTGCTTTAATGTTACCCACTTTGTTTCGAGAATATGATCTTTAATGATACGTGAACAGTCCGAGATCACCAGGATTTCCCAATATACCTTTATAATTAAATACTGTTAAAATTCCAAAGTTTAGTGAAATCTAGACGTTTGCTTATATTTAAAAAAAATCAAATTACACCATTTATTAATTTTTTTGGTTAGATTTAAATCAAGTCAAATCTTAACAAGCTTTGACTAGTCTTGCTCTTTGACAAATATACTCTAAGAGTCTCGGGACGAGTTGATTGGCGTAGAGCAAAAAGAAGTTCTTGTCAGGTCCAAAATACGCTGTAGTTAAAATTACTGATGACAATGTTAACTTTGAATGTAAATTGATCTAATCGTCAAGAACAAATCGACAAAAAAGAGCAAATCGTAACTTTGGTAGCCAATGTGATTCTTAAAATAATCGGTTCAAGGTCTTTATTGCTAAGCTTCGAGATCAAGCAAGTGATGTGTATTCTTTTGTAATCATCACATAACGTGGGAATGCATACGCCCACAAATAATACAAATACCAGTGGTTTTGTCTGAACTCTTTTGTTTATATGCGTATATAAGGGATACCTGAGCCTGAGCAATGAAGGACTTGAAACTGGTCTATTGTCATTCTTGATGACCTTCCATTTAAAGTGTCTACTAACACTATTTGTTTATTTTCTTTTATAGTAACTCTTTCCTAGAAGTAACAAATGGTCAGGGAAAACGTGTGGGTAAATTTTGTGGATCCGCAAGCTCCTTGAAACTGGAGTCTATTGGTTCTGCAAATATAGAATTTCGTCAACTCACTCGAGGCTATTGGGGCTACTTCGAAATTAAACTGTCCTATAAGACAGGTATGTTGAGTACAGTAGACATAGTAAACTGCACCTCAAATAACGCTAATTTATGTCTTTTTCATACAGTTCATAACGTCATTCAAATAAAAAAAGAATATTTATATTAGATCATTCAGACAAAAAGAAAATCAGATACAAATCAACATGTGTGAGTTGGAAGCTGTGTGATAAGATTTGTTGCTTGTGTTTGAGAGGTACCTATATCCATGATGAAAGCTATTTTAACAGTTAGCTTCACATGTTGTCAGATACATTTTCATCTTTGTAACTATCAGTTCAAATATTTACAATATATTTACAATAATTACAGCTAAAATTGTTGCATAGCGAACGGGCGCCTTTGCAACATTGACTGCATTTTTTTTTCTGAGACATCAATGACGTCGCCTTGGTAGATCGACGGTTGATGTCACAGAAACAAATAAAAATTAAGTCAAAGTTGCAAAACTACCCTGTAGCGATGCAACGATTTTAGCTGTAAACTGATTCTTTTTTTTCTTGGCGCGCTCTGGTTGACTGAAACCAAAAACAAATAATGAAAATAAATTAAAACGCCTTCGTCAAAAAATGTTTTTATGTAAACCATTAAAATCTTCGACTGATTCTATGAGAAACAAAGTAAAATATTTAGCGTGATTCGGTAAGAATAGTTTTGCGATACGAGTGTACTAAGGTTCATGCATATATAAATGCATATCGTTACATATATCGAAAAAAAAAAGTTCTTGCAGAAATTGTCGGTTGCTGAAAAGAATTTAAGACACCAAAAGAAAGCCGAATTGGAGAGGACCTTTATGTATATTAACTTTTCAAAGTAGAACCTTCGAAAACTTTGATCTCCCTCTACATTTTTTCCTTTTGTTCCTGTAAAAAAATGATTTCGAATTCTCCAAGTGAAGACACTTGCAGCGATGTATACTAGCATGAGAGAATATTTAACGCTAAGCGGTAAGAATGTTTTATACGATATCATTATATATTGAAAATATCCTTTTAAACTTTTTGTGACTTATGGCCGCCGAAGAAAAAAGGAGGTTTTTTTTTTTTTTTTTGCTATCCGAGTGCACCAAGATTGACGGTAGTCTTGATTGTCAGAAGCGTAGAAATACGTCCAACAACATACCTTACAGTGATATTATCGAGCTGCAAGTAAAATAATTTCAAAATCCTGAGAACCTACTTTAATAACCTCAAGCATTCCCAAGCATTTCGGTCGATAATGAAATAATACAATCGAATGTGTACGTTGTCTGCCTGCTACAAACGCATCGACTGGTCGATATTACCCTGCTTGGCTCACATTTCAAAACTCTTTCACTAAAAATTACGCGGACGGCTGATCGAGTGTATTGATATACAGAATGTAGCCAGTAATCATAAAAAAAACGTTCTGTTATTTTTCGAAAAAGTTGAATGGAAAATATGTTAATATTTCTTTAGAAATGCTTTCTTTTCCTACTTAACAAAACCTTTTTCTCTCTTTTATAGGGCACAGAGGATTATGGCTGCAAAGTTCATATTGAGGATCTGGCAGACACACATTTTATATGCTTTTCGTTTGTTTGTTTTGTTGTTGTTGTTGTTTTGTTTCAGGTTTCTTCTGGAAATGTTTGTTTAATTAAGAGTATTTTTGTTTTTTCTTCAGGTAAACAGTTCTGGACCATTCAAAACAATCAGATTAGCCCTTTCTGCTGCACCGCACAAATAAGAAAGGCATCCCTCAAAGAACGAATGTTTGATACATTGAGGATGTTCTTCTGAAAAATGGTCACCAGTTCTTAGGTTATATTGTGGTATGAAAGAAACAGAAGACTCAAGAATTATCATATGGTGAATTAAAGAAACCATGGTAAATGAGAATTCATTTTCCACTCATAATGAAGGCCGATGAATGTTTGTTTTATTTACAACAGGAAGCAGTTTACAGATACATCGATTTGTTTGAACATCAAAGAGAAGACAAAGAACGCAAATGATAACTGATTGACATTATACCAGACAAGAGATACCGAGCTAATCAACTAAAGGAAGTGAACTTTAGTGTTATAAAGTTTTTTGTCTCTATGTAAATTTCCTTGCTAATTATCGATCATGCTCCCAAAGGAATTTAAGGCTCAAGGGCTCTGGCAGTGAGTGAAAAAGATTCACAGGATTCCAAACGAAAAACAGACAAAAAAACAAAAATAACAAAGTTAAAGAGTATAGCGGCGTTGTTCTGTCGATAATGATTCTTATTTTAGCGATAATTTTTTTTTCTTTTTTATTTAAACATTAAACTTCAATTTGAACAATAAACAAATATTTCCAACGTTTTTCCGATAGAATTGCATAAATATATCCCATCAAGTTTGCCAGAAAACCGAATAACTTCATCAAAACGCAAGAGGAATAGCCAATCAAAATCGTTCTTCGATGAAAATATACGGCCTGTCCACCAACATCGACTGAAAAAAGCAGTTTATGATAAAATTTCATATACTATACCTTACCGAAATAACCAAAAAAGGGCGATTTTTTCACCAACACGCATGAACTAAGGCCCTGAATGAAAAAATCAACAGAAATCCCGCTTTTTTGGGCCAAAATCCATGCACTATACAAAATAACATTTTTTTTTTAATATTGCAATTTTTTGTTCAAAATGAATAGACCGTAGCTCAAAAAAGGAACCAAAAAGCACGGTTTTCGATTAAAATGCATGGACTTAAATGGAAAAACAAAATTGTAAAAATATGCTTTTTTCGAAAACAATGCATGCACTATAAGCCAAAAAAATCACCAAAAAGGCGATTTGGAATTAAAATGCATGGACTATAACCCACTGAAATAAAAAAATGCGTTTGCGATTAAAATGCAATGAGTATAGCCCTCCAAATGCACCAAAAAAAGCATTGCAATATTAGAGCAAGAGGCTTGGTCTATAACAATACATCTATCATCTGCCGTCTAATTGTTACATCATGATCATTGTTTTGTAATGATTGAATAATTTTTAATTGAAAAAGTGACAAATGCACTTAAATACACGCTCAGATTATATAATAACTATTATTATCTATTAACTATTACCCATTATAATCAACGTCTGAAGGAAGATGTGTCATTATTCTAATTAACTTTAGTTTGAGATATGTAATGTATGGGGTAGGGACAGAGAACTGAGACACCAGCAACTGCACCTCTCCCCCCCCCCCCCCTCCTACCCTTTCCTGTAACTTTAATGCAATTATCGTTAACGCAATACAAGTAGTTGAAATGCTCTCGGAGAAAGGACTTTAAGTCGCTTTTTAATCGCATTTTATGACCTTGACATCTCCAAATGCATGTTGATTTACGTTGCAGCTAATGTGACGTTAAAATAAAGTCTCAGGGCAGGCTTTTGCCTCAAGCATTAAACACGTTTTAACCACCACAATAACAAGAGTTAAACAACTTAACCTAATGTAATGCTAAATTCACGTTATCAGCAATTCACATTTAAATCTATTTTTACATGTTCCAGATGTGAGCTGCCATTTTTCAAACTTTATCCTGATTCGTTCCTGTTTAGCAATGGAGTCCGAATGCCATATCATTATAAACCAATGCAAGGGCATTAAAAAAAATTGTTATTCAACAAAAGTGGGGTCCGCGGCCCTTTCTACCCACCCCTAAATCCGCCCCTGCAATGTGCAATAGATTGCTTCAGGATATGCACACGCTAGTATAATTAGTATTACCACCGACTATCAAAAATATTCTCTTCAATTTCAAAAACTCCCACTTCTTTGCGGTCGTGCAATGATATCATTCGATCGCTGCATCGCCATTCTATTAGAGAGTTTAAGCAGCGCGATGTTAACGCTGATGGCGACGCCACAAAACGGAATAGAATGACTTGCACGCGCAGCAATTGCTCGTACTTTAAATCAGTTAAGCTAATCCGCTACGCCAGATTTATGACGTAAAATGTTAGAATTTCATTTTTGAAAAGGAAAAAAAATTGTGGTTACACTTGTTTCTGCTGACATTAAGGCAGTTAGTTAACGTGAAGACGTAATCGATGATGAAGAGTAATAAGAGTACCGATTGACAAAAAAGAAAACAAATGCGAAAATAAATCCTTAAACCACAAAAATAACTTTCTTGCTAATTTTCATCGACTGTAATAACCTAAATAACTTTTCTTTTTTCGATAAGTTTACTAGCTTGTAGTTTTCTTTATAAAAAGAATAAAACAAAACAAGAAAATTTACTCGAGTTGTAATCCGACGTCAGAATCCCATTTCTTGCGTTGTGACAAACCATCACGTCCGACCTGAGCATTCGCACTACACTTTATGGGTTTACCTTGCAATTTCTTGCGCTATCTCGCGTCGCCGTCAGCGTTAACGTAATAGTAACGCTGCTTAAACTCATTATAATCTCTCTCCGAAGGATCTCCAAAAGAGGTGCGCATAGTTTTGATCGTTAGAAAAAAGGAGCAAGTAAGCTAGATGTCTATAAACCTGAGGTATCAGTGACAATCTATGCATGCATAGCTAGTTCATCTCAACTCTTGACCTGATGTTGGATTGCTGTAAAAGATCGGATCGTTATATTGCTGCATCTCCACTTTTGTGACCTCGAGGACCTTCTTTTTGGAAGATTGTTTCTTGCAATAGCTAGAAAATATCAAATAAAATACATAAATAATAAGAAATGGACATCACTGTTCCAACATTATTTTACATATGATTATAATAATAATAGATTTGTATAGCGCTTATACAAGTCAGCTCTAAGCGCTGTAAAATAAAAATCGAAAGAAAAATGCTATAATATAAAATAATTAATTACAAGTAAAAAGCTAACTTAAAAAGATGAGTTTTAAATTCATTTTTAAATTCGAGTATGATCCTACAGCAATTCAAATTTACTACCGAGAAGGAATAAGCTAATTCTGATACAGAGCTCGTCCTTAATATCTGCATATATTGGCCTCAAAACATTGAAGTCAATCAAATTATTTGAGAATGAATGGATATTAAAAAGACTATATAGATTATTAAATGAAAAAGTCCATGCCATAAAATATCGATAAACGAATCATAAATACAGAAACATACAGAGAGAATTCATTCGTAGCAAATGCTCATACCATGCAACGATTATGGCAATAATCAATACAAACAGAGCTGCAGAACAACCAACGATGATGTAGATCATTTTAGTATCCCTTGGAACAGTTGAAGATGATGTTGTATGGGGTAACACTGTAGTAGTAGTAGAGAGGTACCGAACTTGGCTCAAACACCTATTTCACACAGCAATTCATTGGTTGAAAAAAGGGCCATTTTAGGGCAAAACAGAATTTGAGTTGATGACGTCATAACTAGGGAAAAAATAAATAGGGGAGGGGTGGTCTCTGGAATTATTGAGCTATGAGCCAGAATAAGGTACCTCTCTACTACTAGGAGGGGAGGGGAGGGGAGGGGAGGTGAGGGAAGTGATGACGTCATCACCTTGGGAAAATCAATAGGGGAGGGGTGGTAGCTCAGTTTGGAAAATCAATAGGGGAGGGGTGGGTCTATTTTTGAATAATCAAGATTCTTCTATAGCTTGTTACTATGAATTATTTTTTCACACTTTAGTTTCTCTGAATTCAAGCTTTGTTTGTTCACAAACTTTTTTCCATGTTGCATCGTTTTTCTTTATGACAAAATTGCTTTTTAAATAAATAAAATTTAATATTTCACGGTCTTCATCTGGAAGGATGAGATCCCAGATTTTATAAATGAAATAAGGATAATACGTCTTTTTATTTTTACGTCTTATATTTTTTAAAACAGTCAGAAACATCATTTCACTTTTATGAAGAAGATTTCCATCCACGGTTGGAAGATTTTTTTCTGTAGCTAAAGACCAGATGGCGCTGGTAAATTTATTTAAATCCGTTCTTTGAATTTCTTTTAAGGATTTTCTTATGGAAATTATTTGAAGTTTAACATTAGAATCTGGAAGATCATCTCTACATTTTTCAATAACATATTTTGGAATACATGGAGATCGACCAAGGATTAAATAAATCCAGTTTCTGAAATGTTTTGAAGGATTAAAATCAGATGGTCTGACAGATCTGCCTTCTTGTTTGAATAAATTCTCTTGATTTAAAACTAAGGTTGGGCAAATATCGAATATTTTTCCACACTCTTGACAATAATAAAAATAATTTTCATAGTCTAAGATTTTATGTTGACAATCGCACTTTTCCATTATATTAATTTAACATATATATTCTTACGCATGAGACTGATTGAATGATTCATAATCTTTTATTTTGTCAATAACCGGTTAAAAAAAAAGTCATTTCCATTCCTCGGGATTAGCTTTACAAATATCTGAAATTATTGGGAGATGCTGTTTAAAATAGCGTAAAGGCAATTCACAATACCGGAGCTGATTAAATTCGTTTACAAGAATCGAAAATTTCTTTAAAAAATAAGCATAAGATCTTGACATGCTGATTTCATTTAATGTCTGTTCATCATTTATATTCAAACCTTGAAGCAACGATCCTTGTAGGGCGGCATAATAAACAGTCTTTCTTTTGCAGTCGCCAATAGCTCTTGATAAAAGGTTGATGCTCCTCACGCAATCTTCTTTAGTAGTGTCTTTCAGTTCGTTTTCGATTCCTGTAAAATCCATGAAGCGTTGATTATTCTTGCTCTCACTCAATTTTTTCTTTACATCTTCAAATGTTGGCGCTGATCGGCTTTCAGCAGTTGAATTGCCAGTCATTTCTAGATATTTTCTTTCTAAATCCTTCCATTGTTCGTCGATAAAATCTTCTGTGTCTGGGTAAGCATTCCCAACTTTTATAAAAGCTTGTTTTACGTCTTGGAAGAATATCTCGAGGTTCTGTTTATTCATTTGTGATCATAAGTTACTCGATCGCCTATTTATATGTCTTAGTGACGAACGTGCTTGTAGTCATGCCTAAGTAAGCTCTAGAACATTGTACGTGCTTGTAGTCATGCCTAACGAATGTTCTTGAACATTGTACGTGCTTGTAGTCATGCCTAAGTAAGCTCGAGAACATTGTACGTGCTTGTAGTCATGCCTAACGAATGTTCTAGAACATTCGCCATGCTATATTTGGATACGTTCGCAATGTTCTAGAATGTGATGTAATTTACTAAATATAGAAACACAAAATGTATATAAGTAGAGCATTCGGCTAAGCTAACCATTCAAGGTTGCAGCGGAATCAAGTTACGACGAATAAACGGTAAGTACTGCATGTATTCCCAGATTATAGTTTTTGTGACGTAGTCCTTCGTTTTTTTTCATTTTTTTTGTAGATTTGTTTATGTTTTTATAATTTGGGCATACATGAAGTACTTGGCGTTTATTGAGTTGTGACAGTCTTACATTCACTCCTTAAATGGAGTCTCACGCGTGAGACATTATTTTGTTTTGAGAATTCCTTAAATGGAGTCTCACGCGTGAGACATATTGTTGCTAGGTTATTTTTTTTGTTTTTGAGAATTCCTTATATGGAGTCTCACGCGTGAGACATTATTTTGTTTTGAGAATTCCTTAAATGGAGTCTCACGCGTGAGACATTATTTTGTTTTGAGAATTGCTTATACGGAGTCTCACGCGTGAGACAGTAATTAATGCCACAAATAAAACGCAAAACCTGCCGTTGCTATTGTTATTGTTGCTAGGTTAATTTTATGTTTTTGAGAAATAAACGGTTTACTGTGTATTGGTTCTTTTTCCTTTGTAGGAAGAGGTTTTTCTTCTTTCGGCAGCAGATGTTTTTTAGACGGACCTAAATTATGTTTAACAACAGGAATAATTTCTTCGTTGATATTATTTACACCAATTTTCATATTCTCTGTGGCTTTTTGAAGTTTGTTATTGTAACCAACAATGGGGGAATTATTTAAAACTAAAAACGATGGACAGAGCCAACACCCGAGCGCAACAGCAAGATCTAGTTTTTGTTTTGCTTGTTGAAGAGCGAATTGATATCTTTGGATAGATTTTGAAATATCGCTTTCCACAACAGAGCTTTCAAACAGTTGTAAAAATACTTTTTGTGTTTCTTGCGCACTGCCGCTGTCGCCAATAATGCTGCTTCTTGTTTGCACTTGACTGCCTAGAATACAATAGACAAATGCTTCTATAGATTGATTTATTCTAGACAATCCAGCTTTTGTTAAACCCATTGATGTAGAAGGAAAGAAATATTCATATTGCTTTTTCATTTTTGGATCGGAGACATACTCAATGTTGAAATGATTCATATGGTCTGTAGTTGCCCATTCGTCTGGTAGTTCATAAATTTTGTTTGGAATGTATTTGTCATGATCTAAACCGCCATAACTCCAATAGAAAGCATTAAATACTTCTGTAGAGCCATGATATCTAAAATCATTACCGGTGGAGAATTCTGTTTTTAACTTCTCAAAAGCATTTTTGTTATAGTAATTATTAAATTTTGAAAAATGTCTATCTTTTGGCAATGGACATTGAAGTTCATTTAAAATGCGTCTGATAGTGAAATAAACGTGAAACTTATAAAAACTATCAACTTGAGGCGATGCAGATGTAAGCATTTCTCTACTTACACCACAGCCACCTGTAGCACACCAGACGGCAAAATTCAGCGCTTGTGCCCAAAATGATAAGTTGGGGCTTTCTAACCATTTTTTAACATCAGGAGTTTTTCTAAATATTATTTCACTGTCGTCAAATATGTTTCTAAATGTGAAGTTTGTTTTCTCTTTTGGTGTGATATAAACTTTAAAAGAATAATAATTCAAATGTGTTGGATTAGAATTCCATGAGAGGAATTTATAATCTGCGTTTTTATTGAAGCGGTATTTTTTAGGGAATTCCATTTCATTTACTTCTTCTGTGGGTTTTTCAAAAGCTTGTTTGTCGTTTGTGTATAAAAAATCATTTATATTTTCAGGTTTATAAGTATGTCCATTCCATGAAGGAAAGTGATATAATGTTTTCTTTAGAGTTCCATCTTTATTGAAAGGATTATAATTACCATCATTAAATAGAAATTCAACATCGCCATTTTTATTTTCACCAAATCTAAATCGTGAGTAGTTTGGGTATTTCCTTTTAAAATCTGTCCACTTCATTCTATATATTTATTATATCTAAGTTTGTATATGTATCCGCCATAGGGAGTTCTATCAAAAGAGAAAGTTAATTCTTTCTCACTCCGGTGGATAGCTGTTGTAGAAGTACTTTTTTTATTTCCTCTCTCAGCTTTTCTATGTTGACTTGGGGTTCTTCTTTTTTTTCTCTAGATCTTATTTTATTTTTCAGAGCTTCATATTTATCCAACTCTGTAATAATCAGTGTAAATTCCTTTTCATCAATAGAATTATCACGGAGTGCTTTTGAAACAAGATCAGCTATGCTATTATGTTTTGACTTAATGAGTTGAATTGTTTTCTCGTGCTTTGATACTTTTTTTGTTAATCTTTTTGTTGCCATTCCGAAAGTTGCGGAAACCAAACCAAGACTACCACCAACGGTTGATAAGGGAATGCCAACAATAATTCCTGGTCCTGTAAGTGAAGTGCCAATGCCAGATGCAGTTAGTACAGCTGATAATCCGCCGCTGATTACTGCAGTTCCATGTATTAAGGATCGGGCTCTTGCATATGTTTTTCTAACATTTTCATAATGTTTAAGTTCATCATCAAGTTGTGAAAGAACTATATTTACTTTATTCAGACGAAAGTTTTCTCCGGAAGGTAAAATTGGATATACTGAGTCGGTCATTATATAAAATAAAAAATTAATTTTGTTGCGTGAAATTAACCATTAAACTGCATTTATTAGTTTTTTCTGTTCCCTTGGATTGCTTTATGGAAATATTGAAAAGACGAATTTTTTCATAGTTTGGTATTTTTGAAAGTTTGAATTTTTTGTTTAAAGGAAAAATATGAGCAATTCCACCTCTATAATCATTCCAAAGTTTATATCTCGGATAATCTTTCAAATCAACAGAAAACATTGCATGGGTTCTGGGGTTTGTTGCATCATCACTTGTAGTGTATTGAAGTTCGAAAGCAAGACCATCATTAGCATCTAATCCACCACCATCGTCGTCTGAAGTTAAAGTATGAATGTTGACTTCAGAGGTTTCATTTGGATATACAAGCATACTACATGATACGGTATCACCTTTTGTATAGCTTTTTGGGTATTTCACTGATGATTTTCTAAGAACCCCATAAAACCAATCTCGCCAAATATCCTCTCTATTTAAAATTTTGTCTGTTATTTGTTTACTGTTCAGTTCTTCAGCTATCATTCTATATCTTGAGTATAATTAACTTCAACGCTTGTTTCATTACCTTTATTTTTACCTTTACTTTGTGAAATATAAATAGAAAAAACCCTGATTTCTTTATATTTTGATATATTTGAAAGTGGCCAACTAAGGTTTATAGGAAAAACATATTTTGCACCCTGACCATCTTTAATCTTATATCTTGTACAAGTTGATAGATCAACTGAAAACATATAATGAATTGTACTGCCATTACTTGTTGCTGTTGTATATTGAATTCCAAAATCTATAGTATCATCTGAAGTTAATCTACTGGTGCGTCTATGTCCATCATTATCAGAAGTTAAAGTTTTTATTAAAATGCTAGAGGTTTCATTTGGAATGGTATATATACAACTAGAACCGATGATAATTTCTGGAGGTATTAAATATGGTGAATTAGGAATGGCTTTATAATACCAATTTCTATAAATATTTATTCTTTTTATATTTTTCTCTATTATTTGCTCACTGGTAAGATCTTCAGCTATCATTATATTAAATCAAGTTCAAGAACAATGCTAGAAAAGTTTATATCTTTTTTATCTGCATCTTTGACTTTAAAAGTAAGACTTCCAATGGCAGATGTTGTTGACAATGGTATTGATATTTTTGGTTTGGTGTCATAGGAAATTTGATTGGCTGTTCTGCGGGAGATTACTGCTAATAAAGTATCTCTTTTGCCGTTGTATAATCGTTTTTCAGAATCTATTTTATCGCAATAAATGTAGATTTCTGAGGGAATCGTTGAAGAAGGAAAATTAATAACAGCACCAAGGAGAGATATTTTTCCCACTGCTGTTGATGGTTGATCAAGATAGATTGTAAAATTATTTGTTATTGATTTTATTGTTAATTGCATATATAGTTTATTTTTTCATTTTTTCTATCATGAAGGCAACAACGGCAATAATTAGAGAGGGTTGTCCAATACACACGATCTGTAACAGATCGACAAAGTATATTGTCAATCGGACAAACAAGAAGTCAGGTTGTTAAACGCAAATGATATATTCAAGTATACCCCTCTTAGATCTGCTGTTAGAGATGTAGTTTTGGCCTACCCTCCCTAAGAAGTTAACATAGTGTTAATAATTTTCATCATATGACACCCACCCATTAGCCTATGTGGTGTTCATACTTGTAAAACAGACCCCTGGAAAATTTTGTCGAACTGTCACAACCGGAAAAGTAATGAGATGCAAATGAATCGGTTGCACACTGCGATAAATCACAACAACAAAAATTTGAAGGTGAGACTAGATTGCTCCGATTTTGTCAGATTGTGACGGGTTGTAACGATCGGACAACATTTTGAAGGGTGCTTTAAAATCAAGAGATGCACATTCACAGTTACACACTTCAAAATATTTCACTTTTTTTGCTAAAAAGGCCTCTTAAAATGTTGTCCGATCGTCACAAACGGACAAATAATTAGATGCAAATATATTCTGATGTCACTAGGTACATGACGTCATAGCTGCCTGTATGAACCCCTGAAAAATGTTGTCCGATCGTCACAAACGGACAAATAATGAGCTACAAAGATATTCTGATGTCATTAGTTGGGTGACGTCAAAGCTGCCTGTATGAACCCTTAAAAAATGTTGTCCGATCGTCACAAACGGACAAATAATGAGATGCAAAGATATTCTGATGTCATTAGTTGGGTGACGTCATAGCTGCCTGTATGAACCCCTTAAAAATGTTGTCCGATCGTCACAAACGGACAAATAATGAGATGCAAAGATATTCTGATGTCATTAGTTGGGTGACGTCATAGCTGCCTGTATGAACCCCTTAAAAATGTTGTCCGATCGTCACAAACGGACAAATAATGAGATGCAAAGATATTCCGATGTCATTATTTGGGTGACGTCATAACTGCCTGTATGAACCCTTAAAAAAAGTTGTCCGATCGTCACAAACGGACAAATAATGAGATGCACAGATATTCTGATGTCACTAGTTGTGTGACGTCATAGCTGCCTGTATGAACCCCTTAAAAATGTTGTCCGATCGTCACAAACGGACAAATAATGAGATGTAAATATATTCTGATGTCACTAGGTACATGACGTCATAGCTGCCTGTATGAACCCTTAAAAAATGTTGTCCGATCGTCACAAACGGACAAATAATGAGATACACAGATATTCTGATGTCATTGGGTATATGACGTCATATCTGCCTAGATGGACCCCTTAAAAATGTTGTCCGATCGTCACAGACCGACAAATAATGAGATGCGGAAATGTTTGTCACGTGATTTCATCGTGCAATCATTGAGAAGATAGGATGTTGTGTAAATTTGAAATACTACTATACTGTGTGTTTCATGTGTTCAAACAAATAATGGAAGATTTGTCCGTTCGTTTAGTTTTCGTTTTGAAGACATTGGGATCGTCATTTCTTGGCATTCCTGCCCTTGTGTCAAGTGTAATAAATTATGCTAATGGCGATAATCATGAATGTGGAAAGCGTGACCGAGAAAATTTATAAATATATTCGGAGCCACACATGTGCTTGCTCAAAGTCAGAAGACCAAGTGACTGGTTAGTTGAGACTGCAGCCTTTTTATGTGGTAGTGCGGATCGAAATGTAATGTAATGGTCTCCTATAATTCTTCCATCTAACTCAACATGTTTTTTAACTAAATGAGTTAAAACAGTTATCATTTTACGGTATCTTTAAGAACAAATCTATAGACTATCAAATAAAGTTCACTTTGAGCTGTTAAAATCAGACTAACTGTGATATTGCAAAACAATAGCAACACAATAGCTGTAATCTTACACCCGATAGTCTTCCGGTTAGCCTAAACCAATTATCCGTATAACAATAGCACGTCAGTGTACCGTCACAGACCTATAGTCAAAAATCGGATCTAAAATCCGGCTACCTGATTGGTTCATTTAATCATCCAATAAATCTTATTACATTTCGATCCGCACTACCACATAAAAAGGCTGCAGTCTCAACTAACCAGTCACTTGCTCTTCTGACTTTGAGCAAGCACATACAAGCTAAAAACAACTGACAAAGAATACTGAGGAGTATTCGAAACCGGTCTTGTACCTTTTTTTTATTTTGTTGTACCTATAGCTTAGCAAAACTGTTCTCTCAGTAAGAACAACATGACAACTAGCCGAGACTATATACTCGTAGTTCTCCTAGCAGAACCAGTTAACAGCCACTGACTCTCTAACCAATAGCAATAAAAACAAACGTAGTTTTTTCAACTACTAAGCACTAAACGTATTGCTAAAATAAAAGAGTCGTATATTAGAGATACCACTGATCTTTGCATTGAAAAACCTAAAACGTTATTTGAACAATCACTGACTCTCATACCAATAGCAATATAAACAAACTAAACGTAGTTTTTTAAACTACTAAGCTTTTAACCTATTGCCAAAATACAACAGTCGTACTTTTAATACTAAAGATACCACTGATCCTTGCATTGGAAACCCAAAAAGTCTCTAAAGTAAATACTGTGGCAGCTAATTTCTAAATAACGAGTATTATCGCGGATCTTCATAGACCATCCTACATATGTCTTACAGAACGTAAAACTCGCTTAAAGACTTTTTAGTCATAGCAAAAACGTTACTAAAAACAAGACACTTAGTAGTAGAGAGGGACCGATTCTGACTCATAACTCACTATAGCCACACTAATAAAAAATATAAAAAAAAAAAATAAAAAATATTATTAAAAAATTAATGTGGAATTATTGAGCTATGAGCCAGAATACGGTCCCTCTCTACTACTAGGAGGGAGGGGGAAGTGATGACGTCATCACCTTTGCAAAATCAATAGGGGAGGGGTGGTCAGATTTATGAATATTAATGAGCTAGCAAAATCAACAGGGGAGGGGTGGCCATGGGAAAATCAATATGCTGCAGTTTGTCTGAATTCAAGTTTTGTTTGTTCACAAACTTTTTTCCAAGTTGCATCATTTTTCTTTATTACAAAATTACTTTTTAAATAAATAAAATCTAATATTTCACGGTCTTCCTGTGGAAGGATTAGATCCCAGATTTTATAAATGAAATAGGGATAATATGTCTTTTTATGTTTTATATTTTTTAACACATTTAGAAATATCATTTCACTTTTATAAAGAAGATTTCCATCCACGGTGGGAAGATTTTTTCCTGTGGCCATAGACCAAATAGCACTGGTAAATTTATTTAAATATGTTTTACGAATTTCCTTTAAGGATTTTCTTATGGAAAATATTTGTTGTTTTATATTTGAATTAGGCAACAGATCATCTCTACATTTTTTTATAATACTTTGGGAAATATATGTAGATCGACCTAGGATTAAATAAATCCAATTTCTAAAATGTTTAGATGGGCTGAAGTTAGATGGTCTGACAGATCTGCCTTCTTGTTTGAATAAGTTTTCTGGATTTAAAATTAATGTTGGGCAAATATCAAATATTTTTCCACATTCTTGGCAATAATAAAAATAATTTTCATAGTCTAAGATTTTGGTTTCGCAATTACAGTCCATTATATAAAATTTAAATATCTACCTAAATAGAAACCAAGCCACTCCAGCAATGACAATTATTATAGCTGCCTTATTGTTTTCATGTTTTTCTATTTTAGGAAGAGGAGATTTTGTTTCATGTTTTTCTACTTTAGGAATAGGAGATTTTGTTTTTTCTTCTAGTATATGTTTTTTAGTTGAGCCTAAATTATGTTTAACAACAGGAATAATTTCTTTGTTGATATCATTTATTCCAAGTTTCATATCTGTAGTTGCTTTTTGAAGTTTGTTATTATAACCAACCACTGATTGAGTGTTGATTAAGAGTTTTGAAGGTAAAAGCCAACAGCCAACTGCAATGGCAAGATCTAATTTTTGTCTTGCTTGTTGAAGAGCAAATTGGTATCTTTGGATAGATTTTGAAATATCATTTTCAATGATAGAGCTTTCAAATAGTTTAAGAAATACTTTTTGTGTTTCTTGAGCACTTCCACTTGCTCCAAGGATGCTACTTCTTGTTTGAGCTTGTGAACCAAGTATGCAATAAACATAAGATTCAATAGATTGATTTAAACGTGAAAGCCCAGCTTTTGTCAATCCTTTAGAAGTGGTTAGGGAGAAATATTTATAAGGGTGATTTTCTGCTGGCTTTATATATTCCAGTTGATGATCGCCATAAGAGCCGCCTTCATCTTTAAAAAAGAAATAACCATTAGGCCATTTATTTGTTTCTTTTCCATGTATAGTTTCATCATATTCTGCGGGGACGGAATAGATTTTACCAAATATTTTTTTATAAATTCTTCCAAGGCCATTATTTTCATCATTTTTATATCTGAAATCTGTATTTGTTGGTATTTTAAATTCACTGCATAGTTTTTGATAAGCACTTTTATTATATTTATTATTAGTTAAATAAAAGTAGTTATCGTTTGGCAATGGGCAATTTATTTCTGCTAATATTCTTCTGATTGTAAACAGGATATGAAATCTTAGAACTAAATTTACTATGGGTTCATAATTCATTTCTACGCCAATTCCGCAGCCAGAGGTGGCACACCAAACTGCAAAGGATAGTTGTTGGTGCCAAAATGACATATCTGATTTTTTAAGCCATTTATGAGCATCTTTTGCAGTTGTATATTTTAAAGTTGTTGTCCATATATTTCTTGGAAATGCTTTAAATTTTTCTTTTGGTGTAATGTAAATATCAATGGATGATAATGATATTTCTTTAGGAGAACTATTAAAAATAGGATAAGTTCTATTTGTCAACATTAATTCTTTGGGAAAGTTTCCTTTTACTTCTTCTGTGGCTTTTTCAAAAGCTTGTTTGTCGTTTGTGTATAAAAAATCATTTATATTTTCAGGTTTATAAGTATGTCCATTCCATGAAGGAAAGTGATATAATGTTTTCTTTAGAGTTCCATCTTTATTGAAAGGATTATAATTACCATCATTAAATAGAAATTCAACATCACCATTTTTATTTTCACCAAATCTAAATCGTGAGTAGTTTGGGTATTTCCTTTTAAAATCTGTCCACTTCATTCTATATATTTAAGTTTATTTCTACAAAGATGAAAAAATATGCTTTTTTAAAAAATATGTCCATTTCATTCTATATATTTATTATATCTAAGTTTGTACATGTATCCGCCATAGGGAGTTTTATCAAAAGAGAAAGTTAATTCTTTTTCACTCCGATGGATAGCTGTTGTAGAAGTTCTTTTTTTATTTCCTCTCTCAGCTTTTCTATGTTGGCTTGGGGTTCTTCTTTTTTTTGAAAAGTCATTCTTATTTCATTTTTCAGAGCTTCATATTTATCCAACTCTGTCATAATCAGTGTAAATTCCTTTTCATCAATAGAATTATCACGGAGTGCTTTTGAAACAAGATCAGCTATGCTATTATGTTTTGACTTAATGAGTTGAATTGTTTTCTCGTGCTTTGATATTTTTTTTGTTAATCTTTTTGTTGCCATTCCGAAAGTTGCGGAAACTAGACCAAGAATACCACCAACGGCTGATAAGGGAATGCCAACAATAATTCCTGGTCCTGTCAGTGAAGTGCCAATGCCAGATGCAGTTAGTACAGCTGATAATCCGCCGCTGATTACTGCAGTTCCATGTATTAAGGATCGGACTCTTGCATATTTTTTTCTAACTTTTTCATAATGTTTAAGTTCGTCATCAAGTTGTGAAAGAACTATATTTACTTTATTCAGACGAAAGTTTTCTCCAGAAGGTAAAGTTGGATATATTGAGTCGGTCATTATATATAATAAATTTTTTGAAAAAATTTATTGTAGAATTAATTTTGTTGCGTGAAATTAACCATTAAACTACATTCATTACCTTTTTCTGTTCCCTTGGATTGCTTTATGGAAATATTGAAAATACGAATTTTTTCATAGTTTGGTATTTTTGAAAGTTTGAATTTTTTGTTTAAAGGAAAAATATAAGCAATTCCACTGCTATCATTATTATAAAGTTTATATCTAGGATAATCTTGCAAATGAACAGAAAACATTGGATGAGTTTTGGGGTTTGTTGCATCATCACTTGTAGTGTATTGAAGTGCGAAAGTTATACTGTCATTAGCATCTAATCCACCGCCATCGTCGTCTGAAGTTAAAGTATGAATGTTGACTTCAGAGGTTTCATTTGGATATACAAGCATACAACATGATACAGTATCGCCAATTGTATAGCTTTTTGGGTATCTTACAAATGATTTTTTTATATTCTCATAAAACCAATTTCGCCAAATATCCACTCTATTTAAAATTTTTTCTGTTATTTGTTTACTGTTCAGTTCTTCAGCTATCATTCTATATCTTGAGTATAATTAACTATAACGCTTATCTCATTACCTTTATTTTTACCTTTACTTTGTCTAATACAAATATAAAAAACCCTGATATTTTTATAATTTGTTATATTTGAAAGTGGCCAACTAAGGTTTATAGGAAAAACATATTTTACACCCTGACCATCTTTAATCTTATATTTTGTACAAGTTGCTAGATCAACTGAAAACATAATATGAATTGTACTGTCATTACTTGTTGCTGTTGAATATTGAATTGCAAAATCTACAGTATCATCTGAAGTTAATCTACTGATGCGGCGGCTATGCCCATCATCATCAGAAGTTAAAGTTTTTATTAAAATGCTAGAGGTTTCATTTGGAATGGTATATATACAACTAGGGCCGCTGATAATTTCTGGAGGTCTTACATATGGTGAATTAGGAATGGCTTTATAATACCAATCTCTATAAATATTTATTCTTTTTATATTTTTCTCTATTATTTGCTCACTGGTAAGATCTTCAGCTATCATTATATTAAATCAACTTCAAGAACAATGCTAGAAAAGTTTATATCTTTTTTATCTGCATCTTTGACTTTAAAAGTAAGACTTCCAATGGCAGATGTTGTAGACAATGGTATTGATATTTTTGGTTTGGTGTCATAGGAAATTTGATTGGCTGTTCTGCGGCAGATTACTGCAAATAAAGTATCTCTTTTGCCGTTGTATAATCGTTTTTCAGAATCTATTTTATCACAATAAATGTAGATTTCTGATGGAATCGTTGAAGAAGGAAAATTAATTACAGCACCAAGCAGAGATATTTTTCCCACCGCTGGTGGTTGATCAAGATAGATTGTAAAATTATTTGTTGTTGATTTTATTGTTAATTGCATATATAGTTTATTTTTTCATTTTTTCAATCATGAAGGCAACAACGGCCACAATCAATAGCCAAGCATGCTCAGCAACAAAGGAAACCACTTGGCCTGCGGTTTTAAAAATGAAACTAGCTATGGCGCCAATCATGCCCGGCAGCATTTCACCCAGTTTTTTACCCAGTGTTTTAAGTCCATTGCCAACACCTTTGGCTACTGATGAAAGTCCTGATTTTAATTGACTGACGAGGACGCCTATTGTTATAGCAACTGCGGTTGCAACTGCAGCCACTGTAAAACCATATTTTTTGAAAACTCTTTTTATTTTCTCTTTTAAAGTCAGTCCAAGTTCAGTTTCTAATTGATCTTTTTGCGCGTTCAGTTCAGCAACTCTTTCTTCTAGCCTAATTGTCTCTTGCCGCGCAGCTTCTATTTCTTCTTCAGTGCGGTTGGTATCATTTATAATTTCTCTCTGTCGTTCTATTTGTTGTTCTAAATCTTCTATAGCCTGTTCCATTTGTTGAAGTTGTTCATTTTTTTGATTTATATCTACTTCTAAGGTTTTCTGTCTATCTTCAGCCGTTTTTAACATATTTTGAAGTCTAGTTTTTTCTTCTGTTAAAGATTGAATTTTTTCTAGAATAGATGCCTTTTCTCTAACATGACCATCTATTAGAAGCCTATTTTGTTTCATATATTCATCTTCCCTTTCTTGTATTAAATCTTTTAAATATTGAACTTCTTCATCATTAAATTCTTTTTGCAATGTTAAATTTGTTTCTCCAAGAGCATTTTTAATAGTTTTTGGAAGTGAAGGATTTACTTTTTCATCCTGAGTAAATAAAGGTTTCCATGTTGATCCTCTTCTTTTTAATTTAACTTGAATTATATTAAAGTCATCTAATTTGGAAATAAATTTACTTGTGTCTACATTAGGAAATCTACTTTTTATTCTAAATATAGATTCATCTCTTCTTTCTTCTAATTCAATTAGTTTTATTTCACTTGTAATTCGTGATAAATATTTACTTCTACCCTCCCCACGTCTTTGAATTATATTTCTATATCTTTCTTCTGGAACCTCATAGCCCTTTTCATAAAAAAATTTTTTTAGTTGAAAACGCCCAACTAAACCAGTTTCTTCATCTGTTTCTAATTGATCATTTAAATCTAAGTTAGTTTCTTTATATTCTTCAGGAAGTAAAGGATCTCTATCACCACCCATTGCACCCATTTCCATGTCCATTATATATATTTAGCGGTTATATATCCTGCTGCTAACATCCCACCGGCCACATATAAAATTTCATATTGTTTTTGTTTTGAAGATGGTGAATAATAATTTTTGAAATTGGGTTTATTTTCTAATCTTTGTGCAAATTCTGGGTGCGCTTTACTATAAAGAACAAAAGCTTCATCTGTGCTCTGGAGATTTTCATCAGCTTGCTTCTTATTTAAATATTGCTGTCCAAGCCAATCTTGGTATCTTTTTTGTTCTTTTTGCCATTCGCCCATATCATGTTGATATTTTTCTAATGCTTTATCATGCCTGATTCTCTCTAAATCTGAGTCTTTGCCAATTAAATATTTTGCTAAATAATTTGAGCCTGTGAATGCCGTGGCGTTAAGTACTGCTCCTGCTATCATCATTGCTATGGCTGCCATTTTATATATTTGAAGGAATTATTTTTTGTTTTTCTAAATATTCTTTTGTTGCTATGCTGGCCGCAACTACAAGAGTAAGTTTACCATAATTACCTAAATTTGAACTGGGATCACCGAGGAAATTTTCTTTTAGGATTTTCTTAGCTACATAACCAATCCCCGCTGAAAGTCCTACAATAACAGCCGAGTCCATTACAATTTTAACTGCTTTATTTTCTGCTGTCATATTATATTAAAAGAAAAAAAAATAAATCCTAATGTGTCATGCGTCTGTATTCTGTAAAATCTAAAATAAAACTTTTTTAAATTTTTGGAAATTTTAATATTTCATATTGTGAATAAGCATTTTTATATTATAATGAAGAGATGTAGTCGATGTCATAATTTAAAAGAAGATTATACATTTATTTTAAATGAACATATATTTAAACTTTGCAATGGTTGTAGGAAGGGAAAGAAAGAAAAACCTAATAATCGTTTAAATAAAAGATGCTGCTCTCGATGTCGTTGTTATAAAGAATATGTAGACTTTAAGAAAGATGGATATTTAATGAAAACATGTAATTCATGTAGAGAAAAAAAGATAAATTTAGATGAAATAAAAGAAGATTTAAGCAATTATAAGAAACACGATATTTTAAAGAAGATTTATAATGAAAAAGAATTTATTGATTTAAATTATATATTAGAAATGAGAAAGAATAATAATTGTGATGTGTGTGGAAGATTAATACAATATAAACTATTATCTCAGCCTAATTTTGGGCAAATAAAGCGCAGCAATCCCAAGCAGGGATTTATAAAAGGGAATGTAATTTTATCTTGTAAATATTGCATGGCAAAATAAATATATTTTATAAAAAGTTTGCATTTTATTTTTGCATAATACAGACGCATAACGCATTAGAGAAAAAAATATATATAAATTTTGTTTATTATTCTTTAAATTTTTTTCTGAAAATTATAAAAAGTTTTATTTTAATTTTTGCATAATACAGACGCATAACGCATTAGAGAAAACCAAAAAAAAAAGATAACTTCTGAAAAAAAATATTTATATTGGTAAAAAGAAGAAAAAAAAAGTGCTTGCTGTGGGGCTCGAACCCGCGACCTTTGAATCAGGGTGGGTGTTGACAAAAGCAAAACTGGCGTGTTGCCAGAAACCCGCCAGGGATTTAAACAATGCACGACACAACTCTTTTTCCTGACGGGTTTTTTTTTTGGGCTAACGAGACTTTGATTTCATTCCCGCGCCCTGTGAGGACCCTCCGTCGCGGAGTTGTCCCCGGAGTAGTTTTACATTTGTCCTTAGACTTCTACTCCTACAATGTACATAGAAGGAGGGGATTCTCCTATGTACAAGGGTGTATTCTGGCACCACCCGGACTCAAACACACGAATTCAGAGCTCCCCTCAGACTCCAAATCCGCGCGTTAAGCCACCGCGCCACCAGAACTACACAACTATTCAAGAGACAAAATTACGTATTTGTCTAGTGAATATGCTAATTAGTTTTTTTTTCGCAAATATGAATACTAATGACTTATTGCATAAGCCAGTTTACGAAGATGAATAAGATTCAACATCCTGATACAGAGGTCAGTCTGTTTTTTTAAACTAGAATGGAAAGGAGATAAGATATTAGGATTTTTAAATTTCCTATTATATACAAGATGAGTCAAAACAATAATATTTTAGATTCACCTGTTCCCGCTATCAAAACGCCAATATTAAAACCACAAGTTTATAAAGCTCCAGTTTATAATGTGAAAAAATTACAGAATATTGCCAAAAAGAAATTAAATAAATTTGCCGACTGGTTTTTGAATTTCATTCCAAAAGAAAAAAAGAAAATAGCTAATGACAAAATTAAAAAGTTACAATCTTCAATTAATAAGATATTCAATCAACATAAAGTAACAAAGAAAGCATCTGCTATCAAGGGGTTTTTAACTTCTTATGAGATTAAAGGGCAAGCAAAAGTTGATCCTAAGATTTATTTTCAACGGCATAAAGTTCAGGTTTTAAATCTTTTGAAAGAGAAAGAAAAGCCAGTTAAATTTAAAATGGTTCTTGAAGTCGAATTTAAAAAGAAGAAAATTTATACAATTTCATATTTCCATAGTGATATTGAAATTATAACTGAAACTAGTAAGTTAAATGAAATTTATGAGAAAAATACAGAGAGAATTTTAGAGAAAATAGAAACATTTCAAAATATGGGCTCCGGATGGAATTTTAGTAAGGTGGTTTTATTAAGTCTTCATATTGATAAATTCAATCCAATTTCTGGAAGTTCATATATTCCTTTACCGAGGAAATTAGCTTTAAAAAGATCTATTGTGAACCCTAGAAATAAAGATTTAGAATGTTTTAAATGGGCAGTGACGTTAGCAGTTGTTAAACCGGAGGGAAAAAATAAAGAGCGAATTTCTAAAGAGTTAAAACAGAACTCTGAAGAGTTGAATTGGTATGGATTAACTTTTCCAGTTGAGCTTTCAGATATTGACACATTTGAAGAAAATAATTCAAATGTAAGTGTAAATGTATTTGGCTATAATGAAATTAAAGAAGAGGTTTATCCGTTGAGGATTTCGAATACAACTGGTGAAAGAATTAATCTTCTTTTTATTTCCGATTCTAATAAAAATCATTATTGTTGGATTAAAAATATGTCCAGACTTCTTGCTTCGCAGATTAATAATATACAGCATAAAAGATTTATGTGTTTACGTTGTTTGAATTCGTTTCCAAAGCAGGAAACTTTAGATAAACATGAGGAATATTGTAAAGATAAATCAGCAGTTAAAATAAATATGCCAAGTAAAGGTTCAAAGTTGAAGTTTAAAAATTATCATCATTCAATGAGAGTTCCATTTGTAATTTATGCAGATTTTGAATGTATAACTGAAAAGATAGAAAGTTCAATGGAAGATAATGATCATTCTTGGACAAATAAATTCCAAAGGCATAAACCATCTGGATTTTGCTATGCTGTTAAATCTACAGTTGAAGATTTGTTTCCATTAGATGTGGAAAATTATACTAGTTCAGATCCCGATGAAGATATTGGACAAATATTTGTTGATTCGATTGAAAATAAAGTTAGGGAGATTTATAATAAAATTTGGCATAAGAAAGTGGAATTAACAGAAGAAGATGATGGGAATTATAAAAGTGCAACTGATTGTCATATTTGTTCCCTTCCACTTAACGGAGATAAGGTTTTAGATCACGATCATTTGACTGGTAAATATAGAGGTGCAGCGCATAATTCATGTAATTTAAATTATAAAATACCAAAACATATTCCAGTGATATTTCATAATTTATCTGGTTATGATGCTCATCTGTTTATAAAAAATCTTGGAGTTTCAAAAGGAAAAATAGATTGTATTCCAAAGAATGAAGAAAAATATATTAGTTTTAAAAAGGAAATTATTGTTGATAGATTTACAGATAAGAATGGAAAAGAATTTAATGTTAAAAGAGAAATCAGATTTATTGATAGTTTTAAGTTTATGGCTTCATCTTTAGATAAATTAGTTTCAAACTTGTCAAAAAATGATTTTAAAAATATGACAAAATATTATGAGGTGGATAAGTTAGATTTATTATTGCGGAAAGGTGTATTTCCTTATGATTATTTTGATGATCTTAGCAAATTAGATGAAACAAAACTTCCACCTATTGAAGAATTCTACAGCAGATTAAATAATAAAAATATTTCCACATCAGATTATGAACATGCTGAGAAAGTTTGGAAAAAGTTTAATATGTCAACTTTTAAAGATTATCACGATCTTTATATGAAAACAGATGTTCTTCTATTGTCTGATGTGTTTGAGACCTTCAGAGATGTCTGCATGAAGAATTATAAGTTAGATCCTTGTTGGTATTATACTTCGCCTGGGCTTTCATGGGATGCAATGTTAAAGAAAACTAAAATAGAATTAGATTTACTTCATGATCCTAATATGTTGTTGATGATTGAAAAGGGAATTAGAGGAGGAATTTCAATGATTAGTAAACGATATGCAAAGGCAAATAATAAATATATGAAAGATTATTCTCCTCAGGAAGAAGATGTCTTTATAAAATATTTAGATGCTAATAATCTTTATGGTTGGGCAATGAGTCAAAATATGCCTTATGCTGGATTTAAGTGGATGGGTAAAGAAGATATTAAATATTGGCATAAACGTTCTTGTATCTTAGAAGTGGATTTAGAATATCCCAAGGAACTTCATGAGTTGCATAATGAATATCCCCTTGCACCAGAGCCTTTGATTGTAAATAAAGTTGAAAAACTAATTCCAAATCTAAAGGATAAAGAAAAATATGTAGTTCATCATTCAACTTTAAAGAAATATCTTTCTCTTGGTTTAAAAATTAAAAAGATCCACAGAGGTATTTTATTCTTAGAAAAGCCATGGTTGGCTGAGTATATTGATTTGAATACTCAGCTGAGAACTAAAGGAACTAATGACTTTGAAAAAGATTTCTTCAAACTGATGAATAATAGTGTATTTGGTAAAACCATGGAAAATATAAGAAATAGACAGGAGATCAAACTTTGCAACAGTGAGGAACAAGTTAAAAGTCTTATAGGAAAACCAAATTATAAAAGGAGAACAATATTCTCAGAAAATCTTGTTGCGGTTCATATGAATTTGACTGAGTTAATATTTAATAAGCCAATTTATGTTGGAATGTCAATTTTAGATTTATCTAAAGAGTTAATGTATGACTTCCATTACAATTACATTAAGAATAAATATGAAAGCAAAGCTGAATTATTGTTTTCTGACACTGATTCACTTATGTATAAAATAAAGACAGAAGATTTTTATAAAGATATTTATGACGACTTAGAAAAAAAATTTGATACTTCAGCCTATGGGAAACATGCAGTGATTGATAAAAAAGTAAATAAAAAAGTTATTGGAATGATGAAAGATGAGACAAATGGAATTGAAATAACAGAATTTGTTGGATTGAGATCAAAATTATATGCATTCAAAGTTGAAGAAGATGAACATAAAAAGTGTAAAGGTGTTAGAAAAAATATTATTGATGTTGATATTTCTTTCAACGATTATAGAAATTGTTTATTTTCAGGCCAAGAGCAATATAGAAATATGAATTTAATAAGAAGTTATCAACATAATATTTATGCAGAGACAGTAAATAAAGTTGCATTATCTTCTAATGACGACAAAAGAATAATTTTAGAAGATGGAATTAATACAAGAGCAGTTGGATATTGTGGTTGAATTTCAAGGGCGTAAAAATACGCCTTTGAAAATCATATTGTGAATAAGATTAAAATAGATATATGGAAATCATACAGTTTGAAAATGAAGAATTTAAACTTGAAGCGATGAAAGAAAAAGATAAAATATTTATTAAAGCTAAGGATGTTGCATTGGCTCTAGGCTATCAAAATACTGTAAAAGCTATTGCAACACATGTTTCTGAGAAGTACAAGGTTTTATTTAAGAATATCAAGGGGTGTGATTTGGGGTGCCTTCATCCTGACACTATATTTCTTCTTGAACCAGGTCTTTATGAATTAATATTTTCTTCAAAGCTTGAATCTGCAATAAAGTTTAGAGAGTGGGTTTTTGAAGAAGTTTTACCTTCAATTAGAAAAACAGGATCTTATTCTAAGAAATATCCAAAATCGATTGGATTTAAAATAGAAAATGAATATGATCTTCATACAAAAGTTGTTTCTTACATCAGAAGATTTTATCCTAATGCGTTGATATCTGCAGGGCTTGGAGAACTTCAGGATACGTCAGAAAAAAGAATCTCCTCCTGGGCAAAAGGTTATACAAAAGGTCAACCTGATATAATAATTCATAATTATCATAAAAATTATAGTGGTTTCGCTATAGAATTTAAAACGCCTACAGGAATGGGAGTTGTTTCTGAACATCAGCAAAAATTATTAGAGAAATATAAAAATAATGGTTATAAGACTATTATTTCAAATGATTACGATTTAATTATTATAGAAATCAATGATTATTTTCTTTATGTTAGAATTAAATGTCCTTATTGTAGAAGTGGATTTAAAAATAAATGTACTTTAGCCATTCATAAAAAATATTTTCACAGAATTACAGAACATTCTTTGGAGGAAGTTCAGTGTTTTCAGGAATAACCATTAATTCCTCTCTAACAAAGTTCCTCCTTGGTGCTCCATCAGAAAGATAATATAAAACTGGTTGTTTCTCTGCGACAACGGCTCTTACAATATCAAAAATTCCAAAACTCCAATTTGGATCAGTAGCTCTTTGGTTTTCGCCACCTTCATATTCTCCAGGCTGATATAAATATCTAACTTTTACACCAGCAGGCAATCGTTTTTCTTCTATACCAACTGGTCTTTTATATTGCACATGCTTTTCTGAAACTTCTTTTAACTTTACAGCATCAACAGCCGCTTTACCTGTTATTTTTTTCGCTTTATTATTTATTGACTTTAACACATCAGGTAATCTTTTAACCCATTCTCGACTTCTATCAGTCATCAACATTTCTTGTGCATATTGATGAGAATATAATTTTTCTGCTAGAGTTCTATTCACTCTTTCCACTATTGCTTGCGCTCTGTGATTCTTTGCTTCTGATCTTTGAATTTTAACATTATTTTTTTCCATCAACTTCGTCACTGCACCCATAAATTCAGTTCCCGGATCAACAATTAACGTTTCTGGATATTTTAATTTTCTTTTATATATTTTTTCAAATGCATTTGCTACGCCGGAGGAGTCTTTTGAAGTCAGTGCTTCAGCATCAGCATATCTGCTGGCGACATCTACTACCAGTAATACATATTTATATGTTTTATTTCCTACTGTATCATGAGTAAGAAATAGTAAATCTGACTGATGAACTTCATTCACCTTTTCAACATTCCAATGCCATCGGGGATTATAATTTGGTCTTGGAAGATATATTTGCCACAACGCTTGTTTTTCTAACCATTTTTTAACTTTTTCTTTATCGACGCCAGTGGCTTCTGACAGAGGAGCAATAGCCTCATAGCCTTTCCAATATCCATTTGTAGAATAATAATGGTTTGAAAGTTTTTTATTTTCCATATATATAATATGAGTAATATAGCAGAAGTTTTAGATGTCAGTCGTGAAAGGAGAAAACCACTTGCACTAAAGGCTGATAGAACACTACATCGAATAACCTTCAACCCCAGCAGCGCGAATCCTGGTGAGACGCTTTATATTCATCTGCCAAAGTTGAGTGAGAATGTTGTCTTTGTTCCTTGCAGTGTTGGATTGACTTTTAACCTCACTCTTGCAACTGCAGGACATGCAAACAACACTCTCGTAAACAATATCTCGAGGAATTTAGTAGCAAGAATGAAAGTTCTTTATGGCGGCGAGATACTTCGGGATACTAATAAAATAGATCTGTTTTCTACGTATAAAGATCTATTTCTTTTGAAAGCCGAAAGAGAAAACATGTTAAAAGAAGGAGTTTCATCAGCAAATATGAGAAAATTAAGAACAAGTGCCGGAGATAAAGTTACTTCAGACGCAAAAGAAGTTGCCTTGGCGGCTATTTATGGAACAAAATATAAAATTGCATTGAACCATCCAATCATTGATGACCATGGAGTGTTTAATCACAGAGCTTTGAATAATACATTGTCATTTGAAATAACTTTAGCAGAAAGCAAAGATATCACTATCACATCAGATACTTCAAAGGCTTATACATATTCACTTTCAAACATTGAGTTAGAATATCAGTGCATCTACAGCGATCAACTTGCGAAAAATGCACTTTATGCTTATGCCAGTAAAGGATTTTATTATGAAAATGTGCTTTTACATAAGACAATTACAATTAATAAAGCAACTGATACAGTTATCAATGAGCATATTAATATTCCAAGGAGAAGTATGTCTGGCATTTTAATGTTATTTATTGAACCATACACTGTTGGTGCAAGAGATTCTGAAAAGTTCGTTTATCCATCCTTAACAGAAGTATCAGTTAATATTGACGGCATGCCAAATAAACTTTACAGCAAAGGAATGAAAAAGACTGATTTTTGGGACGTGGTAGTTAAAAAAATGGGCGTGACAGATAACATAACGCAGAAAGACTTTTATGATAATAAGTTTGCTCTTTGGGTGGATCTGAGAACTCATCCTTCAGATGAACTACATGGCGGCGGGCTGTTGTTGAATTCTACAAAAGATGGCGTAAAACTGGAAATAAAAAGAACTGCAACTGGAAGTGGAAATGTAAATTGTTATGTATTTGTAGTGGCTGATGCAGTTATGGAAGTAGAAAACTCGAATTTGAAATCGATTATTTATTAAAATATAGATGGATGAATTAAAAAATAAACTTCCTTTTCACTGTATTATTACAGGACCAACTAACTGTGGAAAGACAAAATATTTGATAGAAAAATTAAGAAGCACTTACAGATTTGTATTTCAGTATATTATTCTCATCTGTCCCACCTATGTTAGAAATAAAACTTATCATGGTTTTGCAAATGGCGACAAAAGATTTATAGTTTTATGCCCGCCGCAAGAAGAAGATGAAATAAATAATCTTTTAGAAGATATTGAAATAGTTTTCTCTGGAACAAAAACTCTTGTCATATTAGATGACTGTGCATTTACAAAAGATTTAAAACAAAGATCAAATAGATTTATAAGTTTGGCATTTAGCGGTCGGCATCAGAATATTTCTTTATGGGTTCTCACACAGCAGTTGACATCTATTGCCAAGCCATTTAGGGAAAATGTGGCTTGCATTATTAGTTTTTTTTCTCCAAATAAGATGGCTAACCAAACTCTTTTTGATGAATTTGCTGGAGATCTTTCTCCAGAGATGAAAAAAGAATTTAAAAATATATTGAAGTCAGAAAAATATTCACGAGTTTGTTTTTGTCTTAGGCATCCTTATTTGGCTTATATTGAAATCCCACAATAAATTTTTTCCAAAAATTTATTATATATAATGACATCGATACTCGATCAGTTTGAGACAACAGAAGAAATAAAAATTCCCACCACAGTGGAAAAAAAGAAAACCAAGAAAAAAATAACTCCAGCAACATCGGCTGAAGTCGAAGAAAAAAGAGAACAACTTTCTATACTTGCTGTGCTTGGTACAATAGAAGAGTATACAGGAGTTAAATTATCTCTTGGCGATGTTAAAAAATTATCACCGGCTGATGTTGAAAAATACCACAACAGATATCAAGTCAAGATGGGAACTATGGTTTCAGGAAGTCTTGTTAATATGACTTTGGAAGGCACATCTGAAGTTTTAAATTATTTTTTACCAATTGACGATAAGAAGGAATTGTGTACTGACTTGAAGAAAAATGAGCTGCTTAAACAGGAGCTCAACAGTGTTGCGGGATATACAATTTTAAAAGGTGGAAGGTTTGTAGCTCTTGGCAGCGGACTTTTACAAGTTGTTAAGCATTTGAAATTCTCTTCAGCAGCTGTTGAGCAAAGTTCTCAAGACTCTTTAGCATCTCTTGAGCAGAGTGCTTAAGAAAAAAAAATATTTTATATATATGTCTTCAGAGGAAAATCAAAAGGAAGAGCAAATTACAGTTGAGCCCGAACAAAAAGTTGAAAAGATCAAAGACCCCAAAAAGGTGGCTGCGGGAAAGCGACTAGCAGAATATCATAAGAAGGCAAAAGCTGCTTTGAAGGAATCTAAAGAAACAAAAGATGATTATTCTTCATCTTGGTTTCCAGATATAAGTTTTGGGACTGCTGTTGGAATAGTTGGAATTGGTTTAACCGCTGCTGATCTTTATTTTAGATTTAAAAAGCCAACTCCAGAAAAAAAAAATAAACCAAATTTGGAGACAATAAAAGAAGAACCAAAATTAGTTAAAAATAAATCCTTCATGGAATAAGTTTTATCTGGGATTCAATCGGTTCCTTTTAGTTCTCTGATAACCTGAGTTTCAAATATTCTTTTTATACAGGCTTCACAAAATTTCTCTTCAAAATCGTCAAATTCTTCTTTTATTTTTGCCATTTTACAAATAACACATTTGTAATATTCAAATTTTATATCATACTTTTTGAGATCATCCATATATAATGTGAAATATTATAATATATACAGCCTCGAGGTTGAATACTCCATTTAATACCCACCCCTCCCCTATTGATTTTGCCAACTGAGCCAGAAATAAATCATTATTTTTTTACCACCCCTCCCCTATTGATTTTGCAAAGGTGATGACGTCATCACTTCCCTCCTAGTAGTAGAGAGGGACCGTATTCTGGCTCATAGCTCAATAATTCCACATTAATTTTTTAATAATATTTTTTATTTTTTTTTTTTATATTTTTTATTAGTGTGGCTATAGTGAGTTATGAGTCAGAATCGGTCCCTCTCTACTACTCACTTTAACACAACAGGTCTAGATCTTTTATTGGATAAACCGTACAACATAACTTGATAACATTTTCCGAAGAATTATAGTTTGTGTGGCTCCGAATATATTTATAAATTTATTGCTTTATTATGTGTAGGTGCGAGTTACAATAACCAGTGATTTGGAAACGACAAATGTTGATGTTGAGCGCTTTGGTATCGATAAATTTATTGCTTTGATGTGTACAGCCAGTTACAATAACCAGTGATTTGGAAACGACAAATGTTGATGTTGAGCGCTTTGGTATCGAGAAATTTTATCGCTTTGATATGAGTAGTACAGCGAGTTACAATAACCAGTTATTTGGAAACGACAAATGTTGATATTGAGCGCTTTGGTAACGATAAATTTATTGCTTTGATATGAGAAGTACAGCGAAATTACAATAACCAGTGATTTGGAAACGAGAAATGTTGATATTGAGCGCTTTGGTAACGATAGATTTATTGCTTTGATATGAGAAGTACAGCGAATTACAATAACCAGTGATTTGGAAACGAGAAATGTTGATATTGAGCGCTTTGGTAACGATAAATTTATTGCTTTGGTATGAGTAGTACAGCGAGTTACAATAACCAGTGATTTGGAAACGACAAATGTTGATGTTGAGCGCTTTGATAACGATAAATTTATTGCTTTGATGAGTACAGCCAGTTACAATAACCAGTGATTTGGAAACGACAAATGTTGATGTTGAGCGCTTTGGTATCGATAAATTTATTGCTTTGATATGAGAAGTACAGCGAGTTACAATAACCAGTGATTTGGAAACGACAAATGTTGATGTTGAGCGCTTTGGTATCGATAAATTTATTGCTTTGATATGAGAAGTACAGCGAGTTACAATAACCAGTGATTTGGAAACGACAAATGTTGATGTTGAGCGCGTTGGTATCAATAAATTTATTGCTTTGATATGAGAAGTATAGCGAGTTACAATAACCAGTGATTTGGAAACGACAAATGTTGATGTTGAGCGCTTTGGTAACGAGAAATTTATTTGATGTTGAGCGCTTCGATGAAATAGTACAGCGAGTCCTCAATTATACAGTAATTTGGAAACGAGAAATTTTATAGTGTTGGATATGGCTTTTTGTAAACGATAAATGTTGGTATTGAGAATGTCGAAAATTTGAATAAATTAACATGTAATTTGACCGGTTGTGACGATCGGACAACATTTGGATGGGTCCCTCGACTATCAAAATATTAGGAGGAGGGGAGGGGAGGTAAAAACGTAATTTATTTTTAACAAAATGCTTTGGGGGGGAGGGTAAAAGGTGATAGAACTAAAACTCTTCTAAGTGGGGTAGACTTAATAGCTATTATTGTATTTCACGACTTGACATCCGGTCTGTCAGATTGTCACATCTCCTTGTCCATCCGTAACAGATAGGGAGTATTGGACATGACTGTAATTAGAAGCCAAGCATGTTCAGCAACAAAGGAAACAACTTGGCCTGCGGTTTTAAAAATAAAACTAGCTATTGCGCCAATCATGCCCGGCAATATTTCACCTAGTTTTTTACCCAGAGTTTTAAGTCCATTGCCAACGCCTTTGGCTACTGATGAAAGTCCTGATTTTAATTGACTGACGAGGACGCCTATTGTTATAGCAACTGCGGTTGCAATTGAAGCAACAGTAAAACCATATTTTTTAAAAATATATTTTATTCTATTTCTTAAACTCATTCTCTCTTCTATCTGCTCAATTTCCTGATTATTTTCTTCTATTGTTTCTCTATCTGCTACATTTTGATTTTCTAATTCCTGATTTCTAGTATCAAGTGTTCTAATTCTATCTTGATCTGAAGTTGACGCTATTTCTTCATTATTTCTTTCTATTTCTTCTTCTCGTCTTCCAATTTTATTTTCAAATTCTTCATTTTGATTTTCCATTATTAAAAGATCAGTAGGGATTTCATTATATTTTCCACTTTTTATTTTATCATCGACACTTTTTCTTACAGTTTTATCCTCATTATAAAGTCTTTCAGGTTTTGTCCATCCCTTTAATCTGCTTGACCGAAATGATATTAATTGATTTCCATTTCTATCTGTTGTTATGTCAATTAGATTTTTATCAAGATCTGGGTATTTTGTAAGTAAAGTACTTACTCTTAGTCTATCAGTAGAAGTACTATCAATTTCTTCATCCATATTTTGTAATTCCATGTATTCTGGAAGTTGTTTGCCAGGGTTTTTTGTTTTCCATGAATCTGAAAATCTATTAAATGCATTTCTCCATCCCCTTCCGAACTTTTGTCTAAAACGAGAATATAAACTGTCTACTTTTTCATTTTCTCTTAGAAATAATGTATCATATTCTTTATCTACTTCTTCATTTATATCTATACGACCTTCTTCAGTTGTTGGGTCAAAATCTGTAGGTTCAAATTCAGCCATTATATTTATAAATATTTAGCAGTTACGTAGCCCGCTGCTAACATTCCGCCAGCAACATATAAAATTTCATATTGTTTTTGTTTTGATGACGGTGAATAATAGTTTTTGAAATTAGGTTTATTTTCCAATCTGTGGGCAAATTCTGGATGTGCTTTACTATAAAGAACAAAAGCTTCGTCAGTGCTCTGGAGATTTTCATCAGCTTGCTTGTTTTCTAAATATTGTTGTCCAAGCCAATCTTGATATCTTTTTTGTTCTTTTTGCCATTCGCCCATGTCATGCTGATATTTTTCTAATGCTTTATCATGCCTTATTCTCTCTAAATCTGTATGAGAACTATCTAAATATTTTCCTAAATATGATCCGCCGATGAATGCCGTGGCGTTCAGAACTGCTCCTGCTATCATTACTGCTATGGTTGCCATCTTATATATTTGTTGGGATTATTTTTTGTTTTTCTAAATATTCTTTTGTTGCTATGCTGGCTGCAACTACAAGAGTAAGTTTTCCATAATTACCTAAATTTGAACTGGGATCTCCAAGGAAGTTTTCTTTTAGAATTTTCTTAGCTACATAGCCAATCCCAGCTGAAAGTCCAACGATAACAGCGGAGTCCATTACAATTTTAACTGTTTTATTTTCTGTCATATTATATTAAAAGAAAAAAAAATAATGCAGAATAAATTTATGCAGTATGCAGCAAAATCATCTGGAAGACTTTTTATAATTTCCAGAAAAAAAATAATGAGATTACAAAATAGATATAAATATTAATTTATGCAGTATGCAGCAAAATCCAAAATAAAACTTTTTATAATTTTCAGAAAATAAAAGAAATATAGAAATTAAATGAAGAAGTAAATATGCAGTATGCAGCAAAATCTAAAATAAAACTTTTTATAATTTTCAGAAAATAGATTTTATATTGTGAATAAGTATTTTTATATTATAATGAAAATATGCAGCAGATGTCATAATTTAAAAAAAGAAAATGACTTTATTTTTAATGAAAAAGAATTTAAAACGTGCAACAGATGCCGCAAAGGCGAAAAGCCAAATAAAAGATGCTGCTCGAGATGCCACGGTTTTAAAGATAATGATGAATTTAAGAAAAATGGATATTTAATGAAAACGTGCCATAAATGTAGAGAGAAAAATATAAATCAAGATGAAATTAATGAAATAAAAGAAGATTTAAGTAATTATAAGAAACATGATATATTAAAGAAGATTTATAATGAAAAAGAATTTATTGATTTAAATTATGTATTGGAAATGAGAAAGAATAATAATTGTGATGTGTGTGGAAGATTAATACAATATAAAACTCTATCTCAGCCTAATTTTGGGCAAATAAAGCGCACTAATCCTAGGCAGGGATTTATAAAAGGGAATGTAATTATTTCTTGTTCGTATTGTATGGCAAGATAAATATATTTTCTGAAAATAAAAGTTTGAATTTTTTTTTGCTGCATAATATAAAATTAATAATATTTTTACTCTCACACATATTTTTCTGGAAATTATAAAAAGTTTACATTTTGTTTTTGCTGCATACAGCATATTTCTTTTTTTCTAAAATTTATAAATAGTTTACATTTTTCTGAAATTATAAAAAGTTTTATTTTAGATTTTGCTGCATACAGCATATTTCATTAAGAAAAAAATATTGATTTTATTTTAAATTTGGTCTATTATTCCATAAAATATTTATTTTTAACTTTAGCTGGCTCAGGTTCAACTGTCTCCTTTATCGGTTCTAACTTAGGTTTATATTTTTTTTCTTCATTTTTATTTTTCCTCAATCTAAAATATAAATCAACTGTAGTTAATCCAATCCCCACAACTCCAATAATTGTGGCAAAATTTATGTCTGGGAACCAAGAAGAATCTTCTTTCATTTCATTTGTTTCAGCCAAGGCTTTTTTAGCTTTCCTATGGTATTCGACCAAACGTTTTCCGGCTTCGACGCGTTTTGGATCTTTAACCTTTTCAGGCTTTTTCTCTGGCTCAGCTGTGATTTGTTCCACTTTTTTTTCTGTTTCCACTTTTTTATCAGATGACATATATAATATAATATTTTTTTCCATCTTAAACAAATGCTTAAGACTCTTAAGAATTATCTTCAACAAATGCTTAAGACTCTTAAGATTGCTCTTCAACAGAATTTGAAGTTGGCTTAACAGCTGCTGAAGAGAATTTCAAATGCTTAACAACTTGTAAAAGTCCGCTGCCAAGAGCTACAAACCTTCCACCTTTTAAAATTGTATATCCCGCAACACTGTTGAGCTCCTGTTTAAGCAGTTCATTTTTCTTCAAGTCAGTACACAATTCCTTCTTGTCATCAATTGGTAAAAAATAATTTAAAACTTCAGATGTGCCTTCCAAAGTCATATTAACAAGACTTCCTGAAACCATAGTTCCCATCTTGACTTGGTATCTGTTGTGGTATTTTTCAACATCAGCCGGTGATAATTTTTTTACATCGCCAAGAGATAATTTAACTCCTGTATACTCTTCTATTGTTCCAAGAACTGCAAGTATAGATAATTGTTCTCTTTTTTCTTCGACTTCAGCCGATGTTGTTGGAGTTGTTTTTTTCTTGGTTTTCTTTTTCTCCACTGTTGTTGGAATTGTTGTTTCTTCTGTTTCAAACTGCTCTAAGACGGATGTCATTATATACTAGGAATTTCAATATAAGCCAAATAAGGATGCCTAAGACAAAAACAAACTCGTGAATATTTTTCTGACTTCAATATATTTTTAAATTCTTTTTTCATCTCTGGAGAAAGATCTCCAGCAAATTCATCAAAAAGAGTTTGGTTAGCCATCTTATTTGGAGAAAAAAAACTAATAATGCAAGCCACATTTTCTCTAAATGGCTTGGCAATAGATGTTAACTGCTGTGTGAGAACCCATAAAGAAATATTCTGATGCCGACCGCTAAATGCCAAACTTATAAATCTATTTGATCTTTGTTTTAAATCTTTTGTAAATGCACAGTCGTCTAATATGACGAGAGTTTTTGTGCCAGAGAAAACTATTTCAATATCTTCTAAAAGATTATTTATTTCATCTTCTTCTTGCGGCGGGCATAAAACTATAAATCTTTTATCACCATTTGCAAAACCATGGTAAGTTTTATTTCTAACATAAGTAGGACAAATGAGAATTATATTTTCAAATACAAATCTGTAAGTACTTCTTAATTTTTCTATTAGATATTGTGTCTTGCCGCAGTTTGTGGGCCCGGTAATAATACAGTGAAAAGGAATTTTGGTTTTTAATTCGTCCATCTACTATATTTTAATAAATTATTGCTTTCAAGTTTGAATTTTCCACTTGCATAACTGCATCGGCCACTACAAACACATAACAATTTACATTTCCACTTCCAGTTGCAGTTCTTTTTATTTCCAGTTTTACGCCATCTTTTGTAGAATTCAACAACAGCCCGCCGCCATGTAGTTCATCTGAAGGATGAGTTCTCAGATCCACCCAAAGAGCAAACTTATTATCATAAAAGTCTTTCTGAGTTATGTTATCTGTCACGCCCATTCTTCTAACTACCACGTCCCAAAAATCAGTCTTTTTCATTCCTTTGCTAAAAATTTTATTTGGCATACCATCAATATTAACTGATACTTCAGTCAAGGATGGATAAACAAACTTTTCAGAATCTCTTGCACCAACAGTGTATGGTTCAATAAATAACATTAAAATGCCAGACATACTCCTTCGTGGAATATTAATATGTTCATTAATAACTGTATCACTATCTTTTTTAACTGTAATTGTCTTATGTAAAAGTACATTTTCATAATAAAATCCTTTACTGGCATAAGCATAAAGTGCATCTTTTGAAAGTTGATCGCTGTAGATGCACTGATATTCTAACTCAATGTTTGAAAGTGAATATGTATAAGCCTTTGAAGTATCTGATGTGATAGTGATATCTTTACTTTCTGCTAAAGTTATTTCAAATGACAATGTATTATTCAAAGCTCTGTGATTAAACACTCCATGGTCATCAATGATTGGATGGTTCAATGCAATTTTATATTTTGTTCCATAAATAGCCGCCAAGGCAACTTCTTTTGCGTCTGAAGTAACTTTATCTCCAGCGCTTGTTCTTAATTTTCTCATATTTGCTGATGAAACTCCTTCTTTCAACATGTTTTCTCTTTCGGCTTTCAAAAGAAATAGATCTTTATACGTAGAAAACAGATCCATTTTATTAGTATCCTGAAGTATCTCACCACCATAAAGAACTTTCATTCTTGCTACTAAATTCCTTGAAATATTATTTACGAGAGTGTTGTTTGCATGTCCTGCAGTTGCAAGAGCGAGGTTAAAAGTCAATCCAACGCTGCCAGGAACAAAGACAACATTCTCACTCAACTTTGGCAGATGAACATAAAGCGTCTCACCAGGATTCGCGCTGCTGGGGTTGAAGGTTATTCGATGTAGTGTTCTATCAGCCTTTAGTGCAAGTGGTTTTCTCCTTTCACGACTGACATCTAAAACTTCTGCTATATTACTCATATTATATATATGGAAAATAAAAAACTTTCAAACCATTATTATTCTACAAATGGATATTGGAAAGGCTATGAGGCTATTGCTCCTCTGGCAGAAGCCACTGGCGTCGATAAAGAAAAAGTTAAAAAATGGTTAGAAAAACAAGCGTTGTGGCAAATATATCTTCCAAGACCAAATTATATTCCTAGATGGCATTGGAATGTTGAAAAGGTGAATGAAGTTCACCAGTCAGATTTACTATTTCTTACTCATGATACAGTAGGAAATAAAACATATAAATATGTATTATTGGTAGTAGATGTCGCCAGCAGATATGCTGATGCCGAAGCACTGACTTCAAAAGACTCCTCCGGCGTAGCAAATGCATTTGAAAAAATATATAAAAGAAAATTAAAATATCCAGAAACGTTAATTGTTGATCCGGGAACTGAATTTATGGGTGCAGTGACGAAGTTGATGGAAAAAAATAATGTTAAAATTCAAAGATCAGAAGCAAAGAATCACAGAGCACAAGCAATAGTGGAAAGAGTAAACAGAACTCTAGCAGAAAAATTATATTCTCATCAATATGCACAAGAAATGTTGATGACTGATAGAAGTCGAGAATGGGTTAAAAGATTACCTGATGTGTTAAAGTCAATAAATAATAAAGCGAAAAAAATAACAGGTAAAGCGGCTGTTGATGCTGTAAAGTTAAAAGAAGTTTCAGAAAAGCATGTGCAATATAAAAGACCAGTTGGCATAGAAGAAAAACGATTGCCTGCTGGTGTAAAAGTTAGATATTTATATCAGCCTGGAGAATATGAAGGTGGTGAAAACCAAAGAGCTACTGATCCAAATTGGAGTTTTGGAATTTTTGATATTGTAAGAGCCGTTGTCGCAGAGAAACAACCAGTTTTATATTATCTTTCTGATGGAGCACCAAGGAGGAACTTTGTTAGAGAGGAATTAATGGTTATTCCTGAAAACACTGAACTTCCTCCAAAGAATGTTCTGTAATTCTGTGAAAATATTTTTTATGACTTTCTAAAGTACATTTATTTTTAAATCCACTTCTACAATAAGGACATTTAATTCTAACATAAAGAAAATAATCATTTATTTCTATAATAATTAAATCGTAATCATTTGAAATAATAGTCTTATAACCATTATTTTTATATTTCTCTAATAATTTTTGCTGATGTTCAGAAACAACTCCCATTCCTGTAGGCGTTTTAAATTCTATAGCGAAACCACTATAATTTTTATGATAATTATGAATTATTATATCAGGTTGACCTTTTGTATAACCTTTTGCCCAGGAGGAGATTCTTTTTTCTGACGTATCCTGAAGTTCTCCAAGTCCTGCAGATATCAGCGCATTGGGATAGAATCTTCTAATGTAGGCAACCACTTTCGTATGAAGATCATATTCATTTTCAATTTTAAATCCAATCGATCTGGGATATTTTTTAAAAGAATATTCACCGGTTTTTCTAATTGAAGGTAGAACTTCTTCAAATACCCACTCTTGAAATTTAATTGCAGAATCTAATTTTGAAGAGAAAATTAATTGATAAAATCCAGGTTCGTTAATAAATATGGTATCTGGATGTAAGGGGGGTGAATCACCCCCCTTCATATTTTTAACTTTTGTTTTATATTTTTCAAATACATGCGCTTCTATTGCTTTCTTGGTATCTTCATATCCTAATGAAGTTGCAACATCTTTGGCTTTGAAATAGATTTGATCTTTATATTTCATTGCTTTGAGTTTAAATTCTTCGTTTGAAAATTCTTTAAGTTCCATATATCTAATGTTTTATTTTTACATCTTCTAAAAATATCTTATTGCTCTTGTATTAATCCCATCTGCTAAAATTATTCTTTTGTCATCATTAGAAGATAATGCAACTTTATTTACTGTCTCCGCATAAATATCATGTTGATAACTTCTTATTAAATTCATAGTTCTATACTGCTCTCTTCCAGTAAATAAACAATATCTATAATCGTTGAAAGAAATATCAACATCAATAATATTCTTTCTAACACCTTTACACTTTTTATGTTCATCTTCTTCAACTTTGAATGCATATAATTTTGATCTGAGTCCAACAAATTCAGTTATTTCAATTCCATTTGTCTCATCTTTCATCATTCCAATGACTTTTTTATTTACTTTTTTATCAATTACTGGATGATTGCTGTATGCAGAAGTATCAAACTTCTCTTCTAAGTCGTCATAAATATCTTTATAAAAGTCTTCTGTCTTTATTTCATACATCAATGAATCACAATCCGTGAAAAGCAAGTTTGGAGGATTTTTAAAATATTTCTTCTTAATGTAATTGTAATGGAAGTCATACATTAACTCTTTAGATAAATCTAATATTGACATTCCAACATAAATCGGCTTATTAAATATTAACTCAGTCAAATTCATATGAACAGCAACAAGATTTTCTGAGAATATTGTTCTCCTTTTATAATTTGGTTTTCCTATAAGACTTTTTAACTTGTACTCACTATTACAAAGTTTTATCTCCTGTCTATTTCTTATATTTTCCATAGTTTTACCAAATACACTATTATTCATCAACTTGAAGAAATCTTTTTCAAAGTCATTAGTTCCTTTAGTTCTCAGCTGAGTATTCAAATCAATATACTCAGCCAACCATGGCTTTTCTAAGAATAAAATACCTCTGTGGATCTTTTTAATTTTTAAACCAAGAGACAAATATTTCTTTAAAGTTGAATGATGAACTACATATTTTACTTTATCCTTCAGATTTGGAATTAGTTTTTCAACTTTATTTACAATCAAAGGCTCTGGTGCAAGGGGATATTCATTATGCAACACATGAAGTTCCTTGGGATATTCTAAATCCACTTCCAAAATACAAGAACGTTTATGCCAATATTTAATATCTTCTTTACCCATCCACTTAAATCCAGCATAAGGCATATTTTGACTCATTGCCCAACCATAAAGATTATTAGCATCTAAATATTTTATATAAATGTCTTCTTCCTGAGGAGAATAATCTTTCATATATTTATTATTTGCCTTTGCATATCGTTTACTAATCATCGAAATTCCTCCTCTAATTCCTTTTTCAATCATCAACAACATATTAGGATCATGAAGTAAATCTAATTCTATTTTAGTTTTCTTTAACATTGCATCCCATGAAAGCCCAGGCGAAGTATAATACCAACAAGGATCTAACTTATAATTCTTCATGCAGACATCTCTGAAGGTCTCAAACACATCAGACAATAGAAGAACATCTGTTTTCATATAAAGATCGTGATAATCTTTAAAAGTTGACATATTAAACTTTTTCCAAACTTTCTCAGCATGTTCATAATCTGATAAAGAAATATTTTTATTATTTAACCTGCTATAAAACTCTTCAATGGGCGGAAGCTTAGTTTCAGTTAATTTCTCTAAACTATCAAAATAATCATAAGGAAATACACCTTTCCGCAATAATAAATCTAACTTATCCCCATAATATTTTGTCATATTTTTAAAATCATCTTTTGACAAATTCGAAACTAGTTTATCTAAAGATGAAGCCATAAACTTAAAACTATCAATAAATCTGATTTCTCTTTTAACATTAAATTCCTTTCCATTCTTATCTTTAAATCTATCAACAATAATTTCCTTTTTAAAACTAATATATTTTTCTTCATTCTTTGGAATACAATCTATCTTCCCTTGAGAAACGCCAAGATTTTTTATAAACAAATGAGCATCATATCCAGATAAATTATGAAATATCACTGGAATATGTTTTGGTATTTTATAATTTAAATTACATGAATTATGCGCTGCACCTCTATATTTACCAGTTAAATGATCGTGATCTAAAACCTTATCTCCGTTAAGAGGAAGGGAACAAATATGACAATCAGTTGCACTTTTATAATTCCCATCATCTTCTTCTGTTAATTCCACTTTCTTATGCCAAATTTTATTATAAATCTCCCTAACTTTATTTTCAATCGAATCAACAAAGATCTGACCGATATCTTCATCTGAACTTGAACTAGTATAACTTTCCACATCTAATGGAAACAAATCTTCAACTGTAGATTTAACAGCATAGCAAAATCCAGATGGTTTATGCCTTTGGAATTTATTTGTCCAAGAATGATCATTATCTTCCATTGAACTTTCTATCTTTTCAGTTATACATTCAAAATCAGCATAAATAACAAATGGAACTCTCATTGAATGATGATAATTTTTAAACTTCAACTTTGAACCTTTGCTTGGCATTTTTATTTTAACTGCTGATTTATCTTTGCAATATTCTTCATGTTTATCTAAAGTTTCCTGCTTTGGAAATGAATTCAAACAACGTAAACAAATAAATCTTTTATGCTGTATATTATTAATCTGTGAAGCAAGAAGTCCTGACATATTTTTAATCCAACAATAATGACTTTTTTCAGAATCTGAAATAAGAAGAAGATTTATTCTTTCGCCATTTGTTTCTGAGATCCTCAACGGATAAACCTCTTCTTTAGTTTCATTATAACCAAATACATTTACACTTACATTTGGATTATTTTCTTCAAATGTGTCAATATCTGAAAGCTCAACTGGAAAAGTTAAACCATACCAATTCAACTCTTCAGAGTTCTTTTTTAACTCTCTAGAAATTCTCTCTTTATTTTTTCCCTTAGGTTTTATGACTGCTAAAGTCGCTGCCCACTTAAAACATTCTAAATCTTTATTTTTAGGATTAACAATAGATCTTTTCAAAGCTAATTTCCTCGGTAAAGGAATATATGAACTTCCAGAAATTGGATTGAATTTATCAATATGAAGGCTTAATAAAAGCACCTTACTAAAAATCCATCCAGAGCCCATATTTTGAAATGTTTCTATTTTCTCTAAAATTTGTTCAATTAATCTTTCATAAATTTCATTTAACTTACTAGTTTTAGTTATGATTTCAATATCACTATGAAAATATGAAATTGTAAAAATTTTCTTCTTTTTAAATTCGACTTCAAGCACCATTTTAAATTTAACTGGCTTTTCTTTCTCTTTCAAAAGATTTAAAACCTGAACTTTATGCCGTTGAAAATTTGAATTCAGAGAAACTAAAGTGTGAAAAAATAATTCTATATATATAGTAACAAGCTATAGAAGAATATTGATTATTCAAAAATAGACCCACCCCTCCCCTATTGATTTTGCAAACTGAGCCACCACCCCTCCCCTATTGATTTTCCCAAGGTGATGACGTCATCACTTCCCTCCCCTCCCCTCCCCTCCTAGTAGTAGAGAGGTACCTTATTCTGGCTCATAGCTCAATAATTCCAGAGACCACCCCTCCCCCATTTATTTTTTCCCTAGTTATGACGTCATCAACTCAAATTCTGTTTTGCCCTAAAATGGCCCTTTTTTCAACCAATGAATTGCTGTGTGAAATAGGTGTTTGAGCCAAGTTCGGTACCTCTCTACTACTGTAGTAGATTCACTTCTGTACTGGTACATTTTAACTGACAATAGAGATTTGCCAATATCTTGACCAATACGACTAAGAGAACCGTTGATGACATCAGCAAGTATCTGACCATCAACTGTATTGCTACTGGACGGACGATTATCTGAAGGGAACTTGACATAGAATGCTACAACGACAATGTTGTCCAATATCTGTACAGGATAACCAGGTAGTAGATGGACCTGGTCTGATGTGAAGACTATGTAGTTGTTTGAACGTCTGTTTGAAATTAAGAAAATTAACCACAAGGTAAATTTATTTTTATTTATTTACATAAAATGCAAAGTAAGAATCAAGTAAGGACGGAGAGTGTAATGGAAAAAGACTGAAAATAACCAGACGTTTGCAATGAATAAACAGGTAAGTATTATCATGGTCTTTCTGTTTCTTTTCATGGAATCTTATTAAGATGTTGTCCCTTAGTACTACTACATCAACAGACCCAATTAATGAATGCTTTAGTTGAAGCGCAAGTTCAAAAAGTCTGAAAGTTGTACTTTTCCAAAACCTATAAATGAAAGTTGGAACTATTAGCATATCAACACGTTAAAAATTACCTTTCTCTTCGTTGTCGTGAAGGACACTTGTTCTCTCTTGCGCAATAAGTAGTAACTTCTCTAGCTACTCCTTTCTTGAAAGTCAGGTCCATTTGCAAGTCCCACTGAAACAAGGAGGAAAAAATATTAAAGAGTGTAAATATCTAACAATGCATATTGATAAAAAGTATAATGCGAAAGAATTAGAAGAGGGAGGAGAAGGAAAAGATGGAAAAAGGCCGCAAAATCATTAAATGATGTTCATTTTATTATCTTAGACCATCAAAAATTCGTTTCTGAAATTTATGAAACTAAAAGCCTCTTAAAAAACTTCAATAGTCCTACCTCGGATATATTCAACTGTTTTATGGTGACATTTACTGAGTTGTACAGATCTTGTTGTGATGGGGTGGGAGGTGTTGGTGGTGGAGGCTGTGTTGGTACTTTTTCTCCTGTTGGCAGCTCTACATAAAATAAAATCACTTAGTAAAAAATGCTAACTAATTAAAAGACGATAAGCATTGAATGATTTGCTCCCAGACAGTTATTACAATCATATACTTTGCATTGAATACTGGCGTCCAATAAACACTAGCATCAAATTCATAGTTTTACCTTGACATCTACCATCAATCCAGTACAAGCCCTCATCACATTTACATTGGTAGGAGCCCATAGTATTATGACAGCGCTGTGATGTTGGGCACTTGAACGTCCATTCTATGCACTCATTGATATCTGCAATTGGTATGTGCTTATTTAACACATTATTTATCGTCGATCAAAAATAAATTAAAAATTAAAAATTTAATTTGTATTATATAAATAGATTGGTAAAAACCTCTTTAACTGTTCACATTTACACAGGAAGCCCGGAAAGCATAAACAAATCATACTTCATGATGAATGTATGGTAGGCGACTTTTAAAATAGATGACATCTTTTTAAAAATTAAATTGGCCAGCAAATTAAAACAGATTTATAAGCTTATGCAATAAAGTTACATATTAGTATATAAGATCAAAAGCTACTTACCCACACAGGTAACGTTGTCAACACTGAGACGAAAACCGCTGACACATGAACAGTTATAACCACCAACAGTATTCTGACACAGTTGATTACACCTGTTTTTCTGGATTTTACACTCGTCAACATCTGAAATGATACGTTATATGTTTGCCGGACTTTCACTTGGTTTAACCGAGAAGTAATCGTCATTTTATTTTTTTGTTTTGTTTTAGTGTGCGACATGAAATCTTCCCTTTTTGCATGCAAGTCCTGAAGGACGTATCGTGTGTCACGGTCGAAGTTCTGGAAAATGTAACCCTGAAGTATTTATTCTTTAGTTCAATTATTTTGAGATTTATGATTCACCATTAAAATGACTATTTAGAATAAATGCACTTCAGATGAGGTTAGGATATGATTTTAAGCAAGGTGAAGCATTCCTTTAAAAGGCCTACTGTCCTATGCTGCCTTAAGCTTTAAGTAGTTGAAGTCAAAAACCACCCATTCTTACACATATTTCAGTAGATGTAAAAGTATTTATAAAATAACTATTATATAACGCGTGCTCTGATTGGCTAAAACGCCCAAAAAAACATGTTTCTATAAGAGCATAGAAACACGGCTTTGAAGGGTGTCGTCCTTACAAACGATGAGGCCGTATTGAAAAGTTGTAAATATAATTTAAATCCCAAAACTGACACACTTCATTTCTTTAACACTTTAATATCGAGCTACAAGAATCAGTAAATCCTTGACAGAAACGCAATAAAGACCAATACAATCTGAAAGAAACAAAAAAGAAAATGTCCAATGTGAAAATCCACATTTGTAGGCAAAACTAAGTCCTCTCGCAACGGAAAAAACATGCAAAAGATAAAAACTTTATGCAAAAACATAAGCAGTTAGCACTTGAACGCATTAGCAAGGTATCGTATATTGTTTTTGTACGAAAAAAAGGTTTTGGTAATGAAAAATTAAAACACAAATTTACGGGGAAAATCCTCTACTTACCGACAAATAGTGTAAAGCCGACCTAATTCAAACAACCTCGATCAGTGCAGCGATGTCCTCTCAAGTCAGTCTTAATACCAAAACGACGACAAACCATTACTCAGAGCATCCAAAGTCCCACAAATTCATGCTACAGCAGCCACCTCAGTAGCTAAGTAAATAGGCAGTATTTTTTTCGACTTGTAAGAATCATCACATTCGCTTAGTAAAGTTCTGCAAGCATGTAAATTTTGAAAGCTGAAGCGTTTTTGTTGCTCGACTCTAGAGTATTTTCCTTGAGCTGAACGCTGAAATCGACTTTAAAGTACACGTTAACCAGATTATCTTTCATTATTTTCTTTAAATTAACACTTTGAGACGAATAAATGTCGATTTTTCCATCGAAAACAAGGCTTTTTTTTCCAACAAACTCGTAAGTTGAAAATGTAATGTGCTTTTTGATTGGTCAATTTTTGCATTTGGCGACGTAGGGAGAATTTATTGTTTGATCAGACGTATTAAATTCAATTTTACATATTTTTTTGTTATTACCTGTTGTTGTTATTTTATAAAAGCATTAGAAGATGATTTCCCTGCTTCTATACTCTGTTAGAAACACTTGGGATTGTTTGGAGAACACTCGAAAAGGTTTTGAATCACTCGCTTTCAGCTCGTGATTCAATACCTTTTCTCGTTTTCTCCCAACAATCCCGCGTGTTTCTAACAGAGTATAGAAACACGGAAATCATCTTCTAATGCTTAAATTTATATCACATATCATTAATTTATATTATACTGACTACGACAACATAATATAAATAAGATAAATAAATCAAAATAATTACTTATTCTTATTCAAATATGACAAACTTTCCAAATTGCAGTATAAGTTTGCTGAAACTATAGAATCCAATAAAAATTAACTTGAGTTTTAAAAAGAAATGCCTTTTTTGTGTGTATATGTTTGTTTTGGTTCCTTTGTTCCTTAAGTTTCCATTATTTATTATTATTTATATAGCTAAAGAACATTGTATACATTTTAAATAAATGAAATTCTTGAAAATCATAGAAAATTTATGTTAATACTTATGATAACTATGTTTTATCCCTAGCATTTCCTTAAGTCGCCTTAAGACGCACTAAGTCGCCAAAGGACCCTCGCCCAAATATACCTAGAATTTCCTTAAGTGGCCTTAAGTCGCCTTTAGTCGCCGCGACTTAAGGCGACTTTTTGGCCCGGAGTAGGCCTTTTAAAGCTGTCGTTGCACATTTATCCTTGAATGCATTTAGCGTAATATGAATACTATTATAAGGAATAATTTGCATTACAGAGGATTCTTCGTTCCATGGTAAACAATTGATCTGGGTCATGATGGCATATGGCAACCAAGATTATTGTAGGATTAAGGATCAGGAATTTCAAAAATTTAAAAATATATATCATATCGTTACCCTACATTGGTAAATGAATAGGTCAATGTTCGGGGAAAAATCATATTACACCATTAAATAGCACATTTGCATGGAATTGCACCGCGCGCACTTTGAATTCCTTACAGAGCTAATTTTAGTCGGTTAGATATTATACTTTACCTTTACATGTCTTTTTGTCTGACTGCAGTTCATATCCCATACTACAAGCGCAAGTAGCGATACCATTAGACTCATAGCAGATATCTTGACACTGATGGTTACCGTCTTTACAAGGAGACTCAGCTGAAATTACAACAAAAATAGCAAAACAATTACCCTGAGAAAACATTTGTGTCATAAGAACTTATAACTGTTAACAATAAAACAAAAAATATATTATTGAAATATAGTGTTAGCACGTTTTAGTGTGGTATGATTATAATCCATATGACTGTGAATGGGTCTTGTAAATTACAGTACTTACGAATACACTTTTTAGAATCTGTTGGATCAGCTTTAAAGTACTTATTGCATTTACACCGGTAACTACCAATGGTGTTCTCACACAGATGCATGCAATCACTGGTTGGCTGACATTCGTTAATATCTAAAAAAACAGAGACTTACTTACACTTAATTTTGTATAATTTGGTCAACACAAGTTACTAATTAGTTCTTGTTAAGTAATAATTGTGTTGTATAACCATATCTAACTTGATTAATGTCATTTACTGAATAAAACCCATGTCTCACGCACAGATAGGCACGAGGTTATCAGGTAAAGAAGAAATAGACATACCACAAGAGAGACGTCAACTTTTGAGACAGTAGCTAATACTTTTGCAGTGAGGACACTCGAACAATGAATACTCTGTGCTTTTTTGGTTCTTCATTATCATGCTTTCTTGAAGTAAATTGACTTAAAAACTTTTTTGTTTAGATAAGTCTCTGTATTCGAGCTCAGTTCTACTTTTTAGTGAATTCGAAGCAGTAGAAAGCTTATTAAAATAGCTAAATAAAGACAAATGTTATGTCATGGTTCGAGTATTCTCACTGAAAAACATTCATATCCTAAATGTGACGAAACGTCACTCCAGATCTGAAACTTGGATCATATTATTCTTGCTCTTCATTTAGGCTCATTATAATTAACCAGGCAAGAAATGGTGTGTTGTCCCACCCAAGGAAAATACCTTGACATGTACGACCATCAGTCTTTAACTCAAAACCCTTTCTACATCCACAAACATACGACCCAGGTGAATTATAGCAGTTTTGTTCACAAACACGCTGAATACCAGAGCATTCGTCGATATCTGAAAGAAAGGTAGTGCATTGAGGTTTCTTTGAAAAGGGAAGGAGAACAAAAGCCGCAAAAAATATCATAATTATAACTGTAAGCAACCGTTTTTTTTTTTTTTTTTTTTTTTTAAAATGGCAAAACTTAGTGTAACTGGTTCATTTGTGTTTTTCAAAGATTAATATACGTCAATACCTTGACAAGAATCGCCAATTCCTGCAAAACCAGCCGGACAAGATCCACACTCGTACCCAGTCTCATTGGCGGGTGCTGGAAGGTCTTCACATTTAACTCCAGGATAACAAGGATTCAAGTTCACTTTACAAGCATCGATATCAGCTTCACAATATTTGCCTGTATATCCACTAGTACACCCACAGGAAAGGATGGTAAACCTATTTTCGTTTTGGCTTGAAGCGTCGATACAACTTGCATCATTTTGACATGCACAAAGTTTGAAGAAAGGCTTAAAGACGGACGATGCGCCTTTGCTGTCTGTGGCAATGATCTGAAGATCGATCTGTATAGGAAGAAATAATGGCTTACATTTCAACTATTTTAGCAAACGAAGGTATGAATGACTGATTTTGAATAAAAAATCGACTAGAAAGACTTGTTCGTCAAAACTATAAAGTAACATTTGGCCGAAATAACCATTACGAAGAATAAAGTATTGATTGTAATAAAATTGTATCATTGTATTAAAAAAACAAGAAATTGTAAAAAACGTACGAGCAACAAACACAGAGCACAAGAGCCCTAGAGGTGAGTATCAAATCTACTGGATCCAATGGTAAACTCAATTCTCTTTGGGAGTCCACAACAAAAGTGCGCAGTAAAAATACACGCAAATGACATATTAGTCAATGAAAGCAACACATTTTGAATAATTGAACACCGAATCTTTTAGTCATGCGCTTATTTCAGAAGCTGCTAACCATCATATCACCAACTATTTCTACCTGGTTCAAGGTCACATTCCATGATAAGAGAACTGTTGAGCTGTTCCTGGTCACCACACCTCCTTGGGGAAGCCCTGTGACATCGAATCTGATAGAGTCACCATCAGGATCTTGTGCTGATATGTCTAGGTATTTTGTAGTGTTGACCTTTAGTAGCATGACTTTGGCATCTGTATTGTTTGAAAACTTTGGAGGAGAGTTTTCTGAAAAAAGGTGGTTATATTTTAGTAGTGTAAAAAAAGATTATATAAGTATGGTTGATTCTAGCTAAATAAATTAAACTGTATCTCATTCTTTTATATATGAAGTGTTTTAACCGTGTATTGAGGTGTTTTCAGTAAAATGACGGAAATATTACAAGTGATGTTATTGTGTAGTCTTTGGTAAAACCCTTAGCAGGAGTATATATTCCTCTACAGAGTCTTCACTACACTTTGACAGCTACTTTTCTAAGCTTAAAAATGTTCATGCTTAATTTTGTTAGTTTGGTGAATGACGTTTTGATGGAGGCAGTTGCTGTTAGGGTTAGAGGCTAATGAACAAAGCCTGTATAAAATTATCCATTTTTTATCAATAGATTAAAAATAGGTCAATTACATGGATTTTGAGCTATGGATAGGGATTTATCCAACGGATAGTGGTACTTACGCCTTGTGCATTCGGCTTCTTCTAAATGTATAGATAAACAAAGCATAGCTTTTATGTTTACAATAATTCAGGAAACTGAAAAGGACGTAACGAGTACGAGGACATTCAAAATGTTGCTTTGCTATGCTCGAAATAAAGGCACCTACGAATGTACGTTCGAACTTGAAACAAGTACTCACTAAGCGTAACAGAGTCGTTCACCATCTGTGTTCCTACAACTTTAGTTTCCAGTCCCACTGATACATCATTAGTAGAGGCAGCATCAAACAAGCAATTGACGTCATCGCCGCACTTTTCACGCGCCTCGTCTTCAAGTGTTTTGTTGGCAAACTTAAGTTCATCAATAAACATCGGCATGAATGTTAAATTAGAGAAGGTTGCAGTAGATTCGTTTACGCTGTATGTAAATAGAGAGTTGTTTTTGTTGACTTGCCCTGAAAAACAATAGTACAATTGCATATATGCTTATAATTATTTTAGTCTGGCGGGAATTCCAAAGCGCAATTATAAAAAAATAGCTGATCTTATAATTAGGAAACAAGGATGACACTGTTGGTTAATGCACTGCATTAGCTGCAAGATGACAAGAGTTTAGTTCCTAGTGACTTCACATCCTTGTTTTGACTTGTTTTTCTTCTTTGTAGCTTCTAGTAGCTTTAAATATCTGTAAAAAGGAGCATATATAGAAAGAGGAAGAAATTAAACGTGCACACTATCAGCTTCATTGGAAACAAGTGTCTTACTGTCTTTTCCTATTGTATTCAAAATCCTTTTTCGCTAAATAAGACATTTTATTGCACTGTAGAATGGGCTTATAGTTTGTGCTACACACACTTATCTTCACTAAGTAAGAACGTTCCATACTTACATCTCAATCCAAAGTCAAAGTGAATTAATCTACTTGTTGAATTGGCAGGTAACACACGTCCACTGGGTGCTGTGAAGTCATCGAGCTTGTCTCCGTTCCAAGTACCAAGAAGACCCTTCGTTTGATTTTTAAAAGATTTTGGCAAATCAGCAAGAATAGTTAGTGCTCCTTTGGATTCAGCGAGAGTTACTGAGATTCCAGATGGATACGTTGCTCTAAACTCTTTTTCTTTTGGTCTAGATATTACTACAGAACCATTAAGTCTTTTGGTTTCGTTGGTGAGTCCGTAGAAATCCATACTGATTCCGTCAATAAGTAGAGTTATATTACCTGCGTAATATGAAAAGTATCGATTTATGTGGAGTTTTGTAATTGGTTTTGATTTGGTTATTGAACAATCGTTCATCGATTATTTCTTGAGGTAGTCCTAAGAATACGTTTCCAATCATTTGCAGCTCACTATGTAACGCAGTACAAACACACCCAATGGTTTTGTCAAATAACATACCATCATTTTCCACGTTGAGTTGTACACTACTACTGTTGACTTCTTTCATTACAGCTGCACAGAATATCGTGGCTGTTCCGTCACCTTTAGCCAGTCTGGTCCTTGATTGTAGCTGAAAGAAGCTTTCTCTTGCATCGAGCATAATGTATTCCCCCAGACCATTGAATGTATAGTTTTTACCATCGAGAGTAACAAAGTGTGGATCCCCCCACATCCAACCTAACAAGTTAACACAAGACAATCACATACTATCACATTATCATTGTAACCACTGTCATCATGGTAATTTTTACTAGCTAACTCAGTTGCAATATATTTGGGACATTGACAGATTTTTGCAAAATATACAGTAAGGATTTTCCTGTTCTTGTTATTACTTCTTTTAACACGCACCCTCTCCCATAAAATTAAGGATGCTTGATATTTCGTTGCATACCAAACACACCATAGTGGTAAGCAGTAGTGATGCGGGGGAAAGCAGGGCTTAAGTATACGAAATATCGAACGAAAAAATATTTTAACATTTAAGCAGTACAGCCAAATGTCCAAACTAATTTTAGACTGACTCAAAAAGAAAGTGTTGTAGTGTGGAAAATTTAAACTTACTCCATTCTGGCGGTTCATAGTTGCTACAGTCATCAGAAGGTCTTCTTTGATAAAACAGATGGCACAGATTGGAATTCAAACAACATTGGTTATAACCTGTAACATCATGTTTGATGTGATCACCACTTGCTTTAATTTGACTAAACCTATGTGCATATCCACCATTTGGATGACCAACTATTAATGTTCCCCACTGGGAATAATGATGAGAGTAACAACACTTCTGCTCCCAACCATCTCTTGATGTAAAGGTTGAAATAGCGCAAGGTCTTGGATTGGACCACCAGCTCCATCGTGAGGAACTCTTTTCTGGTGTAAATCTCTCGTCAAACCAGGCCTGTCGTGACGTACAAGGACATGGTTCAAGATATTCCAGAAAGGGACGTGGATCCGGCTGATCTTTAACCCAATTTTTGCAAAGGATATCAGCGTTCAATGTTCTCCAAGGCATGTATAGTTGGAAAAGCCATTTGTTTAAGAAACTGTGGGGATGTTTTTGAACTCCGTTTTTTAAGTCGTTGGATATGCTGTGTCCTTCGGAACGGTCTATATCACCAATAGTGACAGTAGATGATCTGTCAAAAAAGCAGAGCAAGAGTCTAGTAAGTTACTTTGCTACATTAAAACCTGAAAGGTTTAAGAAGTAACAAGCCAAACTTTCTTTTAGAACTGCTTTTTCACAAAAATCAGAAAACTTTACTAAATACAAAATTGCTGAAATAATAAATATATAGGTCATTGCATTTGGAAACAAAGTCGTGACTTCTTGCACGGAAAACGAAATGTGTTTGCTAACACTCTTGCTTTTTAGTTCCTCAATTATAGATGCTATGTTACCTTTCGACGTTGTAGAATCCAAATTTATCACAATTGCCAGCAATCCAACCAATTACTGGAAGACCCTTTGATCCAGCAAAATTTTTCCAGTTATTTCTAATAAATAGAATTAATGGCATTGGATTATATTGGATCATAGTGAGCAAATATAATAAAAAACATATAAGCACAAATGAAAGTTGAACTATTTTGACGACGTCAAATAAGCACAAAGAAAAGAAGTACTTTACAGGGAATCGCAAAGACCTGTGCCCACCTATTATTGAAGCGTTTACTTCTATATCTATATTTCAAATGAAGCAGGAATCCCGATTGACTGCAATGTACATGTGCTGATTTTTGCGATACGTATTATAGTTAAGGTAGAATCGTACGTTTTCTAATAATATAACTACCTTGTTGTTGGTGCTGACCACTGTATTCCACCTATGGGATAGTTATACATAGCAAAAGATGCCAAACCGTCTGTTATCAACAGAGCTTGAAAAGTGTTTCTCTACGAATGAAAACCATTTTTTCAAATAAACTTATTACGAATTAAAACATTTTTAATACCAAAGTTTATTTAATACAAACCGTTTGAGGCGTAAATTTATATATATATATATATATATATATATATATATATATATATATATATATATATATATATATATATATATATATATATATATATATATATACTATAAAATCTACTAGTAGTTGGATATCCTTGAATTGTTAAGATGTGATGAAGTTAGCTGTTACGCTAAACATGTTTTGTGTTTAAAAACCTTGTCTTGTACCTATTTGCAATTTCACTCTTTCAGTTTAGTTTCGCATTTTGCAATGTTCAAAGACATTTCACCTTTGTTCTAAATTTACAAACTATTTTATCCCATTGCATTTATTTTTTCGGTCAGAAAAGTAAATTCATTTGATTCATCAAAACTCAATGATGGTCTTCGTATGAGTGGGAAACGGAACGTTTACGATACCACTACGATACGGCAGAGGATTCGCATGTTTTCTTTAAAAACTACAGTTACGATAAGTAACTGTTTTCCACACATTTAAGGAATGGATCATAAGTAGCCTGCATCCATCGAGTTATGGATGCACGCGGGAGGTTGCTAAGCACGAAAAAAGCGTAATGTGCATCCATAACTCGATGGCTGCACAGCTACTTATGATCCATTGCTTTTATAACATATATTATTTTTGTAATAATAAAAACTTTTTACTTTTTTTGCTTTTTGTCGCGCGTACAACGGAAAAACAAGGCGTTGACAGCGCGCGCACTGTCCTATCATAGCGCGTGTAAGATCGAAGCTTTTTGTTTGAAAATAAAATTGACGACAGCGTGCACAAGCGTGCGCCATCGTGAGAATGGTTCATAAAGAAAAACCAATCATACCGCGCGTAATAACTATCTATGTTATAAATGAAATTTACTTTATTTACCAAATCTTTGGTCTCTGCGTTCTGCGTGGAATGAAGTAAATTGTCCCATGTCACCACTAGTACCCATGACGCTTTGAAGGAAGCAGGTAAAGCTTCCTTGTGGAGTTTGATGACGTCACTTGTAGCTTGTTTTAAGACCTGTAAAAATGAGAATTGTCTTGCTACAACGTCTCTTTCGAAATATTGAAAGTGTTTTTTTTTCGAACATTTTTTTAACCTGTCAATTCCACACAAGAGAAAATGATCTAAGAGAGTCTTTCCCCCATACTGGGCTTTGCAAATTGTATTTCTTGCTGTCAAGTTATTTTAAGAACGGGTTAGTCCGATTGAACAGAGAGCCGTATTTTGTACTGGATATAAGATAAAAATGAAGAGCTCTTCAAATTTTCAAAATTACCATCTATCCCAGTCTTCTTTCTTTTAAGAAGGAACTTTTAGCGGGGTTGGTAACAGTTTCAAAACAGCCTAGATTCTAAAAATAACACTAGCGTGGTTCCTGATATGGGATCCGGGAGAAGTTCTCTTAGTTCATTTTTTGTTCCACATCAATGTTCAAATGTGTCAAAACAACACTTTCTTATTCTATGTCATTCATACATTCACTTTAAACTGAATTTGGTATTGCCGTACCTTATTAGACTTAACTGAATTATCTGATGTTTGATAAACATGGTAATAAACCGTCGACTGATATCTATCAGCCAGGCACCAATATGGAGCCAGTATTTTCAGTTGACAAGATTGCTTTGTGCTGCCGAGATAAACTGGCCAGTGAACATAATAAGGACTCTCAAATCGTAGTATACCATTACGGCAAATCTGAAAAATGAAACAAAGGTCATATTGCATGCTGCGCTGCTGCGGCCTTTTCTAACTTAGTTTTATACCATTTTCACCGAAGAATAAATAAACTTATTATGTGCATTTTTTAGAGTTTGATTTACGGCTTCATTAGTGCTTTGGGTTTTGCTCAATGTCGTGGCAAGTTTTCGAGCCGAAAAATGTTCTTGATAACAAAACTTTTACTGGAAGTTTTAGATATGTTATGTGAAAAAGCAAATGCTAATCAAAGGCTGTCTTAAAAGTGTTAAACTGAAAAGTATTCAGAAAAGGCACCTGCTACAGAATACTTACATAAACTTCGCTGTGTCGTTCAGTCATTAAAAGAAAGCCATTTTCGTTTAAGGGAACTTTCTTGCAGTAATAATGGAAATACCAATAATTAGGAATTACTTGGTCGCCTGCTTTGAGGCCATACTCATACATCAGCGTAATGGATTCTGCCAAATGATAATAATAATCATCACGTATGATGCCTTTTTAATATTTTCATTGATATTTAATATTAATGACTTATTGGCCTGCATTACAGGATGCCTGTGATCCTGAACGTTTCATGTATTTTAATTATATTTTGGACAGGACGGTACTATAGTTATTTGAATGTTTTTAGTTGTAATTGGTTTGTTGATTAATTCAGGAGGTTGATTAGTTTCCTTACTAGTAGGTTGGATATTCAATTATTTCGGCGACGTACTAGTTCTATTAATTGGTTAAAAGTATGACAGATGAATACCTTTTTTATAATTGATTAGTTCGATGGTTGGTTTTTAGGTTCAAAAGTTTAGTAACTTATCGGTTTTGTTAGCTAGCAGGCAGATCGTTTGTTTAGAAGATGTTAATTGGTAATCTCTTACCGGTAGGTTCTGTAGGAAGTAGTGTTGGAGCTTCAAAAATAAAAATAAAAACAATCAAATGTAAAAAAAAGTTGTAACTTACAAATGAGTAAACGATCCAGGGAACACATGAAAGAATAACCATTTACTGATCAATAAATGAGTAAACGAATGAATGATTAAATATAGAGCGATCGAAGAGTAACTCATATTGTAAATAAAGTTTAGGCTAGGAACAAAATTCGATTGATAACCCTATAAATACTCTTGAATACGTTTATGGACAATCGAAACAAAGACAACTTTTCTTTCGATTCATTTGTGGTATTGTGTTTATTCCTCGGGGAGTTCTTAGTTAGTAGATACCTAAATCTCTTCTGGCACAAAATAGTTAAAAATTGTTTAAATTGTTTTAATGCTGCTTGCACTCTAACATAGACTTACAGCTTTGTGTAACAAACGTTATCGAGTTGCTTCCATAACTTATTAAGTTATCGTTTCCAGTAACCAGCAGTTCATACTGAGTAGAAGGCTGTAGACCACTAATGGTTGCATATGTATTGTTAGCTACAGTAAACTTCCAGGTTTCTTGTGATTCGTGCTTCCTGAAGAATACTGTGAACAAGCCTCGACTATATCCTCTTGGGTTGTTCCATTGGATGGAAACTTCAGTATTTGTCACGCCTCTTTTTTTCACGTTGATCACTAAGATTCACGAAGTATGAAATAACATCAAAGTACTAATTTATGCAGATATATATTTGGAAATCGAAATGTTTTTTTTATTTTTTTTTTATTTTTAATAGTATAGCTCCAATAGCCCACATAATAATAATAATAATAATGACCTTTATTATAGTCTCAAAAACCTCTAGTATGGCACAAGTGCCACACTAATCGGCGAGACTTTAACAAAATACACGTATGAATATATTAAAATTTACATAAACTGAAATAAAGTAATAAGTAAATACATAAAGGTAAAAAACAAAATGGTCCAAAATGGATATATTTTACTGAGGACAAGTTCTTTTATCTTTCTTTTAAATTTCTTAAGTGTTGGTAAGCATCTTATCTCTTTGCTCAGTTTACTCCATAAATATAGACCATAATATCTTAAGCTGTGTTTTCCATATTTGACCGTGTTATATTTAGGAGTAGAGAAGTCTGTATATCTCAAATTGTACTTGTGCTCAGGTGATTTGAATAAATTAGTTACATACTTAGGAAGGAGGTTGTTTTTGATCTTATACATAAACGTGGCTATATTATGTAATCTATGATTATACAATGTAGTGTAGCTGTGCCACTGACCTATTTTGTCATTCTGATTTCTCAAAATGGGTTTCCTTGTACATGTACGGTTGTGGAGGGCTGGAAGTCAGGTCATCTTTAGTCTGCAGAGCCTCTCTCATTTTCAATCAAACGAGGGAGAGAATATTCCAGCAGGAAATTTTTGTTTGTGCTCTGTATGTATATGTATGTGTGTGTTTTTAAACATGTAGTCAGTGTGCGTGTGGAATTAAAATATTTTATATCAACATTATATTAGATGCTCATATTTTATTGATAATTTGGACTTCAACACTTATTTATCACTTACCTCTGTCAATGTTATGAAGAGTAAAATATGTTGCTGTAAAACCACTCTTTTCTACTCCTTTGTCAGACTGAAGTTTTATGGTTGCAGATCTTGTTGCTACAACAGCAAACGGGCTTTTTCGACCACAGGTCAATAATAACTGTTTGCCTTTATTGTCTATTACCTTTACAAAATCACTTTTAAAAATAACATAAAAATAAATTTTAATTAGATTAAATAATTATTGCTAATAGATAGTATAAATAAGTAAAGGGAAGTATTTCACATTGCAAACAATCTGATAAATAACTGAATAAGTACATTTGAAAGAAAAAATACGACACCAAAACGCGGTAATTTAACTATTTTCAGAATAGTTAAATATATTTTTTTTAAATCAGTTAAATTACTTTTTGAAAAAAACTAAAAAACTATTTTATCAATGGAATTGTGAACCTTTTTTTTCATTTACGAAGACAAGTTTGCAGAACAATTCGCATCTGGTATACGGCTTTCTCTCCACAATTCTTTTTTAAATGAGTGTGTACTAAAAGTGAATAAATAGTGTAAATCCATGCGATTTCAGATAAATCCTTGTTCAAGCGATGATATTACAAATGAAAAAAGCTTATACAAACCTGCAGAAATTATAAAGTCCTTCTTCAAGATCAAATGCCCAGAACAAGATGAACAGTTGATCAAATACTCTGCCTTGTGCTATTTCCCATGTGTAGTCAGCTGAACTGGGATAGTTCTTTGGATAATTAGGAGAACTGAATTTCCCTGAAAGTTTTGTCAGGGTTTGATAGAAGCCTGAAAAGATAATTATTTTTTTGGTTACTGGAATGAATTTTGTATTTCACATTCTGGGAAAAACAGTCTTTCTATAAGCAAAAATCGGTGACCAATAGGTCGCTGTTTATGAGATGAATAGTGTCCAAATCAGTCATTGAAAATTCTAAGATAAATCTATTTTGCCAGTGATCCCCTATATTATTTTGTTTTGGAGTTATACGTGGCTCATTTAAATAGATACTGGACATCCTATAGGAAGCCAGTGGCGTCGTCTGTTTCCCATCGGTCCTACTACACCAAATGTTGTAAAGCTAGTAGAGGCTGCACAGAAAATTGACGACAGTCCGAAAACTGCACCATAGTGCTGTCAATCAAAATGATATTGACTTTTCCATCAAAAAAATGTTTAATTAAAACTAATGTTTACATTCATACCTGTTGTGACGTACACACTACGACTTGGTCCCTCCCCTACACGTGTCAGAGCTGATACGCTTATCTTGTACTCTGTAGCCTGCTGTAGATTTTTAAGCTGAATTTTTGTCTTATTGGCAAGTACACGAACAATGACAGAAGAGTTCAGTGCCTGGTGTGCCTTCCGATAATATACGTTGTAGCCAACGATGACACCATTAGTGTCGACCAGAGTGTTCCAAGTGACAAGAATACTTGTTGGTCCAGAACTGACTGCTTTGACTTTATCGGGAGGTTTGCTTGGAACTAGAAAACAAGCAATCATTCAACAACAACAACAAAAAAAGGAAGGAAGGAAGGAAGGAAAAATAAAGGGAAAAAAAGGAGAAATAACACAATAGCGTCAAACCACAGTGCAATTACAATCTTATCATGGGAATATTTTGATTTTTGACCGTCTTAAATAATATCCATTACTCTTAATTGAAAAATGTTAAGTACAATTGGAGTTACGTTCCACTTGGAACTATAAAACAAGGCACCTTTCTTGTTTCAACAAAAAAAAACTACTTTCAATGCAAAACAGTCTTATAGTGCAGTTATACTTTCAATATCACAAATTTGGTATTTTATGAAAACGTGCATTTTTTAAATATTTGCTTCTGATGTACTGGCACAAAAAATGCTGTCTTTTAAAATTTCGTTCAAGCGAGATTAAAAAAAGAACATTAAAATTGAACATTGTTTTTCATTCCATTTACTGCATGCATGTATCTTAAAATTTTGAAAAAAATGAACCAAACATATCGTACCATCTTCTAGTGTTCTTGTGATCAGCAATTGACTCTTCCAAGCGGTCGTTTTTAAACTCGTGTCATTCCAGTCAGAAGCATTCAAAGTTGTTTCCAAGAAAGCCACTACTTCAACTTTATATTCTGTGTTCTTGAGAAGGTTTGTAACGATTACAGTGGATTTGTTGGCGCTAGTCGAAGCTGTAAAGATACTGCTCTGGTTGTTTTGAGCGGTACAAACGGCAATACAGTTTTTGACTATTTCTTGGCCAGGGTATGGGTTCCAGTTGACGGAGATGGATGATGAGGTATTACTGTTCACAGATATACTCCAGGAATCTTTAACAGGAGCTAGACAGACAATTAAATGCTGCAGTTAATTAATAAAGAAAAAAATTATATCGTGCATATTTAATTTAAGATAAACCGAGCCTTAAGATAATTCCGTAGAAATAAAACTGCCCGATGAAATTTTTTTATACTCGTTATAACAAACAATTTTGAGAAACGATTTCAGAAAATACAATAAAAAAGGGGGGTCACCGACTTCTTTGTTTGTGCAATATGACGTCAAAGTTCATGCATTTTAGTGACTTGAGAACGTAAAGAAAGAAGCTCAAAAATCGAAAAGAAACGGAACAAAAACTCAGTAATTTGTTTTTTAAGAGCAAAATTCGCGTTTTGTTCAAATGTCTGCACTTTATTTTATTTAAAAAATATGAACAGATGTATAAAAAATATGTAATCTTGAAGAAATTGACGAAATATCAACGTGCGCACGAGCTGCTAATTCATTCTAAAAAGTCCTAAGCGGAAAGTGTTTTGGAAATTTCTCAAAAGTTAGCCCGATGACCTATGCTCAATTATAGATATATTTGATGTTATGTTATAAAAAATAATTTTATCAAATAAAAAACATAGGTCACCGTGCTAGTTTGCGAAATATTGCAAAAAAATATCGTCATTTTATTGTCAAAAAACAGGTTTTCCGAGAGAGCACTGGGTCGAGTTTCAAAATTATCGCGTTTTCTCGCTCGAAAATGTTGCAATTCTTCGAATTTTTTATTCAAAGTAATTTACAAACATAATTTGGCTAGATTACATGATAAAAGTCCTAAAACCAAAAAACTTGAAACATGCGCAGAACCATGCGCAGTGCAAAACTACGGAATTACCTTAAACGAAACTGTTAATAAAAAAGAACTGGTGCATGAAAAATGTATCCATTTCACGCTCGATCGTTCGATTGTTTGTTTGTTTATGCGTCTGTCCGTCTGTCCGTCTTTCCGTCTGTCTGTTCTCTACTATAAGGTTCTGCCTTTCTTAATTTTTATACATAAACATTATATATATGTCAATTTTTGTAAAATTACGACTTCCGCATGTAAATACGTTTTTAACTTTTGGAACTATCGTATTTAAATAAGGGTTTTACTTCACTTCACTTCACTTCACTTCACTTCTGTCTGTCTGTCTGTCTGCTTGTCTGGCTATATGTCTGTTTGTTTGCTTGTTGTGTGTGTTCAAATATTTATTTATAAATGGATTTTTTTGTGTGAATAAAAGTCATACCATGTTTGAAATATAATTTGCTCGAAGATATTCTTACGTTATATACAATGGTTTATTTATTTATGCCAGGTATATCTGATTACCATTTTCTAGGCCTCTTGTGAATATAAAATAGGAAAGTGTCATTCCAAAAGAGCGCCATCGCCTTCGTCGCAAAAACAACTCTATCTTAACAGAACCAAATGCAGCAACGGTTAGAGATCGACTTGTTCGACATAAAGTTGTAATAGGTTGTCCTTGACCATCGCTGATTCTTAAATAGCCGTCCCTGTCAATAGAATGATGCTAAATTATTACATAGATTCATTCTAACAAGCGTTTTGATTGGTTCAGGAAGCGTGGTTTATCAGAGTATAAACCACAGTACTATGGTAACGAGTGACTTTCAAAATAACTAAACAAATACTACACAATGAAAGTTTGATCAAAATCCACATTTTATTACTTCAAAAATACTTTTTAGTCTACAAATATTGTACAGAAAAAATGACAAACACAATAATTTAAGTCAACTAATAAATCTTACTAAAAACGATAAATACAAAAAAAAATCACCCGAAAAAAAACTTCACCAATGAGACAAAAATAGAAAACGTACACGACTTTACAGCAAAAAATTTGACCTTTCAGAAACAAATACTCAGGCTATTGCCGACGTAAGCATAATTTCGAAAAACAATGTTTAACTCATTTCAAAACTGTAAAACTAACCTTTCTCCTTCTGATATGAGCTTATGCGTGTACTTACTAGTCATATCTGTACATTTCTTAAGTCTCCGACTCGCTTTACTTTCAACTTTCTTTTCACCATTTAAAAAAGAATGATGCGAAAATAAACCTATATAGAGAACTGTTCTATCGGGTAGAGATAGCTAAAACATGACTTTGGAGGTGAAATGACTGTCCTTTCATAATGAAAAAGTGTTCATATTCACACGAACAGAATGCTTCTTTAGTTCAACTGACAGACCTCGTGGTTGCAAGCTAAGGTGGACGATAATTTCATTAACTATGAACAGTATGAAATCAATTCGTACAACATCCCTGTGTCTTTTCCTCGATAGACTAGTCAAGTGTTGTGAATGTATTTGACTTCTCATTTAGCTTCATGACTTGGCTGTTTTTTTTACAGTTGTAAACCATTGGTGATGAATTGAACAAACATTTTTTCGCTTCACGGTAAATCTGCCAGATTTCAGTATTGTCTTTCCTCAGGCTGTTTTCATGCTTTGCATTTCTTTTTAAGCCAGTTTTGACTTTTAACAATTAGTTAGGGTGGTTTCTCGATCGAAAATCACATGCTTTGACAGTTTTGGACGAGTCTAAAGCAAAACTTTATATGCAGTATTTCAGTGGAGTGAATGAATTTTCTTGACCTTGAGCAAGCCACAACTCATTTTTTTGCTTCTAACCAATCAGCAAACGGCTTTATTTTTAAACCGCCAATCAGATCGCTTGTTATATCGCACATTCGTCAACATGAAAATTTTCAAGGTCAACGATATTTCGTAGTTTTTGTTGAGAAAATCCATTTTTTCTATGTAATAAAACTCGCTACGCTCGTGGCTTTAGACTTTTTCTCGTGTTTTCATGAGCCCATCGTGTTATCAGAGTATAAACCACGGCTGAGCCTTAGTTATTTGTTAATTAAAAGTTGCCTCAATATGCTTTATTTTATAACCCAGAACGTCTGCAAATTAGCTAGGTGAAAAGTGGAATTATAGTGAGCGTGTGTGGGAAATAATATAAATCATAGTTAATAGAGAGAGATGGTTAAGAAACCTAATGTTATATGTCTTTGTTTCACTTCTGATGTTGAAAGGGTCCTGACAGTGCACAACTCAATGTTTTACTTATTTCCATCTGAAATTACAAAATAACTAATCATAAACATTGCCTAAGTTATTATGGTAAGGAATGTTCAAATCCCCATTCTCTGTTCGGAAATCATGTAATCACCAAATTCACAATTTTTTTGGCGTTCGATTTCACACACAACTTTTTTTTGTTTTTGCGTTCGATTTCGTTCCATTGCTGAATACAATCGAATCCAATCATTGATTGTGTTTCATTGTATTCGTTTTTCAAATAGTTTGAGTAGGTTTGCAGGGAATACAATACATTCGAATCATCTGCTGTATCGTAGCAGTGTGGAAGACCTTTACATTGAATTGTGGATTTTGAAAATGACCTCCGTCAAAGTCATTCATTTCCTGGAAAGAAAATTTTATTATTCATAGTACCTGCAGTTGAAAGACGAGAAACGTATTGTTTCAACTTTAATCAAAGTCAACGATTTAGAACTTTCTCCTTCAATGATCCATGTACAATTGATGTCCATAAATCTATTACCAAGATTTTCTAGCTTGATTTTACCGTTGAACTGATTTTTTAAGATACCTCCGCATCCTGTAAAAAAATATTAAAAATAAAAAAACAGGTCAAAAAAGAGAATTTCCGAAACTTGCACTCTTACTCATATAAACAAAAAGAAAAAATAATTCCTTCCTTTGTTCATTCCTTCGTTTCTTCCTTCGTTCCTTCCTTCCCTCAATCATTCATTCGTTCATTTGTTCCTTCGCTCGTTCGTTCGTTCGTTCGCCCGCTCGTTCGTTCGTTTGTTCGTTCGTTCTTTCGTTGGTTGGTTGGTTGGTTGGTTGGTTGGTTGGTTGGTTGGTTGGTTGGTTGGTTGGTTGGTTGGTTGGTTGGTTGGTTGGTTGGTTGGTTGGTTGGTTCGTTGATTGATTGATTGATTGATTCCTTTTTTACTCCATCATCACTTATCATTCTCAATTAACCCCTTTTTACATTTTTATGCACACCACATTTCCATCAAGAATTGCCTCCTATACTTTAATTGATCTTCTTTTTTTTCGATTTCGTACTACACTTCCACTTGTTTTTGTTTTGTTTTGTCCTGTTTTGTCCGTCTGGTTTTTTTTTTTTTTTTTTTTTTTTTTTCTTTTTTCAATCGTCATTTTTATCTGAAACACGCTCCTATTCACAGCCTATATTCCTTCCCCACCACCTTTCTCCCTCCATTTCAAATCATTCAATAACATAATCTTACTTACCCCAACCCTCACAATATATTATCGTTACGTACTTTAACATTTTTCTCCCCTCTCATTCAAATTAAAAAGTTACAGGCTGTTTTTATCAACATAATAAGACCACGTCGACAGCCAGGATGGGTTTGATCCAATATCAAACAATGCGTACGGAATGTTTAAATGTGATAATCATGTTAATGCTGTTCTTCGACCTGGTTTCTTCTTGATATTAAATACTTTTCTCTCAATAAATCAAAAAATATATATACAAATACGAAATAGCGTTCAAGCACACAATACTGGGGTTGTTCAAACGGTTTAGTTTGACAAGATCCAGGAGTCATTAATTTGTATGTACTTACTTTTCAAAGAGTCCAATAACTTACCAGTGGTAACTTTATTACTAATTATTACTTTTCCCGTTTCATTGGCAGTATAACCAAATACATCTATGTCGTAAATGGACGCATGTAGGAGATCTCTTATCAAGATGTTTGTGACGTTAGTTTTAAAATCCTTGACATAGCCAATGCCGTATAGGTACAGCTTTACTCCATATCCAAGAAGTTTACCGAAGACAAATTTATCTGGGATCGGGTCCCATGAACCGACTGCTGTAGTTCCATTTACAACCAATTTCAAACCAGAAACAGCCGCTAATGGATCTGTTTAGTTATATAAATGCAGCTATTCTTGAAAAGGTTGTCGAGTTAAAATACTGACTTCGGGAATAACATTTGCATTTCTCAAGTTTTCAGTTTTCTTGCTTTACATACAAAGCTGCACATATTATAGTTACATATTTTATTATAATTAGGTGATGAAATTATTTTGTACATTTTGACTCAATCATTTTGTTAAAAAATAACAATCATGAGATATGCAAATGGCTCCAATTATTCGCTAAATCAGTATTTCAACTGGACAGCCTTTCTGAAGAATTCAGTGTCACAAAAGGTCTAGAGGTCTTGTCCAAAGCAGGAACAACTTTTAGTTTAGGAGGAGGGGAGGAGGTGGAGTGAAAGGGAGGGGAGGGAGGACAGTTATAGGAGTGTTATTTTGTGTCAAAAATGAATAGTCATTACGGCAGCATAGGAGCTCCACCATCATTTTTACTGAGCGACTGTTGTCGTTGATTGTAGATCTATTGTAACACTACTTTGAAAATCACTGCCTAAAACAATTATTTTAAAAAGTACATACAGATATATTATACAGGTCTTGTAATTCGGGTATTACTTACATATGTAGATATATCGATGTGCTGCTTGGCTTGTTTCGTTGCTTGTGAAACCCTGAATGAACAGATTTAGGTGTTTTTTTAAGGGTATTTGACTTATCATCACCGATGTTGCATTAGTTTTGTGCATTTGTACTAGGTTGTCGTTGTAATAATCTCTAAGTTGTATTTTGTATCCCAGGATAGCACTTCTGGCGTATTCTTTGGAAATTGGATCCCATCGAGCTTCCAAAGTATTAACATTATAGGACTCTTTTAACATTTAGACCAGTAGGGCCTGGAATGGTTTCTGTAGAATAATCGCAGCACAGAATCACCACAACATCAACAACAAACCATATTCGAAAAAAAACAATATAAAATAATCACATTAATAAAATATAACAAAAACGGAAAGCAGCTTGCAGATTCTAGGTGAAAGACTAAATTAAGTCATATAAAATCCCTCTAAATTTGACAAATTAAATTTTATGAAAAATTGGATGAAAATTCGTATCAGTGCATTGAAAACCATGTCACGTCAAAAGTTTCTTAGCAAATAAGAACCCCTTTTTAGTACATCGTAAATCGTAACTATACACTTACGCGTTTGGAAGTAATGGGATGCATAGTTACTAGTTTCGTTGGCAGTGCAGGCTCTAACTGTTACTTTATATGTCGCCCAATCATTCAGTTCTTTTAGCACCATTGAAGTCTGACTTGTTTTCTCAATTCGTTCGGCAAGCCGAATGTGAGTAGTCCTGAGTCTTACATCATATCCAAGTAGTATACCTGGAACGTGTTGTTGGGGGATTGGGTCCCAGCTGGCCACTGCTGTAGTTCCATTTATTTTTTGCACTTGTAGACCAGTAGGTCGAGGAATATACGCTGAAAAGACATATAGAATTTTACATGATAGCGCGGAGATACGAATTTCATCGTCGAGTGTTGGAAAAATAGCTACAAATTAAAAATAAGCCTGCATCTAGCTACTGGTTTTGCAGAAAAAACAATCATGCATTGATTTGAAAAAATGAATTATTTGGGTTTACTGTCGTTAAGACCTTAGTTTCTGAGGCGCAGATTGCTTGTTTACATTATTTAGATTAGTATTCTTCGTTTTCAAGTGACGTCATCAAAAGTATGACAAATTCATTTTTAATTAAATTGAAACATACCCGCTATATGTTATAGCTACCGATTATTAAATTACTTTGTAGAAATATGGGTCCAAAAATGTTGTTCATTTGCGAGATATTTAGGTAAAAATTGTGTCACGCAACGCTATCGCGTAATTCGAATCGAAGGATAAATATCGCGATAAATTCATCTTTGTTATGAGACTTTGTCTTAAGAGAGCGTCCATATAACGACCAGGCAGAACCAGGCAGGAGGTGATAAACCCGATGTCGCCAAACCTGCTTATATTTGGCTCACATGTAGCACTCACTGAGCATAGTATGTGGTAGAAGTTTCAGATCATGGTATTGCATAATCACGGAGTTGACCACCCCCCCCTTGGTTTAGGAGCATTTTCAGTAAATTTCTGTTATTTTGGAGTGAAATTTTGAAAATTCATAAAACAACAAAAACATATCTGACGGCAATCAACTTTCTGCTATTGACTACTTGATATTTGGTCTTACAAATTATGGGCAAAACAATGATGTAAATTTTTTGTGGTTGTCATGACAATGCCATTAAGAAAGTACATTTTTCAATTTTTCAGCTACGATTCATTTTAGTAAACTTTGCACACAAATAAATCGCAAGGCCAACTTGATGATAGCAAAATTGACTTATAACTAATAAATATAACCCTTTGGCTATGTAGAAATGTAATAAAAGTGGTGGGTTTTTTCTTTAAATTTTCTCAGTGAAGCATTCAATATACCTAATATCCAAAAATTGCATATTTTCCATAAATTCAACAAGAAAAAATAAAATATAAAGCGAAGTCAAAACTAACAACAATCACATCAAATAATTAGTTGGAGATGTGCATAACGAGTTTTGAACCAAGTGAGTACCAAAAAAAAGCATTTTCAAGACACAAACCTCACTTTAAATAACGTCCTATGACCAATTTATGGTTGAAATCGATCCTAATCGTCCCTATAGATTTCGTATATTTATACGCCTTTAATATAGCGACAATGCACCTCAGAATGTCCATTTCGTTTACAGGAATTAATTTTGTGCATTATGTTTGAAAATCTTTGTCAAAAAAATGAGGAAAACTACATTTCTTTTTACGTACCGTTTGTTTGTTTACAGCTGCCATATTGAATAACTAAGGAAGCCCACCCCCAATACAGGAAGCCCACTCGCAGAGACGAATCGACCTGCGGATTTCTACTTTTTTCCAAGAATTTCAGCTAATCTATTTATTTATATTATTCATTTACTCATTTATTCATCTATCTAACTATCTTTTTGTTACATTAAGTTATGAATTCATGTATATATATATATATATATTTTCATGTCATATTTTGTTAATTGATTCATTCGTCATGTTTTTTATTTGGTTTTTATTTATGCATTTATTTATTCATTCGTTTTAAATTGATTCATTCCTGATTTCAATGATTTATTTATTCATTAATTCAATCATTTATTCATTTTTTCACTTACTCAATTATCATAGTTTAATAAATCAATGAATGATTGATCAGGAATGATTAAATGAAGAAATGAATAACGAATTAATAAATAACTGACAAATTAGTAAGTTAGTAAATCAATTATGTATTAAATCATTAAAACATAAATGTATATATGTTGTTTAATTTATGTACCAGTGTATCACATTTGTGATCGCTAAGCAGTACTTTCAACCCCGATTGACGTAAGAGTCTTTAAGGGACGTAGCACTAGAAAAGTTAAGTGAAAAACAAAAAAATTCAAACACGGTTTTAAAGTAAAAAAAATACATCCAAACATACAACCAAAACTTGCAAAAAAAAAAAAAAAGAAAGAAAAAAAAAAGAACAAAAGAACAAAAAAAAAAAAAAAAAAAAAAAAAAAAAAGAAAAACATACAAGCCCAACCATCCGAACCAAAAAAGATAGTCCTTTGAATGTCATACATCTCTTATGCGGTTTTGCTTATTTTATCAGTGCTAGTATTAAATAATTTCTATGAGCGATATATTGCCGTTATGTGTTAAAGTAAAGAAATAAATGAATGAATGGATGGATGAATTAGTTAATGACAGAATAAGTGAGTGAGTGAGTTAATACATGAATGACTGATTAATTGAATGAACAAATGATTGAATGAATAAATGAATGGAAAAAAAACAAATAGTTTAATAAATAAATAAAAAATGAAAACAAATTATGAATTAATGACTTGATAAATTAATAGTAGAAAATATAGATAAAATACAAATTCAACAAATAAATAGATAAATTGAAAAATAGTTAACTCAGTCATTCTATCAATGAATAAATAAATGAATAAGTAAAAAAATAAATTAGTGAATCAAATAAATAAATGAATAAATAAAAACCAAATAAAAAACATGAAGAATGAATCAATTAACAAATTATGACATGAAAAAAAAAAAAAAAATATATATATATATATATACATGAATTCATATTCATATTCATATTAAATTTTCTCTTTTTTTAATTTGTAATTAGTATCAATTTATAATATATTTGTGTAAATTTTTATTGTGGATAATTGTTCATGGATTTTATCGTTTTAAAATATTTGTGTAATTTTTCGAGGATTTTTTGTAATAAAGTTTCATGATTATTGATTAAATATACATGAATTCATAACTTAATGTAACAAAAAGATAGTTAAATATATGAATAAATGAGAAAATATATTTGTGAATCAAACAAGTAAATGAATAATATCAATAAATAGATAAGCTGAAATTGGTGGAAAAAAGTAGAAATCCGCAGGTCGATTCGTCTCTGCGAGTGGGCTTTCTGTATTGGAAGTGGGCTTCCTTAGTTATTCAATATGGCAGCTGTAAACAAACAAACGGTACGTAAAAAGAAATGTAGTTTTCCTCATTTTTTTGACAAAGATTTTCAAACATAATGCACAAAATTAATTCCTGTAAACGAAATGGACATTCTGAGGTGCATTGTCGCTATATTAAAGGCGTATAAATATACGAAATCTATAGGGACGATTAGGATCGATTTCAACCATAAATTGGTCATAGGACGTTATTTAAAGTGAGGTTTGTGTCTTGAAAATGTTTTTTTTTGGTACTCACTTGGTTCAAAACTCGTTATGCACATCTCCAACTAATTATTTGATGTGATTGTTGTTAGTTTTGACTTCGCTTTATATTTTATTTTTCTTGTTGAATTTATGGAAAATATGCAATTTTTGGATATTAGGTATATTGAATGCTTCACTGAGAAAATTTAAAGAAAAAACCCACCACTTTTATTACATTTCTACATAGCCAAAGGGTTATATTTATTAGTTATAAGTCAATTTTGCTATCATCAAGTTGGCCTTGCGATTTATTTGTGTGCAAAGTTTACTAAAATGAATCGTAGCTGAAAAATTGAAAAATGTACTTTCTTAATGGCGTTGTCATGACAACCACAAACAATTCACATCATTGTTTTGCCCATAATTTGTAAGACCAAATGCCAAGTAGACAATAGCAGAAAGTTGATTGCCGTCAGATATGTTTTCTGTTGTTTTATGAATTTTCAAAATTTCACTCCAAAATAACAGAAATTTACTGAAAATTCTCCTAAACCAAGGGGGGGGGGGTGGTCAACTCCGTGATTATGCAATACCATAATCTGAAACTTCTACCACATACTATGCTTACCGAGTGCTACATGTGAGCCAAATATAAGCAGGTTTGGCGACATCGGGTTTATCACCTCCTGCCTGGTTGGTATATGGACGCTCTCTTAAATAGATTCCTGGAGATTCAGTTTAACTATACAATTCAAAAGCCTGATCTAAAATACTGAATTTGCCTTATTTTGAGACCACTAAAGTTCTATCCGCCATGTTGGATGATATGAGTCATCATCCAACATGGCGACGCCATACATTTTTACCAAATAACAATTATCTTTGATCGTCAATAGTTCGGTAACTATTTGCTCTAGAAGCTTCAAATTTGGCAGAATTACATTGTTTTAAATGCTCTCAAAGGATATAAATGTAGTGTTTCAGTAAGATTTAAAATAAAACATTTTGCCTGAATTATCACGTGCACGGTTGCAAACGAAGAATGATTTGGTGAGTTATAAAGTTACATAACAGATATACTATTGCACATGCGTAGCAATAAAAAAGTTATAAAGTTTGACAAAAAAAATTTACAAACAAAACATTTTTTGAAAAAGCAAATCTGTCCAAAAATCGATCATTAATTGCAATGAATGGTAAAATTAAAATCTCTGTCAGATCAGATGGGCAAGTGGTAACAAAATCCCTTACAACGTCCGAAGGTCAAGAAAAAGATTACGAGAAGACCAAATTTCCACCTTCCTCCCCCTCCGCTCATTGATCATTCTTTAAAAAAAAATGATCAATTCGTAAGCTCTGACAAAAAAACTCACAAGCATATTTTGTGGTATAACAAAACAAAAAAAAATTACTTAAAATAAAGAAAAAGCAAGTTACAAACTACAAAGTGTATCCAAAAGCCGCAGTTGAGCATTTTCACTTAGTGATATTTTAGTATAGTGATATTTTAAGATAATTCTATTATCTTTTTCTTTAAAAGTGCTGTTGATCTCTAAATAGTTAATAACTATTACACAAGCTTAGTGTTTGCAATCGACAAAATCAGAGAATCATATTATGATCAACGGCAGACCTCAGTACAATTTCTTGTTTATCTAAATATAATAGAACATAAAAGTACAACGTATAATACACTAAAAACAATAAACTGACGTAAATAAAGGGTTTTCAGTGTAGAGTAAGTTTAATAAATACGGACATAGATGAAATATGATTAAACCGAAATAGTACAATTGTACTAAATAGTGATAGTATTAAATTTTGACTAAAACTAGTGAATTGGTCCGTTACAAAACACTATGACGCCTACACGTTTTCTTACGAAATTAGTACTAACTTACCAATGGTCCTTGTCAGGCTTAGAGCGAAACAAAAACCAAGCATAACGAAGAACATCTTTGCGAAAAGTCCCAAAAAGCTAGCACTGCGTAGTGTACTATATTAAGTAGCCTATGTAATTAATACTTTGACACGGAAGTAAATTAGTAGACTAGCTCTTAGCATCGTAGGAATGTTACTTAAATCAATACTGCAAATCACAGCATTAACATGGCTTGCATAGGATTAGTTACTTTTAATTCAGGGAAGGATTGTTTTTTTGTCATGTGAAGAAGAGCTTGGGTGCATTTTGAAAAACCAAAATCCTGCACGGTACGAAAAGCCCCAAGATAACGTTCGTACAAAGCCATGTTCTTAATAAAAACTGTTTTGATTTTTTACGAATAAGAATTGTTCACACGTTAACGGAATAAAACTCAATTGATTTTTTTCTTCAAAAAAAATAAACAAAATGAATAAATGTGAGGTGCTTATATAGCGCATTTAATACATCTCAATGCGCTTTACATTTTTTTATTATTTATTTTATATATATATACACATATATATATATATTATTTATTTATTTATGTATGTATTTTATATTTTTTTATTTTCATTTTTTTTATTTATTTGTATGTTTGTGTTTGTCTGTCTGTCTGTATGTTTGTTTGTTGTGTGTGTTCAAATATTTATTGATAAATATAATTTTTTTTTGTGAATAATAGTCATATCATGTTCGAAATATCAAAGTTTGCTTGTTTGTTTGTTGGTTCGTTTATTGGTTGCTTTGTTTGTTTGTTGGTTCGTTTGTTTGTTTGTTGGTTGGTTGGTTGGTTGGTGGTTGGTTGGTTGGTTGGTTGGTTGGTTGGTTGGTTGGTTGGTTGGTTGGTTGGTTGGTTGGTTGGTTGGTTGGTTGGTTGGGTGGGTGGGTGGTTGGTTGGTTGCCTCAGGTATTTCATGTTTTTCTCATTTCCATGGTATCATCAGTGAGTGAGTCTCGCTGGTCTTTAGTGGTCAACTCTTATGCACGCCCGGTTATTAAACATCCAATTACAAAAACAAATGCAGGAAAACCATGAAATGCGAACACTGGTTAAATGCTAGCAACTAGTAGCGTGGTTTTACTTGGTTTTCATATATCTGTGAGATAACTAATACCATTTACTATTAAATAGAGTAACTACAAATGGAAAGCCATGAAATATAAATATATGCAGAGTTGACTTCTGTGCTTTATGGACGTTTGCGGGTATTAGTATATAAGTAACAAACGACGTTGATTCTGATCATTTCTTAGTATTTATTGAATTTTTCCAATTTTCAAGGAAAAATGAAAACCTCAAAAACAAAGTCTGTTTCGCCCATTTTCATTCGTTCGGAAATAAATGAAGATGTACATATTTCGAAATAAGGAAAAGCTATCGATTGAGTTTTATTTGAGTGAGCGAGGGCAAATTTGCGTAAGAATCGAGTTGCCAAGTAGTTTAAATGCAGGGGTGTGTGCGACGCGCAAATTTAAGTTTTATTTTGAAAATTATTATGGAGATGAGGAAATGAAATCTGTAAAAATACAAACGAAAACATTTTGCTATAGTGACAATTTAGTGAGTATCGATTCACTCGACAAGCTGATCCGTCAAATTAGAGTGATTTTCATATCGTAGTGTCATCGGACTGTGAAATAAAGACAACTAGTTACGGTGCATGTGTAACTTTTATAGTCAAATGCCCGCAAAGAAAAACAAAGGAAGTACAGTTTAATAGCTGCATTTGCACAGACGTTCGACGAAAATGACTCTCTCTAATTAAATATGGCTGCTTTTAATTTATACTTGTTCCATAAGACAACAAGAGAGCAGTCAATCGATGGTTTTCAACAATTCCCAGGAGACAATTTAAACAAAAGACATGGCAGCCGTGCTGGTGGGCTTTTTCAAAGAAAATCACCATCGTGACTGGTGGACCCTTTTTTCCATTCACTCTCCTGAAATGGTTGAAAACCATCAATAGTGCAGCAGTGCACGTCCAGTATTCAAATCGTTTTTCTGAAAGACAGCTCCTAATCCGAAGTGCTGTATGTCGGACAGGCAATTTTCTTTTGTTTGTTTTAGTGCTGTTCAGGGGAAGGAAAAGTAAGGTGATTGATTATCCTTTTTTAACACATGTCAGTTTTGTTTTGAAGTTTTTGAATTCTTCGATATAAGTCATGCATGGGTTTTCATTCTTGGTTGGTGGGAATTAGACGCCGCATTGTCTATATGTACAAGCACGTTTAAAATAAGGTTATAGAAAAGCCAAGTTTTAGAATTTAGTGTGGCTCAACTTTTGTTTAAATATGATGAACATTATCCAATAACGTCTCAATTTTAACTGATATTTTTAACATTTCAGAAAGACTGGAAAAATAAGTTTGATTTGCTTCATGACTAGTTATATGATGTATTTCTTCTGTGGATTTACTAATTAAATACATAATAACTACAAAAGAAAAATAATGCATACTGTGTATGATTTAGTAACTCTTTCAGAGTTTATGAAAACAACTATAAATAGAGCTAAATAGTGCAATTTTATTTTATGCTTATTCTCTTGTTTTCTTTTTTCAAATATCTAATGGTCCGTCCCTTAGAGTTTCATTTGAAAAATCCTCACCTTTTGGTATCTTTTAGGGGCCAATGAAAAAGAGGCTAATCAGAAAAAAAAAACGAAAGAAAGTTTGCACGATGTTTCGACTTCGTCGGAATGCCATTGTCAAGTGAAATAAATAACATATAGAAGCAACATAAATACTAAAGTAGTTGAATAAATTAAATTGAGAAACGGGTCATTGACGATGACAGATAGTTCTGCTATACGGATTATTGAGATTTTTCTTGAATAAACATCATCTCGTATATGAGACAGTCAAACTCAGTTGTTTTGCACTCTTTTTCTGAATTGTGAAACATTGATCTGGGATTTTGTCTTGAAAACCATATTCTTCCCTTCGATGTTTTCCGATTGCAGAGTGTTGATGTTCTTTTTTACATTGGTCTAGGTGACGCGCTGATTAATTTTGTTTGTAAGTCGAAGTTTTTTTTTTTTTTTTTTTTTTTTTTTTTGTGGGGGGGGGGGGGGGGGAGTTGTCACAAAACTTCACCGTGAGATAAGTTTGATGTTTAGAAATCCAGTCATTAGTAAAAATATAAAGACTATAAATAAAACGTATTTATCGAACGTCGAAAGATACAGTTAACTAAATATAGGTGCAACCATAACACCAACCATAACACGTTTCGAGGTTCATAATGAAAGTATATAAATCAACGTGGCCACGGCGTAATATAAACAATTAAGGTAATTCCGTAGTTTTGCGTTGCGCACAGTTCTGCGCATATTTTGAATTTTAGAATTTTACATTTCTTATCATCAATAGATACAGAACTATGTCTGAGAAACACTTTAACGTAAAAATACGAACAGTTTTCACATTTTCAAGCGTAAAATTACGAATTTCTTTAAACTCGCCCCAGTCCGCTCTCGGAAAATCCTTGATATTATTGAAATTTGAGAATATTTCTCAAAATATCTAGCAAACCAATACCGGCACCTATCTTTTTTATTTCATAATATCATTTGAAATCATGTTTTTTTAAAACATATATGATCGATGACAAAATTCTATGGCTAGATTTTTCGATATTTCGAAAAGTGTTTCGTTCAAAGCGTTAATGAGGCATGTAAACGTTCGAACATTTTGTTAAATTTTGCTTTATTTCTCTTCGCTGTTGAAATGTAGTGCAAATCTTTTGCTTTACATCGGTAGCCCAATGTATAAGGAGCACAATAAAGCACATTCAAAATATTTGGTATTGACCAAGCTCAGTAAAGAGATACTTTTATGAATGATGCCCATTTTCGATTGTTAGACGCTAAATTGACAAAAGTGGGTATACATTAAAAAATTTTCTCGCGAAATCCAATACGGTGACCCCATTATTTTATTTTATATTTTTGATGAAAAACTCAAAATGTTTTACCGTAGAAAGTTTTATCAAAATTCTATGGCTAGTTCTATTACTACGGAATTACCTTAAGTCCACGATTCGTACGTAAAAATGGCAAAATGCGATTTTTTTAAATTATTTTTTTTAACGTAAGGTATTTGCGAAAAGCAGTTGAGACAAAAAAAATAAGCTTGCAGAAGCTTGGGTTTCTAATCATCGATCAGCACAAATCTTTATGTAATATAAATAATATATGAGTGGAAGATCTGTATGAGGATTTAAAGTAAAACATCGAGCTGTTTTAAATCTAATACAGACAGGACGCGAATATTGAAATTTGAAGAAAAGTCGAGCTTAAATGTTATGCGCCGCTAAGGTTTTCCTTGGTATGCTTTCTTTAATAATCGTAGATTAGTATTATACTCTTGGTTTTCGATAGAGTATCGGCCAAAATCTTTGATCGGCAGTCAAAGACGACCTAGTCTTGTTGTGAAAGCGGCCATATTGCAGAATCTTGCAGATACTTCATGGTTATAAACAAACAAATTGTTATGCTAATGTACAATAAGAACTATAATAAGCCGTACGGAAATAACGGCCAATCACTGTATGGTTGGAACAGAGACTTTTGACAGCTGAAGTATTGCTTTTGTGAATTGGGATTAAAGGGGATTTAGAAGGTATTTTTCTTTCGCGTGATTATAGCGTCTTCTACCATTAACTTACGACATGCGCAGACAAATTCTCTATATGCTTTACACAGGTCTAACAGATCTAGACTGTATCGATGAAGAATATAGGTGATGATAATAGAGATACAAAAAATGCATTTTTAGAAACAGCAATTGCCCTAGTTAACTAAGACGTAACATCTTGATTATGTGGAGGATAAAAACTAAACGCAATAGAAAATTCCAAAAACACAATAATCCCATTGTAGTTTGAAATAGCCTGGTTTCAACCTAATGTGTTTATATAAATGTGTTTATATATCCCAAATAATATTCTGGGCAAATTTGCGCTCATTTATTCGACCACCTTCCGACGACCATGATTCTTAGTGCTAAATTCTATTTTTAACTATTTTCTAATACAATCGTCTTTGCTGTTCATTTTATGCTGATATCATTTCCAATAATTCCATCTATTAAGTTTTTACTTCACTAATTTTTACAGGCGACATCGACCAAAACATCATTTACTTCACAGCCTAATTGCCATTTGTTGATTACATTTACTGTACTATGCCGTACTTTGTACTTTAATTTTATTAGGGCATTTGAATGGCTTTATGGTAATTTGTTATAAACTTTGTACTCTGCCAAGACTAGACGTGTCGATTACCTACACACATGATCATTCATATCTATTTATAATGTTACCATTAAGATATATAGATTTAGCACTAATAATGAACTCATTCATGAGTTTCTCAATAGAAATTATGCTGTATAATTTTATGATAGTTTTTTTTTTTCTTTTTTTTAATTGAGGTCTATTCATAGCTTCTGCATATTTAAGTTATGAAAAGAATACATTTTAATCTATCAGCAATAATCAGCGATTAAATAAAAAAATGAGACATTCTTGTATCAAACGGCAAGATAATATTCCAATCTTCAGTCGTGTAAAAACTTATTCTATGGGAGCGATTTTTATAAAGTGTTCAGTTTCTGTGAAGTTACCATTCTGAGGACTGCCAGCCCTAGCTTTTCTCAGACTAAACTAAAAACTGAACTTGAAAAAATAAATAAATGAAATAGCCAGAATAACATTTATGGCATTCAAAAAAATATCATTACAGATCCAGCTATAATCTAAGCTTGTGTTAGGGTTGTTTACAAATGATCGAAGCACAAATGGCAATTGATGCCGCCGGCTTTCCTTGTTTTTGCCGTCGAATTAACAAAAACAAAAATGGTTTTGCAACAGAAACAAAACTAAAAAAACTAATTTATCCGTTGTGTTATATATTTCGCTGGTTAGAACAATTAATCAGGTAGCAAAATCAAGTTCAATAATTCTTGACAATACTTGAGGAATAATTTATTCAAAGTTTGTCAGACTGTGGTCAATTTCACTATAGCGAAAATGCAAAATTCATGATACTTTGATGTCAATTATTTTACAAACGTTTGTAAAAACCAAACTAACAAATACACAGATTGAAAGACCATCACAAGTAGATTAAATGGCCAGAGTATCAACAATTCTCAAACGTTACCACATATATTTTTTGCCTGTTTTGTAATGGGTTGTTTTGCGTTGAATCAAACTAAGCTTAAGTACTTCTACTTTTATGACTTCTAATTCTCTCAAAATACGACTCAAAACAATTACAAAGTCCATGCCAAAGGCTTGGTGTACGCAAATATCCAAAAATTAAACCACAGTATGATGTTAAAGTACGATTTCGTGGTACGAGAAAGTAGGTGTTTTTTTACTACTCGCGTGACGAATTTTGTCAGTTTTCGTCAAAATCGATTATTGTCTATTTTCTCCTAAAATAAAAAAGAACTTGCCTAAAGAACCCCCATTCCACTACCTACGTACTTAGGTCTACCTGTAGACAAAATATGATCTAGGTCATTTTTTGGGGCCATACGTGGCCAAAAAAATGAAATTTTTGCTCGATCCTTGCTGACATTTACGCTTAAAATTGTAATGTATTTAAACACTTTTTTCAAAATGTTTTTACTTTCAAAACTAAATATTAAGTGCTTTTAACTCTCATAATATTTCTTTTTTCTTATTTAGATTTTTATAGTTTGAATATTGTAAAGCGTTGTTGAATTTATTGATATTAACGCTACAAGAAATTCATTTTATTATTATTTTATTATTATCATAGCTCCAAAAATAACACCGAGACTCCCATTTTGTTTTCTTTTCCATTCATTTCTACATATTTTCATTGACGATTTCTGAAGACTACCTTAAAAGAAATTAAACTGAATGTCGCGCGGCTGTACTTTAACACCACAGGAGGTCCGAAACAAAACAAACCAACAAACAAGAAAACAGAAAAGACAAAACAAACAGAAAAGAACAACAACAACCAAAAAAGTTAAACAGAAATTAAATACCTTTTATTGAAAAAATGCAAATAATTATAAGTTTAAAACTTTTAATTACGTGAAAAGAGCAGTAATGTCCTTTTTTATTTTTCGTAACAACAGTGATAAATGCATAAATATTTAGCTTGAACTTATACATATTTTACACCATTTTTAATACAGCGGAACTACATCGATTCTACCGCAAATAAAATCAGCGTTTTCAAATTGCTGTTTTTAAAAGGTGTCTGAGTGCAGTAGAAACTCATCAGTGCAAGAAGTGTATAACTAAACAAATAAATCTCAAAGTCGACGTGCGCCGTCACGTAAAAACGTTAACAACATCTGCATCTTTTAAAAGATTAAAAATATCTAAACATGAAAGAACTGAACGGTAAAACAAAAATTACGAAAAATGTTTTAACTGCATATGTACAGGGGAATGTTAGCGACATTGTCCGGCTAAACCAATTGTTACCAATTTATTAACTAATTTTTAGGGAGCAGTGGCTCATGATTTCATGGTACTTTTTTTCTGTTTCAAAAAAAAGTCACTTCATTAAACCTAACCTCTACATTTCTGTCAAAAAACACTTATACTCGGATTTGTGAAACTTGTGAAGTTTAATTTGTTCATTTTAATTCATGGCCTGATGTTGGGTTACTAAAAACGATTGGTTCGCCATACTGATGCAACTCAACTACTGTTACTTCACGGACTTCTTTCTTTGGAGACGCCTTTTTCTTGCAACAACTAAAACGCAAAAATCAAAGACATTATTCGGTGGCACTCAAACCAAAACTTATTCCTGGTTCCATTAGCAATAAGACGAGGGAAATTTTACGTGTGGACAGTGCCCTCTCCTAATTAGTTTTTTGCTGTCACTATCACTCAACTTTGTGAGACGCAAGCTATTTTCATTCTAGGTGATATAATGATGTGTACAAATTACCATAAGTTAAACGTTTCTTTAATACAGTTACACTAGGCTCAACCTAAGCGTGTCTCATCACATAACCCAAATGATATATAAAACAGAACATATAGAAAGGAAAATTGCAAAAAGAAAAAAAATATATAAAATATGCATAAAAAATATGTAGTTGAAAAAATGCACATACCATGCAACCATAATGGCTATAGCCAATATGAATATAGCTGCAGAACAACCAACGATAATGTAGATCATTTTACTATCCCTTGGAACAGTTGAAGATGATGTTGTATGGGGTAACTCTGTAGTAGATTCACTTCTATACAGGTACATTTTAACTGACAATAGAGATTTGCCAATATCTTGACCAATACGACTAAGAGAAACATTGATGACATCAGCAAGTATCTGACCATCAACTGTATTGCTACTGGCCGGATGATTATCTGAAGGGAAATTGACATAGAATGCTACAACGGCAATGTTGTCGAGTATCTGTACTGGATATCCTGGTAGAAGGTGAACCTGGTCTAAAGTGAAGACTATGTAGTTGTTAGAGCGCCTAAAACATAAACAACGTTTAAAACAATTAATAATATATAAAGAAGAGAGGAAAAGGAACAGAAACAAAGAACAAGTGCAAAGAAAAACAAACTCAATAAAAAAATTACAGTGCCCTTTGTCTGAAACTCCATTTTAATGTTCTTATTCAGGACCACGTCTGGCTGCTTAATCGAAGGCTTGGAGTCCATACACTTTCATTCTATAATTATAATAGTTTTCTATAATATGGAAGAGCGAAATGAACTCAAAAATAGCAAATATTAAAAAAAAGTTTCAACATTTTTCACGTTTGCCCAAGTTTGAGGTTACAGCAAAAAAATCACGGGATCTATTCGTAAAAAAACACCAGCGCATCGCATCTTTTGCTATTTCAATAAATTATATCAGTTCAAAGCTGGATAACTGAATGATATAAATATGTTATTGTTTTTTTTTTTTTTTTTTGAAAGCAAAATAAATTGCGAGTTTTGAAAAGTGAAAACATTTGTTGAAAAAGTTAATGTGAGATACGAAAGAACAGAACGATCACATTTTTGTATGACGTCAATCTTTGCATAAGTGGCTACAAAATCGTGTATGCAATTTTTGATACGCTTCTTTGTTGAAAAATAAACCGGATGAATCAATTTTAAGCGAAATTTTATGCAAACCACCATAAAAAAAAAGTTTAAAAAATATATAAAATCGCTTGATATGTTGACTTGATATGTATAATAATTATGGACCCCATTGACAGGCCTCCTTGTCTCTAAAAAAAAAAAAAGTTAAAATGCCAAATTGAATCGAATCAGGGAAAATTTTCCAAAAAGCAAAAGAAATTGATAAATAACAAATATTTGAAAACATTACTTCTCTCTTCGTTGAGATGTAAGGCAATTGTTGCCTCTTGCACAATATGTTGTCATTTCACGAGCTACTCCTTTCTTGAAAGCGATATCCATTTGATGGTCCCACTGAAACAAAATTAATAAAATAGTTAATATTTTTTTAAATATCACTTTTATTGGATTGAAAAGAAATCTTCTTAAAATCACTAAAAGGTCTGGCTAGCCATTGATTTTATATCGGCATATTTTAAAAGTTTTAAAAGTCCAGGACATTTGAGAAAAAGGGACAAAAAGACAATAAATTTAATTGCAGCATATCGCCTTTACCTCATTTATTTTCAACTCTTTTATGGTAACATTTACTGAGTTGTACAGATCTTCTTGTGATGGGGTGGGAGGAGTCGGTGGTGGAGGCTGTGTTGGTACTTTTTCTCCTGTTGACAGCTCTACATAAAATAAAATCACTTAGTAAAAAAATGCTAACTAATTAAAAGACGACAAGCATTGAATGATATATTTGCTCCCAGACAGTAATTGCAATCATATACTTTGCATTGAATACTGGCGTCCAATAAACACTAGCATCAACTTCATAGTTTTACCTTGACATCTACCATCAATCCAGTACAAGCCCTCATCACATTTACATTGGTAGGAGCCCATCGTATTATGACAGCGCTGTGATGTTGGGCACTTGAACGTCCATTCTATGCACTCATTAATATCTGCAATTGGTATGTACGTATAAAACGAATTATTTATCGTCGATCAAAAATAAATTAAAAGTTTAATTTGGATTATAAGAAATAGATTGGTAAACTCCTCTTTAACTGTTCACATTTACACAGGAAGCCCGGAAAGCATAAACAAATCATACTTCATGATGAATGTATGGTAGACGACTTTTAAAACAGATGACGTCTTTTAAAAATTAAATTGGCACACAAAATAAAAGAGATTCATATCCTTATGCAATAAAATTACATATTAATATATAAGGTCACAAGCTACTTACCCACACAGGTAACATTGTCAACACTGAGACGAAAACCGCTGACACATGCACAGTCATAACCACCAACAGTATTCTGACACAGTTGATTACACCTGTTTTTCTGGATTTTACACTCGTCAACATCTGAAATTATACGTTATATGTTTGAGGGACTTTCAATTGGTTTAACCGAGAAGTGATCGCCATTTTATTTTTTGTGTTGTTTTAGTGTGCGACATGAAATCTTTCCTTTTTGCATGCAAGTCCTGAAGAACGTATCGTGCGTCACGGTCGATGTTCTGGCAAATGTAACCCTGAAGTATGTATTCTTTAGTTCAATTATTTTGAGATTTATGATCCACCATTAAAATGGCTATTTAGAATCAATACACTTCAAATGAGGTTAGGGACCGGTCATTATTTATCGCCTGGGGGGTGCGCAGAATTTTTTCTGGACGCCGTAAAATTTAACTGATTCCCTCCTTCAGCATCATAAAATTATCCCCCCCTCAAAGGTAGGGAAAACTTAAGTGATCCCACCCCCACATATAAGTATATATATTTTTTTATTTTATGATGATTTACACTTTATACTTGTTTGCATTTTATCAAAATAAATTTTCAGATTGTTGATGTTTGCACTCTATATACCAATTTTCAAACATCTTACTCTGTCTTACTATTAATCTGTTGCGACTTAGACGCTATTTAAGCAATTTTGAGCGATTTCAAGCAATTTTGAGCGTTTTGTAGCAATTCTAAGCAATTTTGCGCAATTATAAGCAGCTTTGAGCGATGTTGAGACATTTTAAGCGATTTTAAGCAATTTTGAGCAATTTTAAGCAAATTTGCGCGATTTTAAGCTATTTTGAACGATTTTAGGTGACTTAAAGTACCGAGTTTAACCTTTCCAAAAGAAAAGTCGTTGCACATTTATCCTTTAATTCATTTAACGTAATATGAATACTGTTAAAAGAAATGATTTGCATTACAGACGATTCTTCGATCCATGGAAAGCAATTGATCTGGGTCATAATGGCATAAGGCAACCACGATTATTGTAGGATTAAGGATCAGAAATTTCAAAAATTAAAAATATATATCATAAAGTTACCCTACAGTGGTAAATAAATAGGTCAATGTTCGGGGGAAAATCATATTACATTAAGTAGCACATTTGCATGGAATTGCACCGCGCGCACTTTGAATTGCTTACAGAGTGCTAATTTTACTCGGTTAGATATTATAATTTACCTTTACATGTCTTTTTGTCTGACTGCAGTTCATATCCCATACTACAAGCACAAGTAGCGATACCATTAGACTCATAGCAGATATCTTGACACTGATGGTTACTGTCTTTACAAGGAGACTCAGCTGAAATTACAGCAAAAATAGCAAAACAACCTGAGAAGACAATTGTGTCATAAACAATTATAACTGTTGACAAAAAAACTTGAAATATGTTGATTACTCAATTACAACAAAATATATATTATTGAAATGTAGTGTTTTTAGTGTGGTGTAATTATAATTCATGTGACTGTGAATGGGTCTTGTAAATTATAGTACTTACGAATACACTTCTTAGAATCTGTTGGATCAGCTTTAAAGTACTTATTGCATTTACACCGGTAACTACCAATAGTGTTCTCACACAAATGCATGCAATCACTGATTGGCTGACATTCGTTAATATCTAAAAAAAACAGAGATTTATTTACACTTAATTTTGTATAATTTGGTCAAGATAACTGTATTCAAGCTCAGTCCTACTTTTTAGTGAATTCGAAGCAGTAGAAATCTCATTAAAATAGCTAAATAAAGACAAATGTTATGTCATGGTTCGAGTATTCCCACTGTAAAACATGCATATCCTAAATGTGACGAAACGTCACTCCAGACATGAAATCAAAAACAGTTATTTGGATCATATTATTCTTACTCTTCATTTAGGCTCATTATAATTAAACAGGCAAGGAATGGTGTGTTGTCCCACCCAAGGAAAATACCTTGACATGTACGACCATCAGTCTTTAACTCAAAACCCTTTCTACATCCACAAACATACGACCCAGGTGAATTATAGCAGTTTTGTTCACAAACACGCTGAATACCAGAGCATTCATCGATATCTGAAAGAAAGGTAGTGCATTAAGGTTTCTTTGAAAAAGGGAAGGAGAACAAAAGCCGCAAAAAATATCATAATTATAACCGTAAGCAAGGGTTTTTTTTTTCAAAATGGCAAAACTTAGTGTAAATGGTTCATTTGTGCTTTTCAAAGATTAAATTAAAGACGAAATTAACCAAAACAACACACAAAGAGAAAAATAAAAAGGAATAAGAAAATATTTGCAAAAAATGCTACGATGATGAGGAGAGAATTAAAACAAGAAGATTGAGGTAACTAATTTTGTCGACAATACCTTGGCATGCATCACCCATTCCCGTAAAACCAGCCGGACAAGATCCACACTTGTACCCAGTCTCATTGGCGGGTGCTGGAAGGTCTTCACATTTAACTCCAGGATAACAAGGATTCAAGTTCACTTTACAAGCATCGATATCAGCTTCGCAATATTTGCCTGTATATCCACTAGTACACCCACAGGGAAGGATGGTAAATCGATTTTCATTTTGGCTTGAAGCGTCGATACAACTTGCACCATTTTGACATGCACAAAGTTTGAAGAAAGGCTTGAAGACGGACGAAGCGCCTTTGCTGTCTGTGGCAATGATGTGAAGATCGATCTGTATAGGAAAAGAAATAATGGATTGCATTTCAAATATTTTAGCAAACGAAGGTATGAATGACTGAATTTGAATAAAAAATAGACAACAAAGAGATGCTAGTCAAAAATATAAAGTAACATTTGGCCGAAATACCATTACGAAGAATAAAGTATTTGTAATAAAATTGTATAATTGTATTTTTTTAAACGAGAAATTGTAAAAAAAGGACGAGCAACAAACACAGAGCACAAGGGTCCTAGAGGTGAGTATCAAATGTACTGGATCCAATGGTAAACTCAATTCTCTTTGGGAGACCACAGCAATAGTGCGCAGTAAAAATACACGCAAATAACATATTAGTCAATCAAAGTAACACAGTTTGAATAATTGAACACCGAACCTTTTAGTCATGCGCTTATTTCAGAAGCTGCTAACCATCATATCACCAACTATTTCTACCTGGTTCAAGGTCACATTCCATGATAAGAGAACTGTTGAGCTGTTCCTGGTCACAACACCTCCTTGGGGAAGCCCTGTGACATCGAATCTGATGGAGTCACCATCAGGATCTTGTGCTGATATGTCTAGGTATTTTGTAGTGTTGACCCTTAATAGCATGACTTTGGCATCTGTATTGTTTGAAAACTTTGGAGGAGAGTTTTCTGAAAAAAAGATGGTTATATTTTAGTAGTGTAAAAAAAGATTATATAAGTATGTTTGATTCTAGCTAAATAAATTAAACTGTATCTGATTGTTTTATATCTGAAGTGTTTTAACCGTGTATTGAGGTGTTTTCAGTAAAATGACGGAAATATTACAAGTGATGTTATTGTGTAGTCTTTGGTAAAACCCTTAGCAGAAGTATATATTCCTCTACAGAGTCTTCACTACACCTTGACAGCTACTTTTCTAAGCTTAAAAATGTTTATGCTTAATTTTGTTAGTTTGGTGAATGACGTTTTGATGGAGGCAGATGCTGTTAGAGTCTAGAGCCTAATGAACAAAGCCTGTATAAAATTATCCATTTTTTATCAATAGATTAAAAATTGGTAAATTACATAAATTTTGAGCTATGGATAGGGATTTATCCAAGGGATAGTGGTACTTACGCCTTGTGCATCCGGCTTCTTCTAAATGTATAGATAAACAAAGCATAGCTTTTATGTTTACAATAATTCAGGAAACTGAAAAGGACGTAACGAGTACGAGGACATTCAATTATGACATTTGCGATCAAATGCCAAAATGTTGCTTTGCTATGCTCGAAATAAAGGCACCTACAAATGTACGTTCGAACTTGAAACAAGTACTCACTAAGGGTAACAGAGTCGTTAATCATCTGTGTTCCTACAACTTTAGTGTCCAGTCCCACTGATACGTCATTAGTAGAGGCAGCATCAAACAAGCAATTGACGTCATCACCGCACTTTTCACGCGCCTCGTCTTCAAGCGTTTTGTTGGCAAACTTAAGTTCATCAATAAACATCGGCATGAATGTTAAATTAGAGAAGGTTGCAGTAGATTCATTTACGCTGTATGTAAATAGAGAGTTGTTTTTGTTGACTTGCCCTGAAAAACAATAGTACAAATGCATATATGCTTATAATTCTTTTAGTCTGGCGGGAATTCCAAAGCGCAATTATAAAAAAATAGCTGATCTTATAATTAGGAAACAAGGATGACACTGTTGGTTAATGCACTGCATTAGCTGCAAGATGACAAGAGTTTAGTTCCTAGTAACTTCACATCCTTGTTTTGACTTGTTTTTCTTCTTTGTAGCTTCTAGTAGCTTTAAATATCTGTAAAAAAGCGCATATATAGAAAGAGGAAGAAATTAAACGTGCACACCATCAGCTTCATTGGAAACAAGTGTCTTACTGTCTTTTCCTATTGTATTCAAAATCCTTTTTCGCAAAATTAGACATTTTATTGCACTGTAGAATGGGCTTATAGTTTGTGCTACACACACTTATCTTCACTAAGTAAGAACGTTCCATACTTACATCTCAATCCAAAGTCAAAGTGAATTAATCTACTTGTTGAATTGGCCGGTAACACACGTCCACTGGGTGTTGTGAAGTCATCAAGCTTGTCTCCGTTCCAAGTACCAAGAAGACCCTTCGTTTGATTTTTAAAAGATTGTGGCAAAGCAGCAAGAATAGTTAGTGCTCCTTTGGATTCAGCGAGAGTTACTGAGATTCCAGATGGATACGTTGCTCTAAACTCTTTTTCTTTTGGTCTAGATATTACTACAGAACCATTAAGTCGTTTGGTTTCGTTGGTGAGTCCGTAGAAATCCATACTGATTCCGTCAATAAGTAGAGTTATATTACCTGCGTAATATGAAAAGTATCGATTTATGTGGCGTTTTGTAATTGGTTTTGATTTGGTTATTGAACAATCGTTCATCGATTATTTCTTGAGGTACTCCTAAAAATACGTTTCCAATCATTTGCAGCTCACTATGTAACTCAGTACAAACACACCCAATGGTTTTGTCAAATAACATACCATCATTTTCTACATTGAGTTGTACACTACTACTGTTGATTTCTTTCATTACAGCTGCACAGAATATCGTGGCTGTTCCGTCACCTTTAGCCAGTCTGGTCCTTGATTGTAGCTGAAAGAAGCTTTCTCTTGCATCGAGCATAATGTATTCCCCCAGACCATTGAATGTATAGTTTTTACCATCGAGAGTAACAAAGTGTGGATCCCCCCACATCCAACCTAACAAGTTAACACAAGACAATCACATACTATCACAGTATCATTGTAACCACTGTCATCATGGTAATTTTTACTAGCTAACTCAGTTGCAATATATTTGGGACATTGACAGATTTTTGCAAAATATACAGTAAGGATTTACCTGTTCTTGTTATTACTTCTTTTGACACGCACCCTCTCCCACAAAATTAAGGCTGCTTCATATTTCGTTGCATACCAAACACACCATAGTGGTATGCAGTAGTGATGCGGGGGAAAGCAGGGCTTAAGTATACGAAATATCGAACAAAAAAATATTTTAACATTTAAGCAGTACATCCAAATGTCCAAACTAATATTAGACTGACTCAAAAAGAAAGTGTTGTAGTGTGGAAAATTTAAACTTACTCCATTCTGGCGGTTCATAGTTGCTACAGTCATCAGAAGGTCTTCTTTGATAAAACAGATGGCACAGATTGGAATTCAAACAACATTGGTTATAACCTGTAACATCATGTTTGGTGTGATCACCACTTGCTTTAATTTGACTAAACCTATGTGCATATCCACCATTTGGATGACCAACTATTAATGTTCCCCACTGGGAATAATGATGAGAGTAACAACACTTCTGCTCCCAACCATCTCTTGATGTAAAGGTTGAAATAGCGCAAGGTCTTGGATTGGACCACCAGCTCCATCGTGAGGAACTCTTTTCTGGTGTAAATCTCTCGTCAAACCAGGCCTGTCGTGACGTACAAGGACATGGTTCAAGATATTCCAGAAAAGGACGTGGATCCGGCTGATCTTTAACCCAATTTTTGCAAAGGATATCAGCGTTCAATGTTCTCCAAGGCATGTATAGTTGGAAAAGCCATTTGTTTAAGAAACTGTGGGGATGTTTTTGAACTCCGTTTTTTAAGTCGTTGGATATGCTGTGTCCTTCTGAACGGTCTATATCACCAATAGTGACAGTAGATGATCTGTCAAAAAAGCAGAGCAAGAGTCTAGTAAATTACTTTGCTACATGAAAACATGACTGAAAGCCAAACTTTCTTTTAGAACTGCTTTTTCACAAAATTCAGAAAAATACACTAAATACAAAATTGCTGAAATAACACATATATAGGTCATTGCATTTGGAAACAAAGTCGTGACTTCTTGCACGGAAAACGAAATGTGTTTGTTAACATTCTTGCTTTTTAGTTCCTCAATTATAGATGCTATGTTACCTTTCGACGTTGTAGAATCCAAATTTATCACAATTGCCAGCAATCCAACCAATTACTGGAAGACCTTTTGATCCAGCAAAATTTTTCCAGTTCTTTCTAAAAAATAGAATAAATGGCATTGGATTATATTTGATCATAGTGAGCAAATATAATAAAAAACATATAAGCACAAATGAAAGTTGAACTATTTTGACGACGTCAAATAAGCACAAAGAAAAGAAGTACTTTACAGGGAATCGCAAAGACCTGTGCCCACCTATTATTGAAGCGCTTACTTCTATATCTATATTTCAAATGAAGCAGGAATCCCGATTGACTGCAATGTAGATGTTAAGTTGAAGTATACATGCGCTGATTTTTGCGATACGTATTATAGTTAAGGTAGAATCGTACGTTTTCTAATAATATAACTACCTTGTTGTTGGTGCTGACCACTGTATTCCTCCTATGGGATAGTTATACATAGCAAAAGATGCCAGCCCGTCCGTTATCAGCACAGTTTGAAAAGTGTTTCTCTACGAATGAAAACCATTTTTTCAAATAAACTTGTTACGAACTAAAACATTTTTAATACCAAAGTTTATTTAGTACAAACAGTTTTAGCCGTAAATATATGAACGTTTTTACCATAAAATCTACTAGCAGTTGGATATCCTTGAATTGTTAAGACGTGATGAAGTTAGCTGTTACGCAAAACATGTTTGGTGTTTAACAACCTTGTCTTGTACCTATTTGCAATTTCACTCTTTCAGTTTAGTTTCGCATTTTGCAATGTTCAAAGACATTTCACCTTTGTTCTAATTATAAATTTACAAACTATTTTATCCCATTGCATTTATTTTTTCGATCAGAAAAATACATTCATTTGATTCATCAAAACTCAATGATGGTCTTCGTATGAGTTGGAAACGGAACGTTTACGATACCACTACGATACGGCAGAGGATTCGCATGTTTTCTTAAAAAACTACAGTTACGATAAGTAACTGTTTTCCACCCATTTAAGGAATGGATCATAAGTAGCCTGCATCCATCGAGTTATGGATGCACGCGGGAGGTTGCTAAGCACGAAAAAAGCGTAATGTGCATCCATAACTCGATGGCTGCACAGCTACTTATGATCCATTGCTTTTATAACATATATTATTTTTGTAATAATAAAAACTATTACTTTTTTTGCTTTTTGTCGCGCGTACAACGGAAAAACAATGCGTTGACAGCGCGCGCACTGTCCTATCATCCAATCAGAGCGAGTGTAAGATCGAAGCTTTTTGTTTGAAAATAAAATTGACGACAGCGTGCACAATCGTGCGCCATCGTGAAAATGGTTCATAAAGAAAAAGCAATCATAGCGCGCGTAATAACTTATCTATGTTATAAGTGAAATTTACTTCATTTACCAAATCTTTGGTCTCTGCGTTCTGCGTGGAATGAAGTAAATTGTCCCATGTCACCACTAGTACCCATGATGCTTTGAAGGAAGCAGGTAAAGCTTCCTTGTGGAGTTTGATGACGTCACTTGTAGCTTGTTTTAAGACCTGTAAAATGAGAATTGTCTTGCTACAACGTCTCTTTCGAAATATTGAAAGTGTTTTTTTTTTTTTTTTTTTTTTACTAACCTGTCAATTCCACACAAGAGAAAATGATCTAAGAGAGTCGTTCCCCCATACTGGGCTTTGCAAGTTGTATTTCTTGCAGTCAAGTTATTTTAAGAACGGGTTAGTCCGATTGAACAGAGAGCTGTATTCTGTACTGAATATAAGATAAAAATGAAGAGCTCTTCAAATTTGCAAAGTTACGATCTATCCCAGTCTTCTTTCTCTTAAGAAGGAAATTTTAGCGGGGTTGGTAACAGTTTCAAAACAGCCTAGATTCTAAGAATAACACTAGCGTGGTTCCTGATGGGTTCCGGGGGAAGTTCTCTTAGTTCATTTTTTGTTCCACATCAATGTTCAAATGTATCATAACAACACTTTCTAATTCTATGTCATTCATACATTCACTTTAAACTGAATTTGGTATTGCCGTACCTTATTAGACTTAACTGAATTATCTGATGTTTGATAAACATGGTAATAAACCGTCGACTGATATCTATCAGCCAGGCACCAATATGGAGCAAGTATTTTCAGTTGACAAGATTGCTTTGTGCTGCCAAGATAAACTGGCCAGTGAACATAATAAGGACTTTCAAATCGTAGTATACCATTACGGCAAATCTGAAAAATGAAACAAAGTTCATATTGCATGCTGCGCTGCTGCGGTTTCTTTCTTCCTTAGTTCTAGACCATTTTGACCGAAGAATAAATAAACTTATTATGTGCATTTTTTGATTTACGGCTTCATTAGTGCTTTGGGTTTTGGACAATGTTGTGGCAAGTTTACGAACCGAAAAATGTCAGCAGAGCATGATTTCAAAGTCTTCGAATTTTATTGATAACAAAACTTTTACTGGAAGTTTTAGATATGTTATGTGAAAAAGCAAATGCTAATCAAAGGCTGTCTTAAAAGTGTTAAACTGAAAAGTATTCAGAAAAGGCACCTGCTACAGAATACTTACATAAACGTCACTGTGTCGTTCAGTCATTAAAAGAAAGCCATTTTCGTTTAAAGGAACTTTCTTGCAGTAATAATGGAAATACCAATCATTAGGAATTACTTGGTCGCCTGCTTTGAGGCCATACTCATACATCAACGTAATGGATTCTGCCAAATGATAACAATAACGTATCATGCATTTTTTTTAATATTTATATTGATGTACAATATTAATAATCTATTTGTCTGCATTATAGGAGGCCTATGCCCCTGAACGTTTCATGCATTTTAATTATATTTTACACAGGACAGTACTATGGTTATTTGAAAGTTTTTTGTTGTACGTGGTTGGTTGGTTGGTTGGTTAATTCAGAATTAGAGGCTGATTAGTTTCCTTACCAGTAGGTTGGATATTTAATTAGTTTGGCGCATATAAAAGAATGGTTGCATTTTGCGCGGGCTTCCTGTGCTTTTCAGTATTTGGCTCCCAGAATGCATTCAGATACTTTACAAAATGGGGACCTGTTCAGTAGTGACTACAATTCCTGTAAGTTTGGGACGATTTAAAGCTTTAAATGCAAAGGCAAACATCAAAGCTATTCCAAATATGGATATGAAGCGATAGCTGTGTGAAGGACAACTTTTTTTAAGGCAATTCTAGCTCTATATGGTTAAAAGTATGAATAGCTTTTTTATAATTGATTAGTTAGTTGGTTGGTTGGTTTGTAGGTTGGAAAGTTCAGTAAGTTATTGTTGTTATTTCTTTTTTGCTATCAAGCAACTCTTTTAATTAGAAGATGTTAATTGTTGTTCTCTTACCGGCAGGTTCTGTAGGACGTAGTGTTGGAGCTTCAAACATAAAAAAACAATCAAATGTAAAGAAAAGTTGTAACTTACAAATGAGTAAACGATCCAGGGAATACATAAAAGAATAATCATTTACTGATCAAAAAATGAGTAAGCGAATGAATGATTAAATATAGAGCGATTGAAGAGTAACTATTAACTAGTAACTAGTAACTATTAACTAGAGTATATTGTAAATAAAGTTTAGGCTAGGAACAAAATTCGATTGATCACCTTATCAATACTCTTAAATACGTTTATGGACAATTGAAACAAATTATATACATTTGATAGAGTGCATGCCACAAAGACAGCTTTTCGTTCGATTCCTTTGTGGTATTGTGTTTATTCCTCGGGGAGTTCTTAGTTAGTAGATATCTAAATCTCTTCTGGCACAAAATAGTTAAAAATTGTTTCATAGTAATGCGGCTTGCGCGCTAACATAGACTTACAGCTTTGTGTGACAATCTTTATCGAGTTGCTTCCATAACTTGTTAAGTTATCGTTTCCAGTAACCAGCAGTTCATACTGAGTAGAAGGCTGTAGACCACTAATGGTTGCATATGTATTGTTAGCTACAGTAAACTTCCAGGTTTCTTGTGATTCGTGTTTCCTGAAGAATACTGTGAACAAGCCTCGACTATATCCTCTTGGGTTGTTCCATTGGATGGAAACTTCAGTATTTGTCGCGCCACTTTTTTTCACGTTGATCACTAAGATTCACGAAGGATGAAATAACATCAAAGTACTAATTTATGCAGATATATATTTGGAAATCGAAATATTTTTTTTATTTTTTTTATTTTGAATAGTATAGCTCCAATAGCCCACAGCTGTGCCACTGACCCATTTTGTCATTCTGATTTCTCAAACTGGGTTTCCTTGTACATGTACGGTTGTGGAGGGCTGCAAGTCAAGTCATCTTTAGTCTGTAGAGCCTCTCTCATTTTCAATCAAACGAGGGAGAGAATATTCCAGCAGGAAATTTTTGTTAGTGCACTGTATGTATATGTATGTGTGTGTTTTTAAACATGTAGTCAGTGTGCGTGTGGAATTAAAATATTTTATATCAACATTAGATGCTCATATTTTATTGATAATTTGGACTTCAACACTTATTTATCACTTACCTCTGTCAATGTTATGAAGAGTAAAATATGTTGCTGTAAAGCCACTCTTTTCTACTCCTTTGTCAGACTGAAGTTTTATGGTTACAGATCTTGTTGCTACAACAGCAAACGGTCTTTTTCGACCACAGGTCAGCAATAACTGGTTGCCTTTATTGTCTATTACCTTTACAAAATCACTTTTAAAAATAACATAAAAATAAATTTTAATTAGATTAAATAATTATTGCTAATAGATAGTATAAATAAGTAAAGGGAAGTATTTCACGTTGCAAACAATCTGATAAATAACTGAATAAGTACATTTGAAAGAAAAAGGTACGACACCAAAACGTGGTAATTTAACTATTTTTAGAATAGTTAAATATATTTTTTTTAAATCAGTTAAATTACTTTTTGAAAAAAACTAAAAAACTATTTTATCAATGGAATTGTGAACCTTTTTTTTCATTTACGAAGACAAGTTTGCAGAACAATTCGCATCTGGTATACGGCTTTCTCTCCACAATTCTTTTTTAAATGAGTGTGTACTAAAAGTGAATAAATAGTGTAAATCCATGCGATTTCAGTTAAACCCTTGTTCAAGCGATGATATTACAAATGAAAAAAGCTTATACAAACCTGCAGAAATTATAAAGTCCTTCTTCAAGATCAAATGCCCAGAACAAGATGAACAGTTGATCAAATGCTCTGCCTTGTGCTATTTTCCATGTGTAGTCAGCTGAACTGGGATAGTTCTTTGGATAATTAGGAGAACTGAATTTCCCTGAAAGTTTTGTCAGGGTTTGATAGAAGCCTGAAAAGATAATTATTTTTTGGTTACTGGAATGAATTTTGTATTTCACATTCTGGGAAAAATAGCTAGTCTTTCTATAAGCAAAAATCGGTGACCAATTGGTCTAGAAGAACAATACTTTTTATCATAGGTCGCTGTTTATGAGATGAATAGTGTCCAAATCAGTCATTGAAAATTCTAAGATAAAGCTATTTTGCCAGTGATCCCCTATATTATTTTGTTTTGGAGTTATACGTGGCTCATTTAGATAGATACTGGACATCCTATAGGAAGCCAGTGGCGTCGTCTGTTTCCCATCGGTCCAACTACACCAAATGTTGTAAAGCTAGTAGAGGCTGCACAGAAAATGGACGACAGTCCGAAAAGTGCATCATAGTGCTGTCAATCAAAATGATATTGACTTTTCCATCAAAAAATTGTTTAATTAAAACTAATCTTCACATTCATACCTGTTGTGACGTACACACTACGACTTGGTCCCTCCCCTACACGTGTCAGAGCTGATACGCTTATCTTGTACTCTGTAGTCTGCTGTAGATTTTTAAGCTGAATTTTTGTCTCGTTGGCAAGTACACGAACCATGACAGAAGAGTTCAGTCCCTGGTGTGCCTTCCGATAATATACGTTGTAGCCAACGATGACACCATTAGTGTCGACCAGAGTGTTCCAAGTGACAAGAATACTTGTTGGTCCAGAACTGACTGCTTTGACGTTATCGGGAGGTTTGCTTGGAACTAGAAAACAAGCAATCATTCCAAAAAAAAAGAAAGAAAAGAAAAAAAGAGAGAATAGAAAAAAAAGAAAGAAAAAAAAAAGGAAAAAAAGAGAAAGAAAAAATTAAAAGCATCAAACCACAGTTCAATTACAATCTTATCATGGGAATATTTTGATTTTCGATCGTCATAAATAATATCCATTAGTCTTAATTGAAAAATGTTAAGTACAGTTGGAGTTACGTTCCACTTGGAACTATAAAACAAGGCACCTTTCTTATTTCAACAAAAAAAAAACTACTTTCAACGCAAAACAGTTTTATAGTGCAGTTATACTTTTAATATCACAAATTTAGTATTTTATGAAAACATGCATTTTTTAATATTTGCTTCTGATGTACTGACACAAAAAAATGCTGTCTTTCGCCCCCAATTCGTTCAAACGAGATTTTAAAAAAACATTAAAATTGAACATTGTTTTTCATTCCATTTACTGCATGTATCTTAAAATTTTGAAAAAATTGAAGCAAAACATATTGTACCATCTTCTAATGTTCTTGTGATCAGCCACTGACTCTTCCAGGCAGTCGTTGTTAAACTCGTGTCATTCCAGTCAGAAGCATTCAAAGTTGTTTCCAAGAAAGCCACTACTTCAACTTTATATTCTGCGTTCTTGAGAAGGTTTGTAACGATTACAGTGGATTGGTTGGCGCTAGTCGAAGCTGTAAAGATACTGCTCTGGTTGTTTTGAGCGGTACATACGGCAATAAAGTTTTTGACTATTTCTTGGCCAGGGTATGGGTTCCAGTTGACGGAGATGGATGATGTGCTATTACTGTTTGCGGATATACTCCAGGAATCTTTCACAGGAGCTAGACAGACAATTAGATGCTGAAGTTAATTAAGCCTTAAACGAAACTGTTAATAAAAAAAGAACTGGAAAAGGAAAAAAATTATCCATTTCATGCTTGGTCGTTTGTCTGTCTGTCTGTCCGTCCGTCCGTCCGTCCGTCTGTCTGTCTGTCTGCCTGTCTGTCTGTCTGTCTGTCTGCCTGCCTGCCTGCCTGCCTGCCTGCCTGCCTGCCTGTCTGTCTGTCTGTCTGTCTGTCTGTCTGTCTGTCTGTCTGTCTGTCTGTCTGTCTGTCTGTCTGTCTGTCTGTCTGTCTGTCTGTCTGTCTGTCTGTCTGTCTGTCTGTCTGTCTGTCTGTCTGTCTGTCTGTCTGTCTGTCTGTCTGTCTGTCTGTCTGTCTGTCTGTCTGTCTGTCTGTCTGTCTGTCTGTCTGTCTGTCTGTCTGTCTGTCTGTCTGTCTGTCTGTCTGTCTGTCTGTCTGTCTGTCTGTCTGTCTGTCTGTCTGTCTGTCTGTCTGTCTGTCTGTCTGTCTGTCTGTCTGTCTGTCTGTCTGTTTGTTTGTTGGTTTATATACAATGGTTCATTTATTTATGCCAGGTATATCTGATTACCATTTTCTAGGCCTCTAGTGAATATAAAATAGGAAAGTGTCATTTCAAAATAGCGCATTGACCATCCTCGCAAAAACACCTCTATCTTAACAGAACCAAATGTAGCAACGGTTAGAGATCGATTTGTTTGACATAAAGTTGTAAGAGGTTGGCCTTGACCATCGCTGATTCTTAAATAGCGTTCCCTGTAAATAGAATAATGCTAAATTAATTTGTTGCCTAAATGTATGCTCAAAAGTGCATGGATCTATTGTGAGAGTGTGTGGGAAATAATATAATACACCCGACCATACCTACTACAACGAAATCGAGACGGAACAATGGAATTTCAAATAGAATAATTCGATGCGACTTGATTGCAATCAAACATTACAAGTGTTTGATTGTGCTGGATTGCTAATCGAAAACAAACCACACAATAATCAAATATTCGAATGCGTCCGGAAATCATGTAATCACCAAATTTACTTTTTTTGCGTTCGATTTCGTTTCATTGCCGAATACAATCGAATCCAGTCATTGATTGTGTTCGATTGTATTCGATTTTCGAATCGTTCGAGTAGGTATGCCGGGAATACAATACATTCGAATGATTTGCTGTGGTAGCTGTTTAGCAGACCTTTGCATTTAATTATGAATTTTGAAAATTAGTTTCATGAAAGGCATGCATTTCCTGGAAAGAAAATTTGATTATTCATAGTACCTGCAATCGAAAGACCCGAAAATTATTGTTTCAACTTTTAGCAAAGTCAACGACTTGGAATTATCTCCTTCAATGGTCCATATACAATTGACGTCTCTAGACCAGAAACCATTACTTGTTAGCTTGATATTACCATTCAGCTGTTTTTTTATGACACCTCCGCATCCTGTAAGAAAATAAATAAATAAATAAATCAATAAATAAATCAATAAATAAATCAATAAATCAATAAATCAATAAATCAATAAATCAATAAATAAATAAATAAATAAATAAATAAATAAATAAATAAGTAAATAAATAAATAAATAAATAAATAAATAAATGAATGAATGAATGAATGAATGAATGAATGAGTGAGTGAGTGAGTGAGTGAGTGAGTGAGTGAGTGAGTGAGTGAGTGAGTGAGTGAGTGAGTGAGTGAGTGAGTGAGTGAGTGAGTGAGTGAGTGAGTGAGTGAGTGAGTGAGTGAGTGAATGAATGAATGAATGATTGAATGAATGAATGAATGAATGAACTCCGTAAGGTGGACTCGGACTCGGACTAAAAATAAAAAAAATGTTTTCAAAAGCAAATATATATATTAAAATTAAGGCTGTGAAAAATGTGAGAAGAGTTGATTGTATATCTATTTATTAATTAATTTTTTGAATGAGTAAGAACATTGAAGGATGAATGAAGTAGAGCGGACGCACTAAAAGTGTGCAACAGTTGTCACTTTTTAGTGGTAAATAGCACTAATTAAACAAAAGAAAACAATAGAATTAGCATAAAATAGCACTATTTAGTGGTATTTATGTTGCACACTTTTAGTGCGTGTATACTTGCTGTATGCAGCACCAAGTGTATCAAAAGCCAAGTTATCTATATACTGTAGTCCTTAACCTGCTCCTTAATCACATATATCCCTGGTTATCCCATATATCCCTGGTTATCCCATATATCCCTGGTTATACCCTATATCCCTGGTTATCCAATATATCCCTGGTTATCCCATATATCCCTGGTTATCCCATATATCCCTGGTTATCCCCTATATCCCTGGTTATCCAATATATCCCTGGTTATCCCATATATCCCTGGTTATCCCATATATCCCTGGTTATCCCCTATATCCCTAGTTATCCCATATATCTCTAGCTATCCCATATATCCCTAGTTATCCCATATATCCCTAGTTATCCCCTAAATCCCTAGTTATCCTCTATATCCCTGGTTATCCCCTATATCCCTGGTTATCCCATATATCCCTGGTTATCCCATATATCCCTGGTTATCCCATATATCCCTGGTTATCCCATATATCCCTAGTTATCCCATATATCCCTGGTTATCCCCTATATACCTGGTTATCCCATATATCCCTGGTTATCCCATATATCCTTGGTTATCCAATATATCCCTAGTTATCCCATATATCCCTAGTTATCCCATATATCCCTGGTTATCCCATATATTCCTGGTTATCCCATATATCCCTGGTTATCCCATATATCCCTAGTTATCCCCTATATGCCTGGTTATCCCATATATTCCTGGTTACCACATATACCCCTGATTATCCCATATATCCCTGGTGATCCCATATATCCTTAGTTATCCCCTATATCCCTGGTTATCCCATATATCCCTAGTTATCCCATATATCTTTAGTTATCCCATATATCCCTAGTTATCCCACATATCCCTGTCTATCCCATATATCCCCAGTTATCCCATATATCCTTAGTTATCCCATATATCCCTAGTTATCCCAAATATCCCTGGTTATCCTTTATATCCCTGGTTATCTCATATATCCCTGGTTATCCCATATATCCTTAACTAGGGATAACTAGGGATATATGGGATAACCAGTGAGATATGGGATAACTAGGGATATATGGGATAACTAGGGATATAGGGGCTAACCAGGGATATATGGGATAACCAGGGATAAATGGGATAACCAGGGATATATGGGATAACTAGGGATATATAGGATAACCAGTGATATAGGGGATAACCAGGGATATAGGGGATAACTAAGGATACATGGTGCAATCGGGAATATAGGGGATAACGATATATGGGATATCAAGAGAAGATATAGCTATCATATTATAAATGAGGCGTTTTGACACACTTGGTGCTGCATACACCAAGTACTTACCTATTTTCTTTAAAATTTAATTTATCTCCATTAAATTTTATAATAGCTAGAATGTGTATAGTGAAGTGTGTGGTTATTTTATAAAAGAATTTGTGTTGTGAAGAGGAGAAAAGAAGCAGTGGAGAAAGTGCAAACATATAGATAAAGAACTAATTAGTTGCTCTGTACAAATTTGAAATCATGTTTACAAAAAAATAGTAGTAGGAGAGATCTTTTTATCTAAAATTATAATAAATAATAATAAAGTAGAAGGATGGAAATTAACAATTATTCTAGAAGTTATCTAAGAGAAACGTCTTTTGTTTTAATAATTTGACAAATAGTGCGTTTTTAGTGCATTTTTAAATGCAAACATACTCTTGGCAACGGACCTCTCCAGGGCTTTTTTCATATTTTGCCGGTTTTTACTGCATCATATGGCTAACGAGTGGACGTGGTGTAGTTTGTTTGTGGGGGTTCGCTTTTTTTTTCAAAAATTTTGATTTTTGTCAACACTAGTCATTTTGCTTGTTTTCGGAAGAAAATATTTACCAAATTTAGTCATCTCTTACAACAAACTTTTATGACTTTTCGATATTTTTGATATTATCATCTAAATGCATGTTATTTCGACTTTGTTATGTTTCAATTTGGAAGGGTTTTAAAAAGACGAAACAATGGGCTTTATTGTGATATAAAATTTTGCTTGTGTATTTTTATTTTTGTACGAGAAAATTAAGGATAAAGTTGAGGAAAAATTAGTTTTTGTGTAAAGTGAAACCGACATCTCTGTCTCGACAGTGAAACACATTTTAGATTTACAATCTAAAATAAAACACATTAACAAACATTTGTTCATATTTACTACGTCGCAAAAGAAGTTTCCAAGGTTGTCAAAATCAAAAAAATAATCTTCCAAACAGCTTTGTATCCATCATAGAACAGTTGTCAAAATTTATCACAAAATGAAGCGAACTTCCACAAACAAACTACACCAAGTTGATTATATGACAGAGTACAAACCGGCAAAGTATGAAATCAAGCTGTCGTTGGCAACGCAACTCGTGGAAATGGAAATTTGTGAAAACAAGACATTTATGAAATCAAACTATATTTTACATTGGCTGATTTGCACAAGTTTATGTGACTGGTAATGTCATGCATTCGACATGGCTCACATGAACAGACATGAATGTCAGCATAGTCTCATATTAAAAAAGGTTGGCTATGCTTTGATTCATATAAGCTCTAACAATTTTTTCATGTGAAGTTTACAAACTGGTAAATATGAGCTCCTTCACAGAAAATAAACTGAGAACTCCTTGTCCCCTTATATCAAGATTGTAAACTGATAGCACCCACTTGGTCTATTTTCTTAATAATTGCATATCATACACCACAAACATTTTATTTTGGTTATATACAGACCATGAATTAATTTCTGCATCGCCTGATAAAAGTTGCTTTGAATAAAACAACTTCTATATGCTGTTTATATACTAAGTGTGATTTTTGCATGTAATCTTGAATTAAAAAAATTGTTTCTCTGACTGCAAGAACAAGACCTTTATGGCTTTGCTAATTTTTGTCTTGGCTAGTAAATATCCATTTTGTAGAATGCCTATATTTTATTTCCTTTTTGGGATAGCTGCATGCCTTGCATGTGTAATGTTTATCACTTATTTACAAAAATTATAAAAATATTATTTATTTATAAAAATTTACTTATTTATAAAAATATATTATCATCAATGCAACTCCATTATAAATTTACATGATTAACTTTCACATAAGGTAATGAGTCATGGAATGTGTTGAATCACTTTTCTTTCTCTTGCTCATTAAATTAAGAAAATTATCAAAGTAATTATATAAATATTTCAAAATGTAAGGGCCAATTTTTCATAATGTAAGTATGAAGCTCCTTTGCTAATTAATATAATAGAAATCAAGTCACTGATGAAATTATAATGAAACTGTTTATTATTCAAATATCAAAAATGTGCTTACCATGTTATTTTGTTTTCAGATTGATAGATAGATGTTTATCAAATAATTACATATATACAAATATGTACAATAATAAAATTAAATAACAATAATAATAATAATAATAATAATAATAATAATAATTATTATTATTATTATTATTATTATTATTATTATTATTATTATTATTATTATTATTATTATTATTATTATTATTATTATTTTAATTGATTTCAACTCAAGTAAGATTTTACAATTTCACCGGGTTTAAACTATAAACCTTGGGTATAATCTGGCTAATTACAGTGATAATGTTTTTCTTAAAATGAGAGCTGTTCCTAACAATGCTACTTTTTGACATAGTTCTATTCTTAATGTCTCTGATATCTTGCTCATATTCTTTACCATTCCTTTTCTGATTAGACCAAGTGCTCCAATTACTATGGGTATGTTAATTACTTGCATGTCCCACATTCTAGCTAGTTCAATTTCTAGGTCCTTATATTTAGATCTTTTTTCAAGTTCTTTCACTCCTACGTTGTTGTCGTTTGGTATTGCTATGTCTATTAAGTAGCATGTTTTTTCAACCTTATCTTTAATAATGATGTCAGGTCTGTTCGCAGCAATCTCTCTGTCTGTGTGTATAGACATGTCCCACAGTATTGTTGTACTGCTACTGTCCATTACCCTCTGTGGAGTGTGATCATACCAATTCGTAGCAACTTCGAAATTATTTTTCTTACAGATGGTCCAATGGATGTAACTTGCTAGTTTGTTATGCCTTTCAAGATACTCTTGTTTCGCCAGCGCAGGACAACTTGAAACGATGTGGTCAATGGATTCATTATGCTGGTTACAAAGTCTACATATTGGGTCTGTTCCATCCTTGATTATTTGACTTTGGTATAGTCTTGTTGTTAGACTTTGGTCTTGTGCTGCAATAATGAAGCCTTCCGTCTCTCCCTTCAGTTGACTACTTCTCAGCCAGTTGTTCGTGCTTTCGATGTCTGTGTCAGCTTTTTCTAGTCTTTGGCGATATTGGCCATGCATTGGTTTGTCTCTCCATTTCTGTTGCATCTCTTCATGATATCGCTTTTTCACTTGATTTTTGAATTTTCTCACATTTTCTGTTACTGTACAATCATTACACCTTCCTTCCGTTACCGTTATGCCTTTGCTGTATTTCTTTGCTTCTTTCACAATGGATAACGTTTTCTTTGCGTTTTCGTGTTGGTATACTATTTTGATGTAGGTGTCGTCTTTTTCACTTAAATACTTGTCTAGTCCCACTGTTGAAAGTTTGTATGTCATTTCAAGCTGCAGCAGTCCCCTTCCACCTTCTTTCCTGGGTATATATAGGCGCTCAACATCTGCTCTGGGATGGTGCATGTTATATATAGTAAGCATTTTCCTGGTTTTACGATCCATTCTTCTAAGGTCACTCAACGTCCAGTTTATAATATTAAAACTGTAGCTAACTACAGGAACCGCTAAGCTGTTAATTGCAGCGATCCTGTTGATAGAGTTAAGCTCGCTTTTGAGAATCATTCGTATTCTTCTGTAATACTCTTTGCGGACGTCTTCTTTCATTTGTGCATGTTGTATTCCATTCTTCTCTTTCACACCAAGGTATTAATAGAACCCTTCTTGGTTTAGATCTTTGATGGTTATATCCTCATTGAGTTTGATGTTATTCGAACTGATTAATTTGCCTTTGATAAATGTTGCCTTAGCACATTTGTCTAAGCCAAAGTCCATTCTAATGTCTTGACTGTATTGTTTTACGGTGTGTAGAAGTGTTTCTAGTTGGTTGTTGTTACGGGCATACAACTTCAGATCGTCCATGAAGAATAGATGACTGATCTTTTCATTGTAGATATCATACCCACACGTCGTCTTATTTAGTTGGTTACTCAAAGGCATAAGTGCAATACAAAATAGTAGTGGGGAATATTTCTCTTCTTGAAAAATGCCATTGTTTATGTGTATTTCGTCAGATCTAATTTCGCCGTTATCATGTGACAGTATAAGATTTGTTTTCCATTGTGACATTGAAAATTGCAGAAAGTTCCTTGTTACGGGTGAGATCTTATATATTCTGAGACATTCTGCAATCCAGCTGTGTGGGACGCTGTCGAAGGCCTTTTTGTAGTCGATCCAGGCTGTGCTGATATTTCTACTTCTAGCTTTTACATTTTCAAGAATCATTTTGTTTATTAGTAGCTGGTCTTTACATCCATATGATCCTCGAGGGCATCCTTTCTGTTCGACTGGCAGCAGATTATTTTCTTCTAAATATTGATAAGTTCTATTAGATAGAATAGAAGTTAGAGTTTTGTAAGTGGTGGATAGGCAGGTAATAGGCCTATAGTTCTTAGGATTTTCTGTTGTTTCATTTTTTGGTAGAAGATGTGTAGTACCTCTCGTAAGCCATTCAGGGGTCTTTTCAGTCTCTTTCATAATTAAATTGTATTCGCTGACGACTTCACTGTGTAGAGAGTTGATGTATTTAAGCCAAAAGTTAGGTAATTTATCCACACCAGGCGATTTCCAGTTATTTCCTTTCATAATGGTACATTGGTATTCTTCTACTGTTATTTCTTTCCACTCTTGTTCTTGTAGGTCTTGATGTAGCTCCTCTTCTTCTCTTATCCAGCTCGCCGATCATGTTGTTTCGTGTCTTCCCATATCTTCTTCCAGAAATTTTCCATTTCTTCTTTCTTTGGTGTTTTTTCAATCTTGAATTCTTTCTTTCCTAGTTCTCTGTACAACTGTCTAGGGTTTTCCTTGAATAGTCTGTTTTGGTGAAATTGCTTTTGTCTTTTATCCATCCTTCTCAGACGTTGTGCCTTTGCAGATATTTGTTGCAGTAGCGACTCTCTTACTTCCGGTACATTATCCATTGATCTTATTTTGTATTTTATACTCATTTTCCTTTTTTTCGATTCCGAGATGTTTGAGTTGGGGTTCTGCATCTCAGTGATGATTGACACATCTTTCCTTAAGCGTTCTATTTCTTTCTTCAGCTTTTCTTTCCACATAGGTTCAGATCTTCTATTTTTTTTTCTTGGTTTTCTTCTTTATCGGACGATAACTTGTTTCTGTTGTTACTACGTGGGCTGCAGAATACATAAGACTGTTGATATCAGTGATATCTTTTGGTTTGTGGTCTTTCTTTATCTCTTCTATGCATTTGTTTGCGAGATCGATCACTTTCTTGGTCTTTCTATTCGTCTTTATCTTAGGTAGCCTGCTTCTTTCCATCATACTCTCTTCTTTTACTTCCAGCCATTTCTGTAGTATCTTCGTTTTCATCTCTCCTATTCGTTCTTGATCTTCCTGACTAATCTGTTCAGTATGCTCGTTTCGATGGAGTGTAGGCGGAAGAGCATGTTCATTTCCGTCATCTTGTACTTCAGGTTCTTTATTATTGTTATCTACATCAGTACCATTCGCTACTTCCGTATCTGCTCCTTTCACGCTTTTCCGTATTTCCTCAAGTTCAGCATCAGACAATCTTTTCTTGTTAACAATATCTCTTCTCACGTTTGCTAGTTTATTTTCATTCATGTATGGTCTTGCTTCTGGGTTCTCCGCTCTCCATAGTCTATACGTTTCCTTTGTGTTGGATGTTTCAGTTGGGTATTCAATAGCTTTGTAGTAAGCTTTCATCACTGTTTATTATTATTATTATTATTATTATTATTATTATTTTATTTATTTCTCAGCAAGAATAAATATACATTTCATTGACTATTTGCTGGTTTACAATATTCAACTCAGGTATTCAACCTGCACCTGAGAGTTGAAGTACTTTACGTAAGATTGATGCAGTTCCTAAAATTACAGATTTTTGTATTTCGATTAAGTTGATGTTATTAAGTTCAAGTCTGTCTATGTGATTTTTAAATTGTTTTGATATTGCTCCTAGTGCTCCGATAACTATTGGCACAATCTTAGTCTTCATATTCCACAGTCTTTCAATTTCGATACGTAATTCTTGATACTTGTCTATCTTCTCGGCTTCCTTCTCATCAATTCTGGAATCTTTCGGTACAGCAATGTCAATCAGTTGAACACTCTTCTCTTTCTTGTCAATCACTACTATGTCTGGTCGTCTGGCTTCAATCTTCTTGTCTGTATATATGTTAAAGTCCCATAATATCTTGACATTTTCATTTTCAATCACTTTCTCTGGTTGATGGTTCCACCAGTTATCAGCATCACACATTATTTGATGTTTCTTGCATAAACTCCAATGAATTGCTGCTGCTACCTTATTATGCCTTTCCATATATTCTTTCCCTGCTAGTACTTTACAACCAGCTACAATGTGTTCAATGGTTTCAACCCTCTCGTTACATAGTCGGCATAAAGGTGACTCGCTTGTGTGATATTTACTTTTGAGGTAATTAGTTGGTAATGCTTGATCCTGTGCAGCTATTATAAGTCCTTCTGTCTCAAATTTGATATCGCCTTTATTAAGCCATAACCATGTGCTCTCCTGGTTTATCTTGTCTTTACAATTTCTGCTGTAGCTTCCATGTAGGGGCTTTTCTTGATATCTTTCAGATCGTTCTTCACATTTTCGTTGTTGGTATTCCTTCTTAGTTTCCTCAGGTTCTTGTGCAAATCCTTTGACTATTTTCTTTAGATCTTCATTTCTGCTGACATATTCTTTCAGTGCTATCTCTTCCTCTTTCACAGTATCTTCTATAGCTTTAAGTCCTCTTCCACCTTCAGTTCTTGGAAGATACTTATTATTATTATTATTATTATTATTATTATTATTATTATTATTATTATTATTATTATTATCTTGACACCAAGACACGAAAACTACTTACTATACATCGCGGTTTCCATCCACGTGATGATGTTGACAGATTGTACCTCCCACGAACTGAAGGAGGAAGAGGATTGAAAAGTATTGAAGATACTGTTAGAGAAGAAGAGATTGCACTGAAAGAATATGTCAGCAATCATGTGGAGATAAAGAAGATGGTCAAAGAAGTTATTAAAGAACCAGAGGAAACAAAGAAAGAATACCAACAACGTACACGCAAAGAGAGATTTGAACGATATCAAAGTAAACCTCTGCATGGAAGTTATAGTAGAGCTTGCATAGACAAGATGGACCAGGAAAGTACTTGGTTATGGCTGAATAAAGGTGACATCAAAATTGAGACAGAAGGAATGATAAATGCTGCACAAGATCAAGCTTTACCAACTAATTATCTGAAAAATAAATACAAGACAAGCGAGTCACCATTATGTCGACTATGTAAGGAGAAAGTTGAAACTGTTGAACACATTGTAGCTGGATGTAAAGTTCTGGCAGGTAAAGAATACATGGAAAGACATAATAAGGTCGCAGCAGCAATTCATTGGAGCCTGTGTAAAAAACATGAAATACCATGTGACGCAGAAAACTGGTGGGACCATCAACCAGAGAAAGTGATGGAAAATGAGCACATTAAAATACTATGGGATTTCAACATTTATACAGACCAGAAGATTGAAGCAAGACGTCCTGATATAGTAGTGATTGACTTGAAAGAAAAGATTGTTAAACTGATTGACATTGCTGTACCGAAGGATTGTAGAATTGATGACAAGGAAAATAGACACGTATCAGAAGTTACGAATCGAACTTGAAAGACTTTGGGAAATGAAGACGATGGTTATACCAATAGTAATAGGATCGTTAGGAACAATATCTAAACAACTAAAACATCACATCGAAAGACTTGAACTTAACAACATCAGTCTAATAGAAATACAAAAATCTGTAATTTTAGGAACGGCAAACATTTTAAGAAAGGTACTTCAACTCTCAGGTGCAGGATGAATACTCGAGTTGAAAATTAAAAAAAAAGTTAGTTTCAAAACTTGGATGACTATTTTGACATTGAAGAGCCCGATTTTTGTATAGAGTGGCTTGATAATGAACATGAGGGACAACAGTCAGATCAAGAGACTCAAGAAGCAGCTCGTTTTGATAGTTTATCCTCTCAAGAAATTCGTGCAATGAAGGAAAAGAGTACAAACAAAAGCACAGCAAAAAAACACAAAAACATGGATTAACACATATTTTGAATAGCCGAAGCAAAAACATCAAAGAGAAGTTATAGAGAACATATCACGGAGTGAACTTAATTCGCTTTTGGAGCTGTTTTACGGCGAACTCCCGAAACGGAAAGATAAAACGAACCGAAGAAAGCCTAGCCAAGCCTCCATTAACAGGTATCTAAAAGAAAAAAAAACTAAGTGCAATTTTAATTTTTGAATGTATTTCACATATTAAGTATTTTATGTTTCCGTATTTGATGAATTTTTAATAAAGTTTTTGCAAAGAGAAATGTTTTGTTTACTTTGTTGCCAGCTAATGACGAACCTTGCGTACAGTCTTTTTTATCATAAACTCGCATTTTATGTAGATGTGGTATTAACAGGAAATTCCACCAAAGTTCTCGAAGAATTAATGAAAAATACCGCTTGTATTTGATGAAAATAGCAGAATACCACTCGTGCTACGCACTCGTGGTATTAAGCCATTTTCATCAAATACGCGCGGTATTTTTCATTAATTCTTCTCGAACGTTGGAATTTCCAATACAAATACAATTGTAAATCTCACTAATAATAGGTAATTTACAATTGGCTACTTGAATCTATTACAAAACATGAGAAAAACGATTTTCACTAATACTGCACTAAAGGCCGGCACACACTAGGCGACAAGTCGAAGCGACAATGTCGCCTCAGTGTGCACTGGCTCAGCAATCCCAACCGGTTGGATTTCATGCGGCAAGTCGCAGCAACAAAATTCTGTCGCGGCGACAACAATTTTCGACAAAAAATGTTAGTACACACGGGAGGAAATTGTCGCTGCGACATGTCGCGGGGACAAGTCGCTGCGACTTGTCGACTAGTGTGTGCCGGCCTTAACTCTGGATTGTTCCATTCTTTGTTTCTGCAGCAAAAAATATAATAAGACGATCTAATGGCAATATTCATTAACTTTTTAATTGTGTGGAGTTGTTCGTTGTTATTAAAATGAAGATCTTCTAACATTTTGACAAAATTTGCAGAATCGTTAGCAAATACACCAAGCGCACTGATTGACAGATTTACAAAAACTACATTTTTATAATGACTTTTCAAGCTAAGTACAGATTCTTTATATTTGGGTTTTTTACGAGTAATATTTTTTTGTAGATTTGATTGATAACCCACTGTTAGTTCAAGTTTGTACAGGCACTCATCATTTTTAGTAGATATCAATAGATCTGGACGGTATTCATCACCAGTAATTGTTGACGGACTCTTGAAGTTAGATAGGTCGGCATATAGGGACGATTCTACAATAGATTGAAAGGTTTTGGCGAGATGGAGAAAGACAGAGTCGTGTCTCCAAGTGAACCGACCTTGTTCAAGATATGAGTTACATCCAGCAATTACATGTAGAAGAGATTCAGGTTGAAGGCATAAGGTACAGTCTGAGGATGGTGAAAGACCCCACTTGGCTAGATTTTTGCGTGTAGGTAAAGTGTTGTTGATGTATCGAATTGTGAAGTTGAAAATGTTTTTTGGTAAGTTAGATTGTACAGTGGACCAAATGTTGTTTAGTTTAGGGAGTGAGAATTTTACTACACTAGAGAAGAAGCTACCTTGAGATAGTAGCTGGTTTTGTAGCTTCTCTTCATGTATAGCTTGAAAGTCTTTCGCCACATCTTTGGTAGACTTGTAGACGTCATACTGCAGATTAGTGTGGGTACTCGTTGATTTCCATAGTTGTTTTATTGACTCGTTGGGAGAATTCTTGAGGGCTTTTCTTGCCACAGATTGGCATTGGATGAACTTAACTGAAGGAGGAATGATGTTTTGACCATATTTATTACAGGGGAGAAAAATGTTGCTTAGCATTCCACATATGGGAATATTTAACCATTTACGTATATACCCTAACACTAAGGAATTGAGACTTTCTTGAACCCAAGTCTTGTATAAATCTGCAACAGTGAAGTGCCAAGAAACTTTTGATAAGACATACCGGTTATAGAGGAGGAGTTTATTTTTTGGTTGTAAAGGCTTTTGGTAAATTTCGGACATTCATTTTTCAAAAGTAATAATAATAATAAGAAGAAGAAGAAGAAGAAGAAGAATAAGAATAATAAGAATAATAATAATAATAATAGTAATAGTAATAATAATAATAATAATAATAATAATAATAATAATAATAATAATAATAATAATAATAATAATAATCAACAAGATCACTGCAATTAACAGCTTAGCGGTTCCTGTAGTTAGTTACAGTTTTAATATTATAAACTGGACGTTGAATGACCTTAGAAGAATGGATCGTAAAACCAGGAAAATGCTTACTATATATAACATGCACCATCCCAGAGCAGATGTTGAGCGCCTATATATACCCAGGAAAGAAGGTGGAAGGGGACTGCTGCAGCTTGGAATGACATACAAACTTTCAACAGTGGGGCTAGACAAGTATTTGAGTGAAAAAGACGACACCTACATCAAAATAGTATACCAACACGAAAGCACAAAGAAAACGTCATCCATTGTGAAAGAAGCAAAGAAATACAGCAAAGACATAACGGCAACGGAAGGAAGATGTAATGATTTTACAGTAACAGAAAATGTGAGAAAATTCAAAAATCAAGTGAAAAAGCGATATCATGAAGAGATGCAACAGAAATGGAGAGACAAACCAATGCATGGCCAATATCGCCAAAGACTAGAAAAAGCTGACACAGACATCGAAAGCACGAACAACTGGCTGAGAAGTAGTCAACTGAAGGGAGAGACGGAAGGCTTCATTATTGCAGCACAAGACCAAAGTCTAACAACAAGACTATACCAAAGTCAAATAATCAAGGATGGAACAGACCCAAAATGTAGACTTTGTAACCAGCATAATGAATCCATTGACCACATCGTTTCAAGTTGTCCTGCGCTGGCGAAACAAGAGTATCTTGAAAGGCATAACAAACTAGCAAGTTACATCCATTGGACCATCTGTAAGAAAAATAATTTCGAAGTTGCTACGAATTGGTATGATCACACTCCACAGAGGGTAATGGACAGTAGCAGTACAACAATACTGTGGGACATGTCTATACACACAGACAGAGAGATTGCTGCGAACAGACCTGACATCATTATTAAAGATAAGGTTGAAAAAACATGCTTCTTAATAGACATAGCAATACCAAACGACAACAACGTAGGAGTGAAAGAACTTGAAAAAAGATCTAAATATAAGGACCTAGAAATTGAACTAGCTAGAATGTGGGACATGCAAGTAATTAACATACCCATAGTAATTGGAGCACTTGGTCTAATCAGAAAAGGAATGGTAAAGAATATGAGCAAGATATCAGAGACATTAAGAATAGAACTATGTCAAAAAGTAGCAGTGTTAGGAACAGCTCGTATTTTAAGAAAAACATTATCACTGTAATTAGCCAGATTATACCCAAGGTTTATAGTTTAAACCCGGTGAAATTGTAAAAATTTACTTGAGTTGAAATCGATTAAAATAATAATAATAATAATTATTATTATTATTATTATTATTATTATTATTATTATTATTATTATTATTATTATTATTATTATTATTATTATTATTATTATTATTATTATAAAAGTTTTTATTTTCCTTGTTCGAAACTGGAATTGGTGTATTTAAAAACTTTTTCAGCAAGGATTAAAAGTTTCAGGGCAGTTTTGATTAAACCACTTGAGACTGACTGTCTAGCTCTGTGAATGTTGGCTGGTGTTAATTTTATCGAAATTTCAAGAATTCATATAACAAAACTGTTGAGTAATCAGCTATCAACAATGTACATATGGTGCTAAATAGAACGGTGTTCAATTGTACTATCTGTTTCGATGTATTACTGACGTAACATAGCAACGTGTTATAAAAATAAGCTGTACAAAGCTTTTATCACATAATGTGAAATATTTAATTCAATTTGTACGTCGAAACTTGCATCGCAAAAGTACCTTGGAATTTGACGTTCAAAGTATCCAAACCATTGCTGAAAACTTCGTTTATATTTTTTCTACTTGTACTCTATCATGCTTCTTTTAATTAGAGCCATATGCTTAATTTGATCGATTAATTTTGAAGATTGCTCTCGGAAAGAATGTCGAATCGCTCGTTGCAATTCCATGTTTGGTTTCGACCGACATTATCTCTTAATTATGTCTCCATCATCACTCATAATTATAAATTCATCTCTTATTAATTAATTATCGCTAGACATTAATTTACCTACTTTTTTATTCTTTAACACACTTCCTTTTGTTTGTTTGTTTGTTTGTTTGTTTGTTTGTTTGTTTGTTTGTTTGTTTGATTGTTTGATTGTTTGTTTGTTTGTTTGTTTGTTTGTTTGTTTGTTTGTTTGTTTGTTTGTTTGTTTGTTTGTTTGTTTGTTTGTTTGTTTGTTTGTTTGTTTGTTTGTTTGTTTGTTTGTTTGTTTGTTTGTTTGTTTGTTTGTTTGTTTGTTTGTTTGTTTGTTTGTTTGTTTGTTTGTTTGTTTGTTTGTTTGTTTGTTTGTTTGTTTGTTTGTTTGTTTGTTTGTTTGTTTGTTTGTTTGTTTGTTTGTTTGTTTGTTTGTTTGTTTGTTTGTTTGTTTGTTTGTTTGTTTGTTTGTTTGTTTGTTTGTTTGTTTGTTTGTTTGTTTGTTTGTTTGTTTGTTTGTTTGTTTGTTTGTTTGTTTGTTTGTTTGTTTGTTTGTTTGTTTGTTTGTTTGTTTGTTTGTTTGTTTGTTTGTTTGTTTGTTTGTTTGTTTGTTTGTTTGTTTGTTTGTTTGTTTGTTTGTTTGTTTGTTTGTTTGTTTGTTTGTTTGTTTGTTTGTTTGTTTGTTTGTTTGTTTGTTTGTTTGTTTGTTTGTTTGTTTGTTTGTTTGTTTGTTTGTTTGTTTGTTTGTTTGTTTGTTTGTTTGTTTGTTTGTTTGTTTGTTTGTTTGTTTGTTTGTTTGTTTGGCTGTTTTTCTGTCGGTCGGTCGGTCGGTCTGTCGGTCGGTCGGTCTACTTGCAACCTATATTCCTTTTTCACTACCTCTCTCTCACAACCTTTCTCCCTCCATTTCAACTCATTCAACTACATAATCTCACTTATATTTATTTTCATGCACTGGTGGAAGTAGCTTGTATAGCCTATGATTCTTATCGTTAACAATTTCCCCAAAAAGAGACTGACACAGCTGTTTGTGATGATTTTTATCAACATATTGAGTAGAGAGCACGTCAATATCAAACAATGCAATCGAAATGTTACTGAAATGACTCCCGGAACTTGTCAAATTATGCCGTAAGAACAGCCCAAGTATTGCGTATTTTAACGCTATTTCGTATTTGTATTTTTAATTGATTTATTGTATTTAGTCAAACGTATTAGATATCAAGAAGAAACCAGGTCAAAGGACAGTCCTAACTTTAACGATTTTGGGTTGGACATACTTGTCGATCTTGGCATATCTGTTCAGATCTTAATTTGCATGTACTTATTTTTCCAAGAGTAAAATAACTTACCAGTGGTAACTACATTACTATATGTTACTCTTCCTGTTTCATTGGCAGTATAACCAAATACAGATATGAGGTAACCAGACGCATGTAGGAGATCACTTATAATGATGCTGGTGGTATTTGTTTTAAAATCCTTAACATAGCCAGTGCCGTATCGGTACAGCTTTACTCCATATCCAAGAAGTTTACCGAAGAAAGATTTATCTGGGATTGGGTCCCATGAACCGACTGCTGTAGTTCCATTCACAACCAATTTCAAACCAGAAACTTTCGGTGTTGGATCTATATAAATGAATAGCAAAAGAGAAATCACTTTACATTAAATGTATATTATGTTCTCACTAACTTTGTCAACGAGCTTTTTTGGAAATATGCAATTGGATCTCGGTTTACCTAATGAGTTAAAAAAGTAGCCATTAATTGATGGTGGTCTTTATTAGTTTAAGATAATAAGACAACTTTTAAGTCTAACAAAATGAGAAAGAGAAACATAAAGTTAATCAAAAGAAATGATTACAGTGATATCATCCTATATATGCGCTTGGTGAGAACGATAACAACACCTGACTGAAGGGTAAACCAAATGACTTTTGAGAGAGTTAAAACCATAGTTACTGGTTCCTGCTAATAATTATGCTGCAAGTCGTAACTTATTTGGTGAAAATTGTATTTCAAATTTGTATATCTTGCGCAGCTGACATTTGAAAATGGGCAACATTCAACAAGTAACTATTTACTGAGCTTAGTCCGTCGACAAATATTGAAGTTTTAATTTGCTCTTTATTGATATGCTATTACGATATCTAGCAAGAAACGTTTGTAAAGACACAACTAACGAAATATATATTAAAAGCATCATTTCCAATGTTATGATAAGATAAAAATTGTAGTTGCCGGTATGGATTTTCGAGAAATTTTGCAAAATATATCCATTAATGTATTAATCAAAAACCATTTTTTTTCCCTATTGAGGACTGGGGTGAGTTTAAATTACTTCACAGTTTTTCCTTGACACTCTTAAATATGTTGTGATTTTCATTTTAAAGTGTTTTTCAGACAACTCTGGATGAGTAAATGGTAAAAGATTACAGAACTCTAAATAGCAGTACAAGACTACTGAACTGTCTATGTTTGATTTAACATCGTACCTATCATCATTCATTGTCTGACAAATGTTATACGTTTGTGTTCTTATAGTACTTTTTTCACTTATTAGATAAATATGCATTTTAACCATTTTGATTCCCTTGTGACAACAACTTCGCTTACAGTTCTTGTGATACATATTCTAAAACGGCGAAGCAGCACGTAAGAATAACTTTTAAATACTGAGATTGATTTCCACGACATGTTTCGACGTTTCCATCTTCGACCAAAAGCTTAACCACTTTACACTATACATGCTATACATGCTATTCAGGCTACTTACACAGGTATGGGATTCCATAGTATGTTGCTTGGGTTGTGTCGTTGATTGTAAAACCCTGAATGACCAGATATAGATGTGTTCTGAATGGAATTTCACTGATTATTATCCTTGTTGTATTAGTTTTGTGCATTTGTACTAGGTTGTCAGTGTATATATCTCTAAGTTGTATTTTGTATCCCATGATAGCCCCTCTGGCTTGTTCTTCAGGTACTGGGTCCCATAGAACGTCTAAAGTGTTGACATTGATTTTGGAAATATTTACTCCAGTAGGACCTGGAATGGTAGCTGAAAAATAATCATAAACATAAACAATCAGGCACAACACATTCTCAAAAAAGAATAACCGCACTAAATTAAAAGAAAAACATCAATTGAAATTAATAAAATAACCTTGAGTGGAAACAACAAAAACAGAAAGAGGCTGAAACGGACACGGTTTCAAAGGCGAGGTCGCCTGAAATCCCTCGAAGGTGATTCTAGCAAGCTGCAATGGGGTGTCAGATTTGATTTATAAAACCATTTTTGATGAAAATATACTAAAGCAAAAGAAATCAAGATTGACAAAAACGTTTTTTACACACACTCAAGTAAATTCTCGCGCGCTGATTGGTCGAGAGCCATGTTCACTCAGAGGACAGACACATAGATGACGTCAGAACCTCGTTATTGACAAATCGCTCAAACTTTCTTCATGCGAAAAGTCGCTCAGTCAGCAGACAAATACATTTCCTCGGAAATGCATGAGCAGTTGTGTAAATGAACCAATTATCGATGGAAATTACCATTATGTAAGTAAGATATTGAATAAATGTTATTGTGATTTGATAAATTGTGTTTTGTCTGCAGTTTTTGTTCTTCTTCATCGGAAAACATCAAACCATACCGTCGGTAGTTTTTCAAACACACATCAAATTCAAATGGTTTTTTGGTCGCTAGCACACCTCGTTGCATCGCTTTGTGAATGACATTTACCTTTGTTTTCCCTAATTTTTAAAAGAAATGATTAAATTTAAGCTATTTTAAAATAAGACAAATTTGCATCGCCTCCAGTCGTGAGCTTGTTTGTGCACCATCTTCGCATGATCTAAACTGGGTTCAACCCAAAAATCTAAATTTAGATCTATGGGTCGGACCCGGCTTAGATTATAGTCCAAACCATCTGAAGCGCGACATAGTTCCTTTGTTTTCTTTTCACCAATCAAATCATTAGTTTTGCTTGGTTGTTTCTCGGGGTTGCTCATTTTCGTGCTTGCTTATCAATGAACTACTTAGAAAATGAAATATTATTCCGAGCCGTTAATCTGAAAACTACTTTTATCAGTCACAGTTCTAAACGTTGTGTTTATGTCCCCGTCGATTGTGGCTAGAAAATTACGCGAAATCTGAAATCAAAACCTTGCAACACAGCCTGTATAAAACTACAACAAACCAACACGAAATGTTGTTCAACGAAACGCCATCTCAACTGACATCACATCAAAGAAGACATACTTATAGTCTCAACAACTAGAAAACGATAAGAGCGTCTATGATTAACCCTTTTGCACGCTGATATTAAATGCATAGAATGCAATGATCTAGCTATTTATATCACACGCTGTCATGATCGTGGCTCACATCAAATATAATATCATGTCTTAAACATTGTGTAACGATAACGAGTCATCAAATATTTTATATAAAGTATCGCAACACACTCAATGGAATAGTGTGATGCAAATATCTAATAAATATTTACGATCATTTCATTCAATCGATCGTTATATAGAGCTGCATGCACACTGCACGAAAAAATGGATTTACATCATCAGTAAATGGTTTGCAAAGGTTGAGTGAATACCGAATTTGCGCACATTTGATCTCCTTTGCACCAAGAAAAGGTGTAAATTTTCTATACCTTTGCATAGTTGTCAAAGGTGGTGAAGACCTTTTTCGCTATTGCATTTGTAACCATTGCAAATGTTGAGCAAAGTTGTATATTTACTTGATATATGACCCTGTGCAAATATGATAGCAAATTCGATTTTTGCTCATTTTTGTGGTTACTCCAACGGAGTAATCCACTATGGTATACTGTAGCAAAAAATATGGGTTTAAGTAAGTCCGTAACAGGTGTCCACGGTACAATTGACCAGCGGCGAAGTTGGTGTGAATGTCTCGACTCACGACAAACCAAAAGGCATCATTTGGTACGTAAACAGTTGTTTTTAGTAATTTTATTCTTCTTTATGTTTTTCAGCTTTCATTTAATAACAACGAATGAAATAATTGAAGCCTTTTTAACGGTTTTTTTTAGCTTTCAATCGATTTTTGGAGCAGTTTTGCAACAAAGTCACATACACGCGGTGGTCAACAATGCCGAACCTTCGCATCAAGCTAGAAGCTCCCACCTGTAAAACACAAGACGAACTACGAACGAAATGTAATCAATTGCTACGTTTTCGGAGGAACTACCTCATTGCAGGTTAATTAATCAACATCTTAAAAATACATTACTGTTCTAATTTCATACAAACATTACTTGTCAAAAATGTGATGATTATGTTAGTGTTCAAATTTCATACAAACAAAAAATGTGATGTCTATGCTAACACTAGAGTGCACCCACTGGAAGTGTGCAAATACCACTAAATAATAGTGCTATTTCATGCTAATCCTATCGATGTCTTTTGTTTAATTAGTGCTATTTACTACTAAATAGTGACGACTGTTTGATCCACACATTTAGTGTTTTCATACAAACGCTTACAAACATTACTTGTAAAACGTTGTCATGTCTACTGTTCTGATTTAAAACAAATTCAACATTACTTCAAAAACCTGTTATGTCATATATATAAGTATTGTTTTTATTTGCAATGACTTCGATTTGAAAAACATTGTAACTTTTAGATAATCATACAAACTCAAAAAAGATTATTTAGTTTAATCCATAATAAAGCAATGGTTAAAACTCTGTGAATGTGAATTCATGATATTAAAAACATAATTACTATCAATTTAATATTGTACTGATAGAGTGCACTCACTACAAGTGTGCAACAAATACCATTTAATAGTGTTTTTTATACTAATTTTATTGTTTTCTTTTGTTTAATTGATGCTATTTAGTACAGTCTAAATGTTGCACTCATTTAGTGTTTGCACTCAACAGTGCAAATAATATCCACAATATTACCTCTTATTATTAAATAGTGCTATTTGAACTATAGAAAACAATTATACTGTTAACAGTTGAATTCTAATAATAGTTCAATTTACTGCTACCAATATTTAACAGATATATTATTTGCACTCTAACTGTTAAACGATTTCTTTCAAATATAAGTAAAAACAGACCCTTAATCACAGACAAAATTGCCACCATATTATCCCAGACCTAATAGCCGAAAAATCATACCATATACAAGGCTGTAACCAGACCGTTTACAGGGGGGTGCACATAAAAAACTGGACCATTGATGGGGGTTTAGTATATTTTTTTTATTAGTCATTTTCAAAAACCCGTATTACAATTTACTGCGCTTTACAGCAGTCCTTTTGAATGACTCTTTGTATTTTTGGTGATTATTACATCTTATTGCAACCCATTACACTTTGTCTCGGTCCTCTCACAGTGGTAATTCACACGGGTTTTATAAATGAATTATAGTTTTGAGCGGATCTTTTGCTTTTCTGGGTGGGGGGGGACGGTGCATGTACACCCTGTGCCCTCCCCTTGGTTATGGCCTTGCTATAGGGCAGTACATACCCACCTCTATAGTAAATGTAGAGTACTCCCTCCCCTCCCCTAATGTAAGCAACAATTGATGAGAACTTTTTGAGCGAGCAAAGACCAGGAAAGACAAAGTTTGAAACTATGTTAACAAAACTTGAATGGCTATTTTTATTTCACAATCAAAACTATCAAAACGGTGTTGTGAACTACCTTATTCACTTTGGGAGTAACCACATGCGCTCTTAGAGCGACTTTAATTACACAATGTGTTAACATTTTGTAAACCTGAACATTTGTAATGGTTGTAAAACAGACGGAAATATGTGCAAATATGAAGTTTGCAATGTTTTGCTTGACCATGTAAATAGTTGTGAACACCAAATTCATTATATCTTTACACAATGTGTTAACATTTTGTAAACCTGAACATTTGTAATGGTTGTAAAACAGACGCAAGTATGTGCAAATATGAAGTTTGCAATGTTTTGCTTGACCATGTAAATTGTGTCAAATACCAAATTTACTACCGATTTGCTAACACACCAAATTGATAATGATTGTAATCATTTACCCGTTACAAATGATATGGAAAAATTATAATATATGGTTATTTAAAAATGCAAAAGAACAGTGCCACAACATGTATTTCTTGTCATGCTAAAACAATTTTATTTCATTTTTAACAGCATGTATTTATACAATAATAAATAAAATGTATATAATATACGTATACATCAACTTGAATCAAAATATTATTTGACAACTGGAACAATATTTACATATTTTAAAGTATTCTATTTTAAAAAACAAACATATAGTAAGATGTTATAAAAAATTGCATACACTCAAAATGTGTAGAATAATATTATACTTTTCAGGTTTTTGAAAACCGCCATCTCAAAAAAGGGGTTAATGCCGCCAATGATAAAAATAGACTTGAATGATGTGAAACTTATATTTTTGAAAAACCCTGACTATTCTGAACTTATTTCAGTTTGTAGAAAGCTATTTTGATGAATATTTTCAAAATTATCAAACTTTTTCTATTTTCATCATTCACTTATATAGCATCTGTAAACCCAGTGTGCTAAAAACTGCTTTTTCTGGGTATTTCATTGAAAATAGACCCAAACTCAGTTCAAAAGCACTTTTCTGAATGTTTGAGACTCCCCGATACAGAATTTTTGTTGAAATAACTGAATGGGTTGAAATAACTGAATAAGTTGAAATAACTGAATTGGTTGAAATAACTGAATGGGGTGAAATAACTGAATGGGGTGAAATAACTGAATAGGTTGAAATAACTGAATGGGGTGAAATAACTTAATGGGGTGAAATAACTGAATGGGTTGAAATAACTGAATAATGTGAAATAACTGAATGGGTTGAATTGGAAAGAACTGAATAAGGTGAAATAACTAAATGGGTTGAAATAACTGAATGGGTTGAAATAACTGAATGGGTTGAAATAACTGAATAAGTTGAAATAACTGAATGGGTTGAAATAACTGAATGGGTTGAAATAACTGAATAAGTTGAAATAACTGAATGGGTTGAAATAACTGAATGGGGTGAAATAACTTAATGGGGTGAAATAACTGAATAAGTTGAAATAACTGAATGGGTTGAAATAAGTCGCTATTCGGCGAAGTAACTGGATGTGGTGAAATAACTCAGAAGAGAGTCAAATTATTGAAATACATGGAAATATGTGTACAGAGTCAAATCATTGGATAGAATAAAATAGCTGAATGGGGTGAATATTAGCTATTTTGTAACCATAAATGACTAAGGCAGTGAATTTTCAATGTGGACACTTATGTGTATTCAGGGAATTGTGTTGTTTATACAGTGAGGTGACTAGCTAGAATAAACTAGTCATACTGTCTGCAATAGGGAGTTATTACTATTTAAAGAGCTTGACTTGCCATTGGTTTTGTTGTTCAATACATAAAGGAGTTGTCCCGCATGAAAATATTTAATACTAAAAAGTTTGACTTGATCCAATCTAACATCATTTTCCTTTGCTGCTTTTCTAATGCTAGCTAATGGGTAAAAATGGGATGAAAATGAAGATGTTTCTAAGCCTATTCAAACTGGTATTCACTGTTTTATTCTTTGCTTATTCATGCAGCTCTATATAACGATCGATTGAATGAAATGATCATAAACTCTTAGTTTTATTTACATATATTAATTGCGAATATGATACACATTTATTAGATATTTGCAGCACACTATTCCATTGAGTGAGTTGCGATACTTTATATAAAATATTTGATGACTCGTTATCGTTACACAATGTTTAAGACATGATATTATATTTGATGTGAGCCACGATCATGACAGCGTGTGATATAAATAGCTAGATCATCGCATTCTATGCATTTAATATCAGCGTGCAAAAGGGTTAATCATAGACGCTCATATCGTTTTCTAGTTGTTGAGACTATAAGTATGTCTTCTTTGATGTGATGTTAGTTGAGATGGCGTTTCGTTGAACAACATTTCGTGTTGGTTTGTTGTAGTTTTATACAGGCTGTGTTGCAAGGTTTTGATTTCAGATTTCGCGTAATTTTCTAGCCACAATCGACGGGGACATAAACACAACGTTTAGAACTGTGACTGATAAAAGTAGTTTTCAGATTAACGGCTCGGAATAATATTTCATTTTCTAAGTAGTTCATTGATAAGCAAGCACGAAAATGAGCAACCCCGAGAAACAACCAAGCAAAACTAATGATTTGATTGGTGAACAGAAAACAAAGGAACTATGTCGCGCTTCAGATGGCTTAGACTATAATCTAAGCTGGGTCCGACCCATTGATCTAAATTTAGATTTTTGGGTTGAACCCAGTTTAGATCATGCGAAGACGGTGGTTTGTGGAGGACTTGCATGCAGCAGCCGTTCATTTGTGCAGCTAATCGGCTTTGATTTTCATTCAATCTCTGGTTCAATTATCTTTGTAAAAGGACTAACTTTCTAAAAGTTTAGAAATTGCCTTTTTTCCTGCTAAATTGGATATTTTTGCATATTATAAGCTTACAACTTAAGAATCGTTTGTTTCGTGACGCGACTTGCACTGTTTTAGATCAGTTTCAGTGTTGTAAAAAACAAATCGAACATACATTTTCATTGTCTGTCTTGTTATTGATCATAGATGACGTCAAAAAACAGACAATGAAAATCTATGTTCGATTTGTTAACTGGAACCCTCTCTGAGCTTATTGTGTTTACATACTCACTGGTTTTGATATACAAATGGGCATAGGAGCCAACTTCGTTGACAGTATAGCCTCCAACTTCTATCCTATACCTTAACCAATCCTTGAGATCTCTTAACACAATAGATGTATTACTCCTTTGCAAAAAAGTTCTTTCGAGACGCGAAGTGACAATATTGTAGCTATAGAGCCTTACATAATATACAAGCAATACACCCTGGACGTGTTGTTGGGGAATGGGGTCCCAGCGGGCTATTGCAGTAGTTAGATTTATTGTTTGCACTTGTAGCCCAGTAGGTGAAGGAATATACGCTGAAACAAAAATTGTTATTAATGGTAAATATATAATACAATGTATTTGACACATAGGGGTTATTGCATATAATTACTACCGCCAGCAAGGAGGCTGAAATATTCAAAAATGGTTGGTACGTGGGCATCGCTATATAGTCAATTAGTTGTTTTTTTCTAATCGCGCATCTTCAGGCTGAAATATATACCCCTCTTGAAATAAAGTTTTAACTTAAAAGTGTATTGCATTGTTTGTACATTTAAAACTAGACGCATAGCTGCGTGAACTCGGGCTTCCCTGATCTATTTTTATACGCCAAAAATTAAATTCTGTATCTTCATTTTGAAGTTGTTTAATTGTCTGCTTGTCAAACGCAATCAGCAAGCATTTCATTTGTGAAGAAAAATAAAGTTGTTGTCAACAGGTAAATAGCACAAGATAACAGCGATAAATCAGTTGACAAGCTCTTTACTCTAATCTTTAAAAACAATAACTACCAAAAAAAAAACTTTTCTGTTACCACATATTCATTAATAAACAGATGTGAAATTTTGTTGATTTCAACAATACATGTTAGCCGAAAATAAAAATTTTGTTTCTTGGTATTTTTGAAAACATCTTGTCAAGAAGAAAAAATAAACAGATTTAAAAAGAAAAAAATAATGTAGCATGAGCGGGAATCGAACCCACTACCGCCGGATCATGAGCACTGGAGCATAGCATTGATCTATAATAATAATAATAATAATAATAATAATAATAATAATAATAATAATAATAATAATAATAATAATAACTAATAGGCCAGATATTATTGTAACTAATAGGCCAGATATTATTGTAAAAGACAGAAAAAACAATCAGTGTTTATTTGTAGATGTTTCAATCCCATCTGAAAGGAACGTTTCTTTAAAACAAGTCGAAAAACTATCAAAGTACAAGGATTTAGAAATTGAAGTACGGAGGATGTGGGGCATGGAAGTAAAGACCATACCTGTAGTAATTGGAGCGCTAGGACTAGTCAACAAACAACTTGATCGCTATATTAAGAACTTGCAGGGAAACATTGACATCAGAGAATTACAGAAGACAGCCCTGCTAGGAACAGTACATATCTTAAGGAAGACATTAATGATACAATGATCGAAATTACTTGTTAACTCTTATTCTACTTAGGTTCAGTGAATGAACTCGTAAATAAGTTGTAAAAATGTTTCAAAAATGTGAATAATAATAATAATAATAATAATAATAATAATGGCGGCAAGTAGGTCGGTCATGTAGGTTTGGCTCCCGCTAGTCTTATGTTCCTACTGAAAGCAAGCCAAGCTTCAGCACTACAAGCAATACAAAAGTCAACTAACATTGACCTGCATCTGCCGCTGCAAGAAGAAGGCAAACTAGTGTCTCGAAGCAAAGTTATAGGACTAATTTAGTTTGTGTTAACCAGTTTAGACTGTATTAATTTTTGATCATCATGGTAATGACAAGGAGAGCACGACTTAAATGGACAGAATCAATGAACAATTTTCTTCTCGAATGTAAAACGAAAGCTGTAGCTATGACAAGATCCGAACAAGCACCGCGAAAAGAAAACGGAAGGAAAAAGGGATATATGGATATCATGAAAGAACTGTGGGATCTGAACAGTGAATATGCAAAACTGCAGTTGAGCCGACAAAACCTGTGTGATCAAGCAAACAGATTGGAAAAAACGTTAGGAAATGTGACGGACGCGATAGTAAATAATGTGGGTTCCGGAAATGCAGAAGAGCATGGACAAGAACAGGATAGAGAGCCAGCTAACTCAAGTTTAATCCAAAATAACGAGAACGACGAGTCGCAAACAGATAGCGAAAATTTGCATATTGAGAATACACACTCAGGGATGAATGACCTACTTGAATCAGCAAATGAAATCCTATTGTCTGTGAATCAAGAACAAGGTGACTGGAGTAAACGGGACATTGACACGAGGACAAAAGAGAAACCAACAAAGCATGACATTGAAAACATTAACTGTTGTATTACATCCTTAATGAAACAAGAACGAGTAACACCTCAGAATGACCCATTTAAATTTATATGGATCGCCAGTTGTGTTCTGTACTCGGTTGTGATCGCCTTTCTGCTACTGAAAGGATGGAAAAAGCGCCCCAAGGAAACAGAAAGTGGGAAAAAGATCAGTAAAATGGAGCGACTCAAAACAGAATACGAAAAGAAAGTGCTTGCATTAAGAAAGCAAGTTTCGATTGCAAAAGAGGAGGTTGAGCGTATCAAAGTAAATAGAAAGCTGACCAAAAAGGGAAAAAGGAACAGAGCGATGATAAAATTACAATGTAAAGATATGTCGGTATCGGGATTAATCAGTTATATGGAGAAGAATAAGTCTGCGTTAAGAAAGTTAAAGAGAGGATACTTGAGGGAAAAAAAGCAAGAACAAGCAAAAGCGTTAAATAATCAGTTCAAAACTGATCCTGCCAAGCTGTATTCCAAATTTGATGAGGCGGTAAAGCAAAATAAAAGTGATGAAAGACCAATTTACAAGAACCAAGAACATGTACATCAGGAAAAACAGCTATTCAACGATATCGATGATGCCGCAGTATTTTGGAAAGAGCTATGGGAAGACGAAGGAACAGGAAACCCAAACGCAAAGTGGCTAACAGAGATTAAATATGCAATTCATGAGCGCGTTAGAGCACCAACAGAAACAGAGTGGTCGTTAGATATTGATGAGTTCACCAAAGTCATTCGAAGGAAAAAGAACTGGTCCTCCCCAGGCCCTGACCGAATTGTGAATTTTTGGTGGAAGAATGCTCATACGTTACACAAGGACTTAGTGATGTGTTTCAACTCTATTGCTGGCTCCAGAGAGGAATATCCAAAATGGTTTGCTGGTGGAAGAACAACTCTCATACCAAAGCCCGGGAACTTCAGCAGTGAAAACCAAAGGCCAATTACTTGTTTGAACAACGTGTATAAGTTATTCACATCATGTCTTCTAGTCCCAATCGAGAAGCATTTAGAGCTAAACGAGTTGATGGAGGGCCAACAACGAGGCGCCAGGAGGGACTGTAGTGGAACAGTAGATAACCTACTCATCGATAGGATGGTAGCCCTGGATTGTCATCGCAGGAAGAGAAATCTAAGCGCTGCGTGGATTGACGTGAGAAAGGCTTATGATACAGTGGATCATAGATACCTACTTGAGATGATGGAAGTACACCGGTTCCCAACGTGGCTGAGCGACACAATAAGCAAGCTATGCAGATGTTGGAATACGAGGATCAATATACAGACAAAGAAAGGCCAAGAAACCTCCAACGCTATCATGTTCAAACGAGGACTACCCCAAGGCGACGCCCTCTGTCCAAGGTTGTTCACACTATGTCTGAATCCGTTGGCATGGAAACTTGCAGCAACAGAAGGGTACAGAATGTCTAAGCCAATAAGCGCAAAGATAACAGATGTTCTGTACATTGATGATTTGAAAGTATATGCCCAGTCTGTGAGTAAGCTTAGCTGTGTACTGAAGAATACCAACAACTGTATGGAAGACATTGGTCTACAGCTCAACTCCAAGAAATATAATGTTATACACGTGAAACGAGGTGAAATCTTGCAAGATGGCCCCAAGATAAAAGTAAGTGAAACAGCAACCATTGAACCGTTAGAAGATAACTCACACTACAAGTTCCTTGGAATTCTCGAGAATGTAAGGCAGGAAGAAAAAGAGACACTGAAACGTGCCGAAGAGACATATCTACAACGACTGTCAGTAGTGTGGTCAAGCCCCCTATCAGATGTTAACAAGGTGATAGCGTCTAACCAGTTTGCATTAGCAGTACTAAAGTACCCCATGTGGACACAGCATTGGCCATTGACAGATCTGAGGAGGATAGACCGAGAAGCGCGAAAGATAATTGTATCAAATGGTGGAAAACACCCCGCGTCATCCTGTGCTCTCTTGTATCTTCCTAGAGATAAAGGTGGGCGAGGCCTGCAGTCGGTAGAAGGAGAGTATAAGCTAACAAAGATCAAAGCAACCATGAAACTCTACACAGACAAAGATCCCTGCATGGAAGTGGTCAGACAGTTTGAAGAACAGGCTGCCAAACTTGGTCACCAGTCGATGATCACAGAATCACAAAGATTTGCAGAGGAACTAGGTGTAAAGCTAAAACTGGTCTATCCAGACCCAACGTTGTGTAAAGATGACGAAGAGGAAATAAGTGCAACGAAGGCAAAGGGACTCCTAAAGTCAAAAGTTGAAGAACAGCTGTTAAAGACGGTACGGGAAGAAGCTTGGCAAGGGAAACTCCACACAGCGAGGTGGGATGATGACACTTTGCATACTAAGTATCGTTTTGCTTGGCTGAAAGACTGGACGGCGTGCCCTACGTATGTTGTGGCTGGAATGTACGAGTTGTACGAACAACTTCTACCTACAAGAATATACCAAGTAAAGAAAACAAAGACATCACAGTCTGGCAATGTCACCTGTCGCCTTTGTAACAAGAAGCAAGAAAGTGTTGCCCACGTACTAGCAGGATGTTCAGCTCTTGCACAAAACAAATACCTTACAAGACACAATAATGCGCTGAAAGTGTTATACTTTGAATTACTACGAGAATTACAACTTATCGAGAGTGTCCCACCGTGGTACTCACCTATAAAACCAAAACCAGAATACAGGACAGAGGATATACATGCATTATGGGATATTCCAACCTACGGCGAAGAGAACGAGTTAAACTCCAACAGAATAGATGCCAAAATTGTGAACCACAAAAGCAAGGAAGTCATAGTCTTAGAGATGGGCTGCCCGTGGATAGAAAATAGAGGGAAAAAAGATGAAGAAAAGACAGAAAAATATGGCCCACTACGTTGGGAGCTACAAGTACAACACCCAGGATATAAAGTGCAGCAATATAATATCATCATGGATGTCTTGGGAGGATGTTCAAAGGTAATGGAAAAGGACCTAAGAAAATTGTTGGGAGAAAAGACAAAGAATGTACTAAGAAACATGCAGAAAGCAGTATTGTCAAGCACCTTGAACATTGCTAGAACTTTTAAGATTATAAATTGAACAGTGATTTAAAAGTATACAAATATAATGGGAAAAAAAGAACTCTATGTAAACACTACAGACGTATAATAATTTTAATAGGACTTCTAGTCAAATTTATTAACCGTAAAAATTTATTAACTAAACGGTTTTTTTATAACATAGTTTTATTTTAGAATTTTAATTACAGCTTTTATTTAATATATATAGCTGATATCTGCATCTTAATATTGTAAATAATTTTAGCGTATTAGTAATTTATTATAACTCTTATTTGTAAATAATTGATACACACCTATAGGTTACGTTCACGCGCCCTATGAGTGTCTTTTAAGTGCATCTAGATAGTAATAAACTGCATAATAATAATAATAATAATAATAATCTTTAATACTGACCTTAATTGAAAATATACGGACAATTTACAATAAAAATTACTATTTACATTGAAGAAAAAGATAAAATGCTTATATAAATTGATTATTATTATTATTATTATTATTATTATTATTATTATTATTATTATTATTATTATTATTATTATTATTATTATTATTATTATTATGAGCAGTATACACTTTTGAATGCTAACTATTACAGCTGGATAGGGCGGGTATCCGTAGCCTATCAGCCTGACAGGAATTATGTTACAGTGAATCAAATATAATGCACTTAGCTTAAAATGAAAAACTATACATATATCTTTTTCCTTATTGCACATATTTCTCGTTTTTATAAAAATTATATCTCTTTATATATTAATTTAAAATGTCCATAATGTTCATTTGCAATGTAGAAAACTAAAAAAGATTATAATGCTCAAATTATATAAGTGTTCATAAAATGCAGTTCTGGATGATTAGAATGTTTTTAAAATGTGACCAACTTAAGAGGGTATGTCGGAAAATATCAAACATGGAATGGCAACAAGGGCTTTTTTCATACTTTGCCGGTTTGTACTCTATTATATGGCTATCAACGTGGTGTAGTTTGTTTGTGGAAGTTCGCTTTATTTTTCGAGAAATTTTGATTTTAGTCAACACTGGTCATTTTGCTTGTTTTCGGAAAAAATATTCACCAAATTTATTCGTCTCTAACAGCAAACTTTTATAACTTTTCGATATTTTTGATATTATCATATAATTGCATGTTATTTCCACTATGTTATGTTTCAATTTGGAAGGGTTTTAAGAAATAGGAATTATTTTGTGAATTTTTAAGTAATGCACATTTTTTACTGTCCAAAAAGTACAAGTTAAAAACTCGTCATTTAAACAATGTGGGATATGACAAATTGTATCAAGCTTTTAAGATTCACAAAGGCGAAACAATGGGCTTTATTTTGATATAAAATTTTGCTTGTGTATTTTTATTTTTGTACGAGAAAATTCAGGATAAAGTTGAGGAAAAATCACTTTTTGTGTGAAGTGAAATCGACATCGCTGTCTCGATTGTGAAACACATTTTAGATTCACCATCTAAAATAAAATATTATAATTGAATCATTCCCATTTGCCTTGTAAATAACTGTTCTATGATAGATAGAAAGCTGTTTGCAAGATTATTTTTTTGATTTTGACAATCTTGGAAACTTCTTTTGCGACGTAGTAAATAGGAACAAATGTTTGTTCTGATGTATTGTTTGCATGTGTCGTACAAACAAAAACAGACAACCAAATAAAATAAGAAACGAATTTAGATTTTACTTTGTACTGTCTTTATGGTTCTGATTTTGATAATTGAACGGATTGAATGCGAGAAAGAAATTGAAAAATTGTTAACAAATTTTCATTTAGCTTTGAAGCGATACGATAATAAATTCATTCTAGTTTGATCACAAGGAAACCCTATAGGTAGTGACATGATTTTCTCTATTGTTATTTTGAATACGCGGTAAACTTTTCGAATGATTATTGCAAAATATAGTTTTCTGTATTTTAAATATACGATTATACCAATATTAACGAGGATTTTGTGAAAAATCACTTTTGGTGCGAAATGAAATCGATAGAGATCTCCGTGTCTCGACAGTGAAACAAATTATTACCACTCACCTTGTAAATGATGACCAATATTCCTTATATGATTTATAAATAGCTGTTTGTAAGATTTTACGAGTTTGAATGTCTTCGATCATGATCCCATCACTGCTTGTTTTTGGAAACGACTAGCCGGCTTGCTATTTCAATTTTCACGGGAAAATCAAAATTCCAGGGAAAATGTACGTATCGATGAGCATAAGTATGGTCTGATGATTGAATTACACGTTATTATTCTCAAGATGAAGCAAATATTTCTTCAAACGTACTGACTGCTACAATAAAATATGCTCACATTTACGGTACAGCCGCTTATGTAGTGCACAAAACAGTTAAAATTCCTTCACATCGAAATGACTACTTGACAGCTTGTCTCGTGTATTGAAATTTGCAAGCCTCGACTGTGTGCCCAGCAAAATAACAAACAAAAACAAGAAATTATAATCAAAACCAAACATTCTCAGTACTGCTCTTTTTTTATTTCATTAATTAATTTATCATTCAATCCATTTCATTCCTGCAGTCATTTATCTATTTATAGTTTTATTAATCCATTTACCCTTCTGCTTTTTCATGTTATCCATTCATTTGTTTTTCGTTTTTCTTTCATTTATTAATTTACCCATCCAACCACCAACTCATTCATTCACCTATTGACTGAACAGTGCCAACGGAACAAAACGCATACTAACAGAACCTTTTTCTTTTTCCATTTTCAAGATCATTATTTACTCATGTATTAATTTATCAATAAACACATTTTGATGTATAACTAAAAGAATTATTGATTTTTCTTATACTAATTTTTAAAAAAATCTTAAAACGTGTTCAATCAATTTTTTTCCCAAGATCTCGTTCATTTATTATACATTCATTAAAAAAAAAACAACAACAACAACAACAACAACAAAAAAAAAAAAAAAACGCGTGAGACAAAATAAGATAAAATAATTAAATATGTTTTAAACTAACCATTCTTTCCATCCCTTAATTCATTCTTATCATTGTGGTGATGTAACTTTATCCATTTATGCATTCCACTTTCTCATTTGCTTATTCGTTAATTCACTCACTCGCATTTTAATTCATTAAATAATGTTCTTTTCAATATCATTAGTTATATAAATATTTACATTACCAGAATGATAAGAATGAATTAAGGGATGGAAAGAATGGTTAATTTAATGCATTATTAATTATTTTATCTTATTTTATCTTATTTTGTCTCATGTTTTTTTTTTTTTTTGTTTTTTTTTTTTTTGTTTTTTTTTTAATGAAGGTATAATAAATGGATGGGTAAATTAATAAATGAAAGAAAAACGAAAAACAAATGAATGGATAACATGAAAAAGCAGAAGGGTAAATGGATTAATAAAACTATAAATAAATAAATGACTGCAGGAATGAAGTGCATGGAATGATAAATTAATTAATGAAATAAAAAAAGAGCAGTACTGAGAATGTTTGGTTTTGATTATAATTTCTTGTTTTTGTTTGTTATTTTGCTGGGCACACAGTCGAGGCTTGCAAATTTCAATACACGAGACAAGCTGTCAAGTAGTCATTTCGATGTGAAGGAATTTTAACTGTTTTGTGCACTACATAAGCGGCTGTACCGTAAATGTGAGCATATTTTATTGTAGCAGTCAGTACGTTTGAAGAAATATTTGCTTCATCTTGAGAATAATAACGTGTAATTCAATCATCAGACCATACTTATGCTCATCGATACGTACATTTTCCCTGGAATTTTGATTTTCCCGTGAAAATTGAAATAGCAAGCCGGCTAGTCGTTTCCAAAAACAAGCAGTGATGGGATCATGATCGAAGACATTCAAACTCGTAAAATCTTACAAACAGCTATTTATAAATCATATAAGGAATATTGGTCATCATTTACAAGGTGAGTGGTAATAATTTGTTTCACTGTCGAGACACGGAGATCTCTATCGATTTCATTTCGCACCAAAAGTGATTTTTCACAAAATCCTCGTTAATATTGGTATAATCGTATATTTAAAATACAGAAAACTATATTTTGCAATAATCATTCGAAAAGTTTACCGCGTATTCAAAATAACAATAGAGAAAATCATGTCACTACCTATAGGGTTTCCTTGTGATCAAACTAGAATGAATTTATTATCGTATCGCTTCAAAGCTAAATGAAAATTTGTTAACAATTTTTCAATTTCTTTCTCGCATTCAATCCGTTCAATTATCAAAATCAGAACCATAAAGACAGTACAAAGTAAAATCTAAATTCGTTTCTTATTTTATTTGGTTGTCTGTTTTTGTTTGTACGACACATGCAAACAATACATCAGAACAAACATTTGTTCCTATTTACTACGTCGCAAAAGAAGTTTCCAAGATTGTCAAAATCAAAAAAATAATCTTGCAAACAGCTTTCTATCTATCATAGAACAGTTATTTACAAGGCAAATGGGAATGATTCAATTATAATATTTTATTTTAGATGGTGAATCTAAAATGTGTTTCACAATCGAGACAGCGATGTCGATTTCACTTCACACAAAAAGTGATTTTTCCTCAACTTTATCCTGAATTTTCTCGTACAAAAATAAAAATACACAAGCAAAATTTTATATCAAAATAAAGCCCATTGTTTCGCCTTTGTGAATCTTAAAATCTTGATACATTTTGTCATATCCCACATTGTTTAAATGACGAGTTTTTAACTTGTACTTTTTGGACAGTAAAAAATGTGCATTACTTAAAAATTCACAAAATAATTCCTATTTCTTAAAACCCTTCCAAATTGAAACATAACATAGTGGAAATAACATGCAATTATATGATAATATCAAAAATATCGAAAAGTTATAAACGTTTGCTGTTAGAGACGAATAAATTTGGTGAATATTTTTTCCGAAAACAAGCAAAATGACCAGTGTTGACTAAAATCAAAATTTCTCGAAAAATAAAGCGAACTTCCACAAACAAACTACACCACGTTGATAGCCATATAATAGAGTACAAACCGGCAAAATATGAAAAAAGCCCTCGAGAGCTCCGTTGCCAAGGATATATTAGAGTATGTTTGGTTTTTACTGACATAGCCTCTTAAATGTTCTTGCAATGTTCAATGTACCATTCAGTACAGCTTTCTGCATTCCCCCTAATACATTTTTGTATCTTACTCCAAAGATCTTCTTCATCTCAACTTCCAACTCTTTAGACCATCCTCCAAGAACGTCTATAATAATGTTCACTTGTGAGATCTTGTATCCTGGGTGTTGTCTCGTCAGCTCTAGCCTAAGTGCTCCGTATTTCTTGGTCTTTTCCTTGTCTTTCTTGTCTCTGTTCTTTATCCATGGGCAACTCATTTCTGCCATGAGTACTTCTTTGTTCTTGTGGTTGATGAACCGTGCGTCCACTCGGTTAGCTCTTACAACCGTGTGCTCATCATAGACAGGTACGTCCCAATAGGCTTCAGCGTCTGTTGACTGGTAAAGTGGTTTGGGTTTAACATCTGAGAACCATGGAGGTGTACTATCAGCTAATTTGAGATCTGTTAACATCTCAAAGAAAAACACCTTCATAGCCGCGTTGTGCCTATCCAAGTACTTGGACTGTGCTAAAGATGGACATCCAGCCAGAACATGTGCCAGGCATTCCGAGCTCTCTCCGCACATTCTACAGTCGACATTGTTCTTATCAGTCGATCCAGTCTTGTAGGCTGTGTAGACCTTAGTTGGGGTGAGCTGTTCGTACAATTCCATAATACCTGCTATACAGTGAGTGGGGGCACATGTCCACTTCGTCAGCCACGCAAAGCAGCTTTCTTGGTTTAGTTGTTCGTCTATCCATCTTTCTTTCAATATACTCCCTTGCCAAAGTTGGTTCTTGATCTTTTCCACGAGTTTGTTATTATTGGATTTCTTCAGATGTTTTTTGATATGTTGGCCCTTGATCTTTAACTCCTGTTCTTCTACTGGGCTACATGACGGTTCAGGGCTACTCAGGTTCAAATCTGTTCCCAGTTCTTGGGCGAACTTCTTTGCGTCACTAACCAGAGAGGAGTATCCCTTGTCCCTAGCTCTTTCTTCAGACTGTCTAACGGTCTTCATCATAGGGTCTGGGTTCTGGTAAAGCTTAACAGCTGTCTTGATCATGATTAACTTGTATTCTTGCTCAATTGATCTTAGTCCTCGTCCTCCTTTCTCTCTGGGTAGATATAGTACCGCCGTAGAGCTGAGTGGATGTCGTCCTCCGTTCTCGCTGATTATCTTTCTTGTTTTTCTGTCGATGGCACGTAGCTCAGTCACTGGCCAATGCTGGGTCCACATAGGGTAGGTTAGTACTGGAAGTGCAAACTGGTTTGTAGCCTGGACTCTGTTGTAGTCTGATAAAGGGCTTGTCCAAATCACAGATAATCTTTTCAAGTACACATCTGCTGCGTCTGTAAGTACTTGCTTATCATCTTGCAACACAGACTCCTCAATCCCTAAGAACTTGTAGTTGGACCCCAGCTCAAGGTTCTTTACTGATGTCGCTTCGTTCAGCTTCAGGTCTTTTGCGTCTTTGACTTGTTTCCCTCTGCGCACATGAGTTACGTTACATTTCTTCGGATTCCACTGAAGCCCCATATCTTGCATAGCGTTGCACGTGGTCCTGAGTACACAGTTGAGTTTACTTTCAGACTCGGCGAACACTTTCAGATCGTCAATGTAGAGTAAATGAGTTACTCTAGTTGATAATGGCTTGGACAGCTTGTATCCCTCTGTAGCACTTAGTAGCCAAGCCACAGGGTTAAGAATTAATTATCATTTCTGCATTTATATTTATAGATATAGAGTATATTATATAACGAACATTTTTTTATCTAAATGAACATTAGTCCTACAATCATGTAACTTGTATATAAGATTTTTAGCCATTTCAAATGTAAAATATTATTATTGTTGTTGTTATTAAAGTTATTATTATTATTAAAAATTATTATTATTATTATTATTATTATTATTATTATTATTATTATTATTATTATTATTATTATTATTATGTAAACAAAAGGTACTAAAATAAAATTTGATTGATTGATTGATTGATTGATTATTACTATTAGTCCAATGTTATTATAAGAGACACAGATATCTGAAGTTTATAAAATCGCCAAAAACTTGTGAATTGCTTGGCAATTACTCAAATCCCAATTTAAACACTTAAAAACTGAAATATATACACTCTAAAAACAATTCTGTACACACTGGACATCAAGAAATCTGCTCAAGATAATAATCGTACTGCAGGGCTGTAGTGAACCACGTACAATTCTTGAAGTATTGTAATGTTTATTATACACACTATAGTTCGTCCTAGCTGTTAAATTTTATTGCAACAATTGCAAATGGGTCTTCCTATTCATCTTTTGACAAATAACAAAGCGATCTATATTATATCTGTTCTTTTTTAATCCCATAATTGGGTCGTTCAATCACTTGATAGTGTTCACTTCGATCGACAACAAAGTAGTTTATGTCTGTTTCGTTCGTAACAAATCACAACGGTTAAACATTTTCTTCTGTTTTGCTTCACTGTCTTTGTGAGTTGTTCTTGTGGACACTTGAGTATCAATAACGGTGTTAATATAAACTTTTCACAGTCATGTGCTTGTTCCATAATACCAAGCAATTGTCTGCAATAAATCTTGTCAGAGTCAGCTTAAATTTCTTGGTATCTAAAATAATAGTTGTTTCACTTACAATGATCCTTTGTATGATTCCAGCTTAAAAAAAGCAAATTCAACGGAGCTTTCGTAAATTCGACGAGTCTGCAGGTCGCAGACTAAGTAGCCTTCTTTTGTAGTTTAACTTACAAAGACTTGCGAGGTAGCTCGAGCTCAATTCAATCAAACGGACTTGTGAAAGACTCGCTCTGTTGTCCGCTCGGAAAGTTTGCTTATCATAAAACGCATTACAAAAACCTTGTCGAATCTACTTACAACAAATTATAATTGGTGCATTAGCTAAAAATTAATGTCACAGCAATATAGCAAAGGAACAGCGAAAAAAAACTTCAGAATACTGTGATGAATAGATCAAATGAACATGGACTGTGATGTCCCAGGCGTTCCTGACCTGCTTTTGGACGTTTGACATGACACGTCATTAATTTCACCAATCACAATCGACAATCGACATGAATGCATCCAATCACAAACCAGGAGTCGAAAGAAATAAAAGTGCGGAAAATTTAAAAACAGCGGAGACAGAAAAACACAAAACCTGCCCAAATTATACCTCGGGCATTCCTTCGGAAGCCCGAGTAAAAATGTAAAAGCACAGAGGGTTTAGCTGCTTAATGTGAACAAAGCTTTACAGACAAAACAAAGGATATTGCATGTATTTCAAGCGAGATACAAGATCAACGAAGTATGTTTATAGCGAACTATGTGAGTCTCAAAGCAAAGTAAGACCATAGGCTTTGCAATGACCACTTCTTTTAGATCAATAGCTCTTATAATGACAAATAATTTGCTTCTTCTGTTATTATTAGCTCGAGCAAGTATTTTTTGGTTTTCCAAAACAGTCTTTTACGTTGAAACCTTTGTCATTTCATCATTCATTGATTGTGATATATTTAGATAAAACCAGTTGTTTGATTGTACATGTATCAGTCCGGTTCATTACTAGATTTGGTAATATGCCTACGTCACAAGATGGCGGACAAAACTTTTTCAAGAGCACCTCTATTTTTTGTCCCTTACGGCTTGATAAAGACCCTTTCCCATTACTCTTTGCCCACTTACTCATTCGTCTATAACCAACAGCCATATTGATGTGAACAAAAGTGTGGAATTTACAATATTCTAGTGTTTTCCTTGATTATTTCGAATGGTTTCTTATTTCATCTCGTTGGTGTTTCCCCCGACCTTACTGGTGCTTGATAAAGATTATCATGTTACTCTATATATAGCCTACATTAATATACTGACAAGTACATCGATAACGCAACACAAAAATGCAATTATGTTATTGACATAATTTCTAATATATTCAACCATTTGCAAAATTTTAACCCCTCTCAGATATATCGGGTCCAATTGTATGTTTTTATTATACATGTTTGTGTATTTTCAACTCGAAAAGTGCGTAGAACAAAACATGAAATCGTGAAAAAATGCTTGTACATATATTTATATCGTCTTTATGATTAATAAAGTTTTAGTTTTCAATTGAGATTGATTGGATGCTAAATACGTCAGCAAGCTTGTGACTCCTTTATGGGGGGACATTCAGTAGAACAAAAGATTATGATGGACTAAAGGCCTAGAAATTTACGGCCCTCCCCCAAGCATGAGCCCTAAAACAAGGACTCGAAAATTTGCAGCCCTCCCCTAAAATTTACCGGCCGTCCCCCACGCCCATACCCCATTAGTAAATGACCGCTCCCAAAGAATCCCGAGTTCACGCAGTTATGCGTCTAGTTACATTATGTAAGAACGGGTTTTTCAAATAAACCAATAGATTTACAAAAGGATGCGAAAGCAATCCAACGTAATTACATGAGCACGTGAGCGCATGCATGAGCGCACTGCTTTGATTGTAAAATAGAACTGAACAAACAGTAAAATTGAATAAATAAAAAAGTAAATAAATGAATAAAATGATGAATAATTAAATGTTAAAATAACTAAATAAACAAAATATATATAAATGGAATTAAAAAGGAAAATGAATAAACAATAATAATAATATTTATTTATGGACTTATTTACTAGAATTAAAAAATCTACTTTCATTTGTAATAATCCTCAAAATACAGTAATATAATACAAATACGACTAATTCTATACAGTGTCTAATAAGAAAATGCAAAGCATGCACTTTTTGAAAGTTGAAATATTTTCAGCTCGTAATTTAACATCTTTTCTCGTTTTCTTCCAACAATCCCGCGTTTTTCTAACAGAGTATAGAAACTCGAAAATCACATCTTCTAATGCTTACAAATAAATACCTAGAAAATGATGTAAGAATAGTTTGTTTTTACGTTACGAGTCTTCGAATTAGGTTAACAAATTTTAAACAATAACATCAAAATTTTTTTATTGGTTAATTTTAATTAATAAACAAATCGCCAAAACAGCAAATTATAGTTATAATGTGTTCAAGCTATCAGAGGGCAAAAACAAAAGAAACCAGCCCGCTTAACAGCGCTGGCTCACTCCATATAAACAGGCCCTTAATCTAGTGTAATAAAGTGTGATTTGCAGAAGTATACTTCACTGGTTAATGCAAAATCTAATATCACTGGAAAGAGAATTAGACAAAAAAAGAGATAAAGTAGGTTAAAATGTTTGTAAAATGTATAGATAAGTTATACACGGTAGAATGAAGAAGGTAAAAACTGACGTTTCGGATGTTATTCCTTCGCCGGAGTCAAATATGTCAAATTGTATCAGTTGGGACAATGAAGTAGCAGAATGTACTATGTAAGAGATCGTATTGAATACTACTCAATATCAAATACTAGCGACTATTACTTAGTGTTCCAAGGGTTCAACTCTAAAGTTCTCACTGGTTTAATCTAATCAACGTTTTGTATACGCGCCTTTAGTACATTTGTACAATCTATATTAATTTCCTGTATAATATTGCTGTCATGCGAATAAGTGATATTCTGAACGTCGACTATATTAATTGAAGTTTGCATCTTGTTGTACACGACGTTTTCTTACAAGACTTAATATTAACTTACCTGTGACTCTTGTCAAGCTTAGAGCAAAACAGAAAGAGAGAATAATGCCGTACATCCTTGCAAACAGTCACTAGCTAGCACAGCGAACTGTATTATTGCTTAGCGCTTGAAATTCAACACTGTCTGGGGCAACTTTGACACGGAAGTAAATATTAAGTGTTCCAAGCAACATAGGAATTTCCGCCCAATGTGAATAAATATGCCGTATTTAGGTTTTGCATTTATGTTTTTATGTACATCAATTCAAGATATTTAGAATAAGCTGCATCATTTTATTAGTTCGGTTCCCTAATCACTCATGCAGCTTTTACACACAATCCACATTTTGATATGAAAAACAATTTTTTTTTTATAATTTGAAAACCCTCGCCTTCGATTCGATTGAATGAAAGAAATGGGATGAAAAGTATGATTGATAGTTTAATAATACCATGTTTGCAACTAAACTGTTTCATCTTCAAAATATATTGAATCACCTACAGTTTAGTTGCTTATACTGTGTATACTATAAACAAAAAGACAGGCAGGATCAAGTACGTCACTTCATATATGTATATTTTACGTCTCATAATAACTTCCGTGGGATCAGAAGTCTAAAGAAATTAGATGAACAAAATGATCTGATTTCCAGTCTAAAGAAAGAAAATTCGGCTCTAATATCAAAGATTTCAATTATAGAGGCGAATGTTTCTAATCACGATATGCAAATTTCAAGGGAAACCAGTCAAGCTGATCTTTCAACAACAACACAGCAAATTATGCAAAGTCCAAGCGAAACCATTCAACCTGATCTTTCAATAACAACTCAACAAATTCCCCGCGAAGTCTTTCAGCCAGATCCTTCAACTTCAACTTCATCGTTAGGACCCTCAATATTTGAACCGAATTCTCAGTCACAGCATTCGTGGAGAGAAAGAGAAAGAAGATCGAGAGGATCGAGGTCTAGCAACACTAGAGCAAACTCGAACATTTCAAGTAATCAAGGCCCTGCCACTCGTACTAATAACAAGATACTTCTCATAGGGGACTCGATAATTAAACATATACAGCCAGAAAAGCTATCTAAAATGAAGTAATCAAACGGCCATTTCCTGGGAAGAAGATTGAGGATATAAATGTGAACAACATATCTGATGCAATAACCCAAAGTTCAAAGATAATCATACATATGGGTACCAATAATATCAGGGATGATACTGTTGACGAAATCCGCGACAAGTATTCCACACTCATTTGCGCAATAAGATTGATCAACCCTCATGGTCGTATCTATTTATCAAGTCTTACTACCAGACTCGACCTCTCCGCTAGTGACGCTAATGCAGATCTCAACCAAGTCAACGACGCCATTAAAGCCCTTTGTAAATCCGCTAAATGTTACTTCATTAACAACAAGAACATTAACGAATCGTGCCTCAACAACAGCAAACTTCACCTAAATCCTAAAGGAACGGCTTATCTTGCTACTAACTTTATCAATGCTATGAGGAATATAAAGGACAAAAAAAGGACAAAAAAAGAAATACAAACAAATCAGCAAATTTTCAAGACGCGATACATACAATATTTCAGGGACTGAAGGAGCTTCTCCTACCACATCAGTAAATAACTTAAATGACTTAACAAGTCCAGGTGAGACCAATGCCAGTAATTATGCTACAGTTAATTACCTTAATAGTGAACTAATTAATAGAATTAAGCATTGTAGGGGTCTCAAAATCGCTGCATTAAATGTAAATAGTCTACCGAAACACATTGATCAAATTCGAATACTCCTTCAGCATAGGCCTTTTGATATCTTTATAATTAATGAATCTAAATTAGATGAATCAATTAGTGACACAGAAATGTATATCGATGGATTTAATCTCCTTAGAAGGGATAGAGACAGGCATGGTGGGGGGGTTGCAATGTACCTACGTGACTCTATAATATATCAGACCAGGGACGATTTATGTCCTAATGATATTGAAATTCTGTGTGCTGAGATTAGATTACCATCAAGCAAACCTATCCTTATATGCACATGGTACCGACCTCCAAACTCCGATATCAGTGTTATGGATAAGTTTGAAGTTTTCCTTTCCAAATCGGATGATGAGGATAGAGAAATTTTAATACTTGGGGATATAAATTGTGATTTAAATTGTGATTATACCAGGTCTAATAATAGTACCAATACACTTAAATTTATTACAGGCCTTTATGACTTCCAACAACTTATAAAGGAACCAACCAGAATTACTGAGCTGACCAGCTCAACCATTGATTTGATTTTCACAAACCACCCTGAAAGAATCTCAGACTCAGGTGTGATTCACTGCGGTATCAGTGACCATAACTTGATTTACTGTATTCGCAAAATAAATCACCTATCTAACAATAAACAAGGGCACAAGGAAATTTTTTATAGCGACCTGAAGTCTTTTGATGTATGCAAATTTAATGATTGTCTAAGATCTACAAATTGGGAAGAATTCTATGGTTGTCAAGACCCAAATAATGCCTGGGAAAAGTGGTCGCTCACTTTCTCTGGTATACTTGATCAACACGCACCAATAAAGAAAAAACGAATTAGAAATAAACCTGTACCTTGGTTAAACCAACAGATTAAATCACTAATGCATAATAGAGATTACCATAAACAAAAAGCAGCCAAATCCACGGACTCCAGAGACTGGCAAAAATATAAATGTTTGAGAAACAAAGTAACTTCTGAATTGCAAAAAGCAAAATCTCATTACTATAAACAAAAGTTTGAGAAAAATGCAGGCAATGCCAAAAAAACATGGAAAATTATTAACCATATACTGGCTTCCAAACCTAAGTCGTCTAATATTAGTATGATTAAAGTTAATGATACTGAAATCACTGATAAAAATGAAATTGCTGATCTTTTCAATAGTCACTTCTCAACTATTGGTTCAAATATTGCTAACCAAATACCAGATGCATCAGTCTCGGTTAATGACTTCATAGCTCGGTCTGATAGCACATTCAATTTTGAACCAATAACTGACAGAGACGTTGAAGAAGTTTTGAAAAACCTTGACAGCAACAAGGCTGCCGGTCTTTATAATCTTCCTGCTTGGGTTCTCAAAGAAAGCAGGAAAGAAATTATACCTCAACTAAGACATATCTTCAATCTTTCTATCGAATCAGGAATCTTTGTTGATAAATGGAAAGTGGCTAGAGTCACCCCTATTCATAAAAAGGGAAGTACATCTGATCTAGATAATTACCGGCCAATCTCTATCCTCCCATTGGTTAGTAAAGTCTTTGAAAAGATTGTATTTAAACAATTGTATAACTACATGATAACAAATCAGCTTCTCCTTAAAGATCAATTTGGATTTCGACCAGGTCACTCTACTGCCACTTGCTTGATAAGCCAAATTAATGAGTGGCTTCAAAACATTGACAATGGCCAGGTAAATGGAATTATCCAGATTGATCTCAGAAAAGCATTTGACACAGTAGACCATGAAATACTAACTGTTAAACTGTCAGCACTTGGTGTCCGTGGTTTGGCATTAGATTTTTTTAAATCCTATCTCAAAAATAGAGTGCAACAATGCCAAGTGAACAATATTCTCACGTCACCTACTACATTAACACATGGAGTCCCTCAGGGATCTGTACTGGGACCTCTTTTATTCTTAATATACATTAATGATCTCCCAGCATGCCTTCAGCATACAAATGCTTGTTTGTATGCTGATGACACTCAATTCTACACTTCAAGTGTTGATGTAGATGACCTAAGCAACAAACTGAATACAGATATTGCCTTACTTGATGAATGGCTGAGGGCAAATAAACTTAACCTTCATGCTGATAAAACCAAACTTATGTTTATTGGCACTAGGCAAAGGTTGACTGACACCTCAGCTGCAAAAATTTTAATAAACAATCATGAAATTGCCCCCAGTGAACAGATAACATCACTTGGGGTTATACTTGACAAAAATTTAAGTTGGAATGGTCACATTGACCTCATTACTTCAAAAGTAAAATCTGGACTTGGTGCTCTTAGACGTGCCAAGCCATTTGTTTCGAAAGATATACTCAAACAAATTTACAATGCTTTGATAGCACCCCACTTTGACTATTGTGCTGAAGTCTGGGGTGACCTTAACAAAGGCCTAGCAGATAAATTACAAAAATTACAAAACAGAGCTGCTCGAATTATTACCGGTGAAACATATGATGTCAGATCCAGTGACATATTGAAGTCACTGGGCTGGAACCCGCTGCATATCCGAAGAGACTTGATATTGGCAATTCTAATGTATAAATGTCTTCATGAGCAAACACCTGTTTCCCTTCAAAATTTATTCACCAAGCTCGCATCCTTTACTAAATATAATCTTAGAGGCTCAAATTTAAATCTGCATATTGAACGAGTTGATACTGAATATGGCAAGAGAAGCCTTGCTTATAGGGGAGCTAAACTTTGGAATAGCCTATCGCAGGGCTCTAAAGCCATGCCCAGTATCAAATCCTTTAAAAAGGGAGCACTAAATGACTTAATATCCTCCTTTGATAACTGGCATTGACCTCACTTCTTGACCTCTGTATATAATATAGTATATTTGTATCTGCAATTTTTTACTTGAAACTTTATATACATATATATATATATTTATATATTTTTAGCTTTACGACTATCATGTAAATCAGTTACTTCAAACTGTTGATATATTCGTGTTTAAATAAAGATTCATCATCATCATCACACCACGAATTATTAAATTTACTGATCCTTTAAGGCTATGAAAAGACCTACATGCATGCCTTACAAAATATTTACCAGTACGTATGTAACTCGTGATGGGACAACTTACGTGTTTTTACGAATGCGTTAGTATGACTTAAATGTACTGTTTACGGAACCTTTGCGGAATATTTACGATTTTTAAGCATCTTCACGATACAAAAATTTACGCATTGGTGAAGTGTCCCATCACGTACTATACGAGCGCGTAAATGTGCGTAAAAATAGAATTTCCAAACTGTGTTAACTTAGCATTGTGCTCATCTAACTTTCGTATTATCTGTTAATTTGTTAGCTTGCTTTTGTCTATTTTTCCTCCGTTCAACAACTCGGAGTGAGTCTGTTTTCTGAACGTATGGTAATTCTTTCTCGTCTTAGGACTCTTTGTGACTCTGTTCTAAGATTCACTGTACAACTAATAACGCTTAACTGTGCTAACCGCAAACTCTGTTATCGACCACGCTAACTTCCTTTTGGGAGTATTTATAGCTCGTCCGTTAAAAATGGGGCTGACCAGATTCCACAGAAGAGCACATAAAATTACATAATCAAATCTATTTGAACATAAGATAACATAACAAAAATAACATACTTAAATAAGTTCATTCAAAACTAGAAATAATTATGCATAAGTTTAACTAAACGGTGACTATCAAAACATCAAACAATAGGCTTAATAATATATTCAAACTCAATACTAGTAATTGAAAAGAAAGGATAATAATATTCCATGACAATTACTCAGTTTGGAATTGGACGGGAATGCTCGTTGTGATTGTTCAATGTGACCCCTAAAAGATACTAAAGTTGCATCCAGAAGGACCTGATGATACATGATTTTGACGTAGAAACTGAGTTTCCGTGATTGAGGAAACAAAATCCTAAAAGGTACCAACTTAAACTCTGGGAGTCTGGGAAAAACTAAAAGATAAACCTTGTGTTTTTTAAATTATGGGCATTTTTGACGAAGCCGAGGATGCAAAGTTGATCAAATGTGACGGACATTTTGAGTTTTTGGATTCTCTACAATATCTGGCAGTTTTCTCCTAACTTTAAGCCTTTAACGCTGAGAAAAACGGCAAATAACAGCTCAAGCGTACTTGAGATAAAAATTTCCAAATATGGTTAAGCAAAATGGCCGATCGAACAGCAATTTCCCTATAGGAATTCTTTGATATGAGATTGCCAAGTTTGATCCCTAAGTGATATTAAAAATATCAACGCCTTTTGTTTCATTATTAACCTGTCTTATGCGTTACTCTTAACTATTAAAAATACGATAGTCTATAGCTAAAAACGTGCTTTATTACAGTACGTCATTAGTAGTACATGTTTATTTATAACAATCATGCATAGGCACAAGCGGAATATTATGGTCTACTTTTCTAATTTGTATCTCACAAAATGTGGTCCCTATAAAGAGCATTTTGTACACAAATAATACAATGACCAACTTTGATGATACAAAAGGAGCCGGTTGCCCAAAGCTCGATTAGTGCTAATCCAGGGCTAACTCTAAAGGTTTTCTTAAGAGTTAACCCTGGATTTGTGCTAATCGAGCTTTGAACAACCCCGCCCATCAACGTCATACCTGTTAATGTGAGAAAAATCACAACGATTTATAACTAACAACTCGAGTGGAAGTGCATGGATTTTTTTCTTTGTTGATAGATTTTGTGTCTTTTTGAACGAAATCTAACGAGTTTTAAAAGTTTCTTGCAATATGACAATCTTTGAGTGGGGGGTGGGGGGTCGTAAAGTGAACTGGTTTAGCAATTTTATTTTAACAGGATATATATATATATATATATATATATTTTTGACTTGTGAAGGTGGTGTCAAATTTCTTTAGTGTCTCCATAAGAGATGTTGATTTGTCCTCTCATTTTAATTCTTGGGCTGATATTGGATTAGTAAAAATGGTTTGGTCATTACAATGCTGCATCTCAACAACTGTAACCTTGTAGACCTTCTTCTTAGAGGATTGTACCTTGTAGTACCTAGAAAAGAAGAATACGTACGTAAAGACGTGGAAAGTGAACAGGTATTATTGAATGATTAACTGAATGAATAAGTGAATGAATGAATGAATGATTCAATGAATTAGTGAATGAATGAATGAATGAATGAATGAATGAATAAATGAGTGAATGAGTGAATGAGTGAATGAGTGAATGAGTGAATGAGTGAATGAGTGAATGAGTAAATGAGTGAATGAATGAATGAATGAATGAATGAATGAATTAGTGAATGAATAAATGGATGAATGAATGAATGAATGAATGGATGAATGAATGAATGAATGGATGAATGAATGAATGAATGAATGAATTAGTAAATGGATGAATGAATGAATGAATGAATGAATGAATGAATGAATGAATGAATGAATGAATGAGTGAGTGAGTGAATGAATGAATGAATGAATGAATAAATGAATGAATGAATGATTTAATTAATGATTTAATAGTGAATTCATTAAATGAATTAATCAATAAATCAATGAATCAACCAATAAATCTTGACGTGTGAATGAAAGGTGTTTCAATTCAAAAGAATAGAAACGGAGGATAACAGTTATGTAAAAATGTACACTTTGAAATAACTACACATACCATGCAACGATTATGGCAATAATCAATACAAACACAGCTGCAGAACAACCAACGATAATGTAGATGATTTTACTATCCCTTTGAACAGTTGAAGATGATGTTGTATGGGGTAACTCTGTAGTAGATTCACTTCTATACTGGTACATTTTAACTGACAATAGAGATTTGCCAATATCTTGTCCAATACGACTAAGAGAACCGTTGATGACATCAGCAAGTATCTGACCATCAACTGTATTGCTACTGGCCGGACGATTATCTGAAGGGAACTTGACATAGAATGCTACAACAGCATTGTTGTCCAGTATCTGTACTGGATATCCTGGCAGAAGGTGAACATGGTCTGATGTGAACACTATGTAGTTGTTAGAGCGCCTAAAAAAATAAGCAACGAAAAATTATACGCAATTAAATGAAGAGAAAAAAATCAGAGAAAACATAGTAGTTTTATCTAGAAAAAATGGTAGTCATGAGAAAATTGGAGAAATTTTGACAGGAAAATTTCACTAATGAATATTTTAAATTTGTGACACTGCGTAATTGCAAACTGAAACAAAGAAAACGCATATTCTTATGTAAAAGTGCTACAAAGGCATTAACATATGGACCCTTATTTGTAAAATTCGAGAAGCTAGTTGAAAATACGTCAGTGATGACATTGCTATACATTTTTATACATATAATCTAATAGATTACACATCCATTTTCCATATAAAAAGGTGAAATATAACTTTCCTAAAACAGAAATTACGAATACTTGGTTCTTGTAAAACTTACCTTTCTCTACGCCGTGTAGTTAGGCATGTGTTCTCTCTTGCACAATACATGGTCACTTCACGAGACACTCCTTTCTTGAAAGCAATGTCCATTTGAAGATCCCACTGAAATAAAAAAGACGGTTCAGAGAAAGGTTTCGACTGGCAAGGAAAAAAGGATATGTCCAGTAACTAATTTTAAACAGAGGCACAGTTAAACAAAAAGCATTCTTTTTACCGTGCTATTATGATACTATTGATATTACTGATAGCCAGTGCATGCAATTGCTGGACATAGCACATACCTCTGCTATATTCAACTGCTTTACGGTCACATTGACTGAGTTGTACAGATCCTGTTGTGTAGGAGTTGGAGGCGTTGGTGCTGGTGGCTGTGTTGGAATATTCTGACCAGTTGGTTCTAGATTGTAAGAATCCAATACAAACAAGTATGTATTAGGATGCTCGCACAAAATCAACGAAAAAAATCCTTTGGTTAATATCCTTAATTAAGTTAAATTTGTACGAAAAAATATATATTTATTGATTTATTTTAATTTGACTAACCTTGACATCTACCATCAATCCAGTACAAGCCCTCATCACATTTACATTGGTAGGAGCCCATTGTATTATGACAGCGCTGTGATGTTGGGCACTTGAACGTCCAGTCGATGCATTCATTGATATCTGAAAAATATTGTTATACAAGTTCGATTTAAAAAATATCACACAAACTCTAGTTTATCTTGAAGTTTACGAATGCCGAATGTCATGCCCCAAAGTTGTTTTTCCCGTTGGCCTGCCCTGGACAAGTTGCTCAGCTCTAGAAATGTAAAGAGCTACAACGTTCTGAACACTACTGAACTACTATTGTGATATATGAAATGGGCATGGTGTGCAATTTGTGTAAAAGAAGTAGTGAATTGGAAGTTTTCCTTTTTCCGTGATAATCGATCATGCGAAAAAAATTTTATATAAATCATATTCAATATAGATTTTCAATTGGCTTTTCATGTGAAAGGACAGCCAATTTCACTTGCATTGCATTGAATTTGCTCGCATGTCCTCACAAAGATATAGGAATGTATCCTGATATTCTTCTCTATCAGACGTCAATAAATATGGTAATAACGACTTCCATTTTGAAAGACCCGGTAAACACAGTAGAATGTTTGAAAGTGAGTACACTCTTTTTGTAGAGTATTGATGGTTTTAAAGTTTCATCTAAATACATTCTAGAGAAAAGATGCAATTAGGATATTTTGAACCTACGTAAAGAGACAACGATGAGGTTGATCGACTGGGGTGTGAAATTAGTCTTAAGGAAGACTGTCTATGTATTCTGATGCTTCGAAAGACTAAAGCTGCGGTCATCTTAAAAGCAAAAGAACATGGATTTTACACAGTTTTTGTCAAAACACTACTCTCATCTGCACTGGATGTGCTTATTTTAGTTTCAACAAACTAAAAGCTAAACCTGCTATCTCTACTCACCCACGCAAGTAACATTGTCCACACTGAGTCGAAAACCGCTGACACATAAACAGTTATAACTACCAACAGTATTTTGACACAGTTGATTACACCTGTTTTTCTTTGTTTTGCACTCGTCCACATCTGGAAATGTACAAAAAGGAGGTTTCAAATAGAATATACAATTAATTGTGAAATCTTTATACATGACTCATCATAAACTCAAACTGTTTTTTTTTTTTTTAATTTTTGCGCTTGTTTAGACTGTGATATAAGAGGAAATATATTCAGACCAAAATTATGAATTTAAAGTTGTTTTAAATATACAAAGTGATGCATGTTGCTGGCGCACAAAATGTGTCTTTGCTGGATAATATACATTTATGTACCTTTACATGTCATTTTGTCTGACTGCAGTTCATATCCCATACTACAAGCACAAGTAGCGATACCATTGGACTCATAGCAGATATCTTGACACTGATGGTTACCGTCTTTACAAGGAGACTCAGCTGAAATTACAGGGAGAAAATTTGGATTGCTCAAATGTATATGACATTTCAGTTTAAAAAACCATTACGCAAGTACTTACGAATACATTTCTTAGAATCTGTTGGGTCAGCTTTAAAGAAATTATTGCATTTACACCGGTAACTACCAATAGTGTTCTCACACAGATGCATGCAATCACTGGTTGGCTGACATTCGTTGATATCTGAGGAAAATAAAACAAAACTTCACGAATAATATACTGATAACCAAGCATTACTATAGGTTATTGTGGCCAAAAATAACATTTTGCATTCGTTTTGAAATATTCCTTTTTTCCATGTCCATTCTAATAGCTTCCATGTTCACTCTAAACATCATATTTACCATTATTACCCCTCAAAAAAAAATACTGATGAGAATATTGATTCCATTACGTCATCAAATACCCTGCGAGCAGAGTCTTCTTTACTCTTCCCCACGAGAGAGAGAAAGGAAAGAAGACTCTGCCGAAACCCTGTTGCTTTTAATTTGAGCATGCGCGGCGGTTGCTTAGAAACGAATGACTTTTAACGCCTACTCGATGAAATAATATTTCCGGATCCGGTTATTTTCTCGCGGTTTACGCTTACCGTCACTGATTAGGTGACAAAACTATCAAGTAAGCTTGGTTGTTTATGCAAAATGTAATGTCGCGTACGCCTTAAAATCCTCGTTGATAGTTTATAATTCAGATTCCCCTAAAACTCCACTGAAGAAATACCCAAAATCGAACCAGTAGAAGCAACGACAAAAACAAAATGTGCCTCTGTTCCGTAATGAGAATAATTCGCCGAGCGACGAATTCGTCAAACGATGTTGACAAACCGGTTTATCCGGAAGCAAAACTTGTTTTGAGTAGCCCCGATTCTTGGGCTATCGGCACTTCAAAGAAACGACAGGGTTTCGGCAGAGTCTACTTTCCTTTCCCTCAGTCTCGTGGGGAAGGTAAAAGAAGACTCTGCTCGCAGGGTAGTCATCAAAAGATTTGTAGATAAATTAAGTCATTTTCTCAGTTTGGATTTTGGGAAAATTTTCTTCATGATCGAAACAGGTAAATTATAGAGTCGAGAATTTTAAGGCGTAAATATAGTAAGCAGACGTCTATAGCGATACTTAGCTGACGTAATCCTTTGTTATTCATGTGCCAGTGATTAGCTGTTATTTCAATAGAGCTTATTGTAGTTTTAGTTAGCAAATTAACATAACAATTCATTTGTTTATAAACATAAAATAACGCTATTATATGATAAAAAACGTGAATCTCACTCTTGGTTAGAAAAGACACGCGTACCTTCACATGTACGACCATTGTAGCCTATCTTGAATCCTTGTTTACAACCACAAACATACGACCCAGGTGAGTTATAGCAGATTTGTTGACAACCGTGTTGAATTCCAGAGCATTCGTCAATATCTAAACAAATAAGAAACAAGCGTATCCGTTTGAGGCCCATTTCACACGTTGAACATTTGTCACTTCAAATCTAATAGATTAATTTACAATCGTAGAAGTACAAAATAGCTTCCAACTAGAGGAAGCAGGTGAAGAAAAAGACAACAAAGTTAATTAGAGAAGAAGAAAAGGGATAAGTATAAAACTAAACCTTGGCATGAATCACCCATTCCCGTAAAACCTGCCGGACAAGATCCACACTTGTACCCAGTCTCATTGGCGGGTGCTGGAAAGTCTTCGCATTTCACTCCAGGATAACAAGGATTCAAGTTCACTTTACAAGCATCGATATCAGCTTCACAATATTTGCCTGTGTACCCACTAGTACACTGACAGGGAAGGATGGTAAATCTATTTTCATTTTGGCTTGAAGCGTCGATACAACTTGCACCATTTTGACATGCACAAAGTTTGAAGAATGGCTTAAAGACAGAAGAAGCGCCTTTACTGTCGGTGGCAACGATTTGGAGATCGATCTACATGAAAAAAACGATTGCATACATAAAAATTCAATTTGGACCTAAAATAAAGTACCCCAATAAAATCGAATACAAGCATCAATCAGAAGCAAGGCTAACCAGAAAAGGACCAGCAACCAACCAAATGTCAAAATAATAGTCAACAGACATCGCACATATGAATTGTTCATGGGCAATTGCAGAAATAATGAAAGGAAACAGAAATGATAGTATAAAAGCAATATGGTGGTAGTTTGATTCTATTCCTAATGTGTTCAGGTTTCCCTAGTGTTTTAGTGCTGATATCTTTTCCTTATACTGCCAACAAACAAAAAAAATGAATGGTAAGCTTAGTAAACTAAGTCATCACAAAGATCATTTCAATTAACTAAGAGGGAAACTAGCTCGATACTACATCGGACTGCGTTGGTGTTCCTAAAGTAACAGTTGTAAAATATGTAGGTAAATTAGACACCGTATAGTGATGACATTACTGACGTCTCGGACGTTAGTCCTTCTTCCGAGTAATATGTAATATTATAACTCCGACGAAGGACTAACGTCCGATCCGTCAGTATCGCTATCACCACTACACGGTGCCAAATTTATATCCATTAACTAGTTTCACTTACCAGTTTCATGGATACTTTCCAGGAAATAAAAACTGTCAAACCGTCTGTGTTCATCAACCCTCCTTGTGGTAACCCTTTGACATCGAACCTGATAGAATCACCCTCAGGATCTTCAGCTGATATGTTCAGATATTTTGTATTGTTGACCTTCAGCATTATGGCACCATCTGTATTGTTTTGAAACTTTGGTGGAGAGTTTTCTGAGAAAGAGGATTAAGGTCATGATATTGGTCAGCATTTTTTATTATTTTTCAAATAATACTTATTGAATTGCGTTTGCAAAAATTATAAAATCCTTACTAAGTGTTACAGAGTCGTTAACCATCTGTGTTCCTACAACTTTAGTTTCCAGTCCCACTGATACATCATTAGTAGAGGCAGCATCAAACAAGCAATTGACGTCATCACCGCACTTTTCACGCGCCTCGTCTTCAAGTGTTTTGTTGTCAAACTTTAGCTCGTCGATAAACATTGGCACAAATGATCTATTATCAAAGGTGGAGACACTTTCGTTGATGTCGTATGTAAATAAAGTGTTGTTCTTGCTGACTTGCCCTGAAATAGTGTCCATAAAAATGGGTAGTTAGAACTTGTTTTGTAGCTGCACGAATCCTGGACAACGTACAATTCAATCTCATCCACAGGACGAAAGTTATCAAAAATATAAAAATTCTTACTAATACAATCTAAGAGCTGGACAGAAATTTAACCGGTAAATAGCGCTATCCAGGGGTCTGCTTTGGTACAAATATTAATGCTAGCTAGTTTGTTTTTAGATCGTCTTCAACAACCCTTTTTTCAATCCCACCTGCTGAAATGCTTACCAGATGAACAATATTGTTATCAAATGCGAAGTTTTCATAATAATAATATATAATAAACAAATAAGCCAAATGTACAGTTTTGTTGGATGTTCATTTGCTCAAACGTCGTTACACAGGTTGTAATAAAGTTCATTGTACCTACATTTCAATCCAAAGTCAAAGTGAATTGATCTACTTGTTGAATTGGCCGGTAGCACACGTCCACTTGGTGTTGTAAAGTCATCGAGATTGTCACCGTTCCAAGTACCAAGAAGACCCTTGGTTTGATTTTTAAAAGATTTTGGCAAAGCAGCTAGAATGGTTAGCGCTCCTTTGGATTCAGCGAGAGTTACTGAGATTCCAGATGGGTACGTTGCTCTAAACTCTTTTTCTTTTGGTCGAGATATTACTACAGAACCATTAAGTCTTTTAGTTTTGTTCGTAAGTTTATAGAAATCAATGCTTATTCCATCGACAAGAAGAGTTATGTTACCTAAACAAAATGAAAAAAATATCATCATAAAGAAAGTATAAAATATATTTGATTTGAGTTTAATTTCGTTCCATCTTCTACTTCACTGAATTTCGTGTTATCTAATCCTGGTCCATCGCTTGGCCCTGTTTTATTATCATGCAAATGGCTCAGTAAGTACTCAGTCATTACATTGATTTGTCAAATATTATTTATGTACCATTTTTTTCCAAATTGAGCTGTACACTACTACTGTTGACTTCTCTCATCACAGCTGCACAGAATATCGTGGCTGTCCCGTCACCTTTAGCCAGTCTGGTCCTTGTTTGTAGCTGAAAGAAACCATTCCTTGCATCGAGCATAATGTATTCCCCTAGACCATTGAATGTATAGTTTTTACCATCGAGAGTCACGAAGTGTGGATCCCCCCACATCCAACCTAAAACAATACATGAAATTATATCCATTTATTTTTTTTCAGGACTTTTTCCCTTGAAAAGAATATTTCACAAACAATATAACTTGCTTTAACAAAATATTTTTCTTAATTAAGAAATGGAGCATAAGTAGCGTGCATCCATCGAGTTATGGATGCACGCGGGAGGTTGCTAAGCACGAAAAAAGCGTGATGAGCTGCGCGACGCGTAGCAGAGTGCAACTGTAGCTTTTTTGAGTGCTTAGCAATCTCCCAAGTGCATCCATAACTCGATGGATGCATAGCTACTTATCATCCATTGTTTTTATAGCCTAGATAATTTTTTTTAATAATAAAAACTATCATTTTTTGCATTGTTTTCTAGCGCACGTACAACGGAAAAACATTGCGTTGACAGCGCGCGCACTGTTATATCATCCAATCAGAGCGCGCGAAAGGTCGAAACTTTTTGTTTGAAAATAAAATTGACGACAAAGTGCGCGAGGGTGCACCATTGTAAAATGGTTCATAAAAAGGAACCAATCGTAGCGCGCGTAATAACTTATCTATGTTATAACCTAGATATGCATGTCAAATGTATATGACCAAAACGTTTTACAATCTTTGATGTAAACTTACTCCATTCTGGAGGCTCATATCGGCTACAGTCATCAGATGGTCTTCTTTGATAAAACAGATGACATAGATTTGTATCCACACAACAAGACAAATAAGCCAATTTGTCACTGTTAGGACTGACCCAATCCTTTTCATCGTATATTATGTTAGGATATCCTCCACCTGGATGTCCAACTGTTAAAGCACCCCATTGAGAATAGTCATGAGAGTAACAACACCTCTGTTGCCATTTATCTCTTGATATAAATGAAGATTTAGCACATGGTGTTGGATCCGACAACCAACTCCACCGTGAGGAGCTTTTTTCTGGTTCAAACCTTTCGTCAAACCAGGCCTGTCTTGACGTACAAGGACATGGTTCAAGATATTCCAGGAAGGGGCGCGGATCCGGTTGTTTTTTGACCCATTTTTTGCAAGTGGTTTCAGCGTTGGATTTTCTCCAATGCATGTATAGTTGGAAAAGCCATTTGGTCTTTAAACTGTGAGGATGCTTTACAACTCCTTTATTGCGGTCGTTGAATACACTGTGTCCTTTGGAAAGGTCTATATCACCTATAGTGACAGTGGATGATCTATAAATAAGAAATATATCAAACAAATACGGCTGTCATTCGATGGAGTTACTGAGTAGTTTTTAATTAATTGGGGTTTTCTGTCCTTCTAAACAAAAATTTAAAAGCTTGCCAGTTAGTTAAAATTTTTCACTGCAATATCTGGAAGTTTTCAAGTAATGTTTCTAACATTTGTGCAGGCTGTAAACAATAGAGATTCATCAATTAAAACAGAAGCCACAGTCATTACCAAAAAAGGTAAGATTACCAAATATGATAATGTATACGACAATTTTTTAAGAGAATTATTTGATATGACCCGTACATTGATAATGGAGGTTGGTAAAATGACATTCTATTTAATTCCTCTATATCAGCTCGTTTTACCTTTCGTCGATATAGTATCGAAATTTCTCACATTTTCCAGCAATCCACCCAACAACAGGAAGTCCTCTTGCTCCAGTGAAATGATTCCAGTTTTGTCTTTTCAAATAAAACACCATGTTACATTGATTATATAAACCGGTACTAATGCGCAACAAAAGAGCCAGAAACAGGGCCCTGTCTAGAGCATATAAGGAAGCTAAGGGGAAAGCAAGTTACATATCAGTAAAAATATCGCATTCTTTGATTTTATGGCAAAATATACTTTTTTAGTACACAATGACTGGATTTAATCTGTACATTTTTCAGATTTCAGTTCTGAACAATACAGGCTAGGGTAGACTCCCGTGGTTCAATTAAACTAACAGCTCTACGTTTAGCTATAATAGCAATTACCTTGTTGTTGGTGCTGACCATTGTATCCCATCAGTAGGATAGTTATACATGGCAAAAGACACAAAATCATCCGTTATCAATACAGCTTGGAAAGTGTTTCTCTGCAGATGAGAACCATACTTTAGACGGAAACATTTTATGAATAATTTACATAATTTATTAGATTTAGGTATGTCAAAATTTGATCATTCTACACAATTGTAATCCTGTATTGATCTTATTACACATAAATTGTAATTAGAATTATATTTTGTGCACAGAATCCCACAATGAGCATCGCGCTCTTGGAGTTATTGCCTCAGTAAAAAAAATATGTTTAAATAAAAAAAAAATAAATAAAAAAAATAATATTGATTTATCCGTCTTTCTAAATAGAGTTATGTACCGGATTAAAGCTATATATTGTATGCAGTTGTATCAAGGAAATTAGCTCTATCAGGCCTAGTGTAATTTTGCATTTATCTTGTAAAAGTTGTGATTGGATTTTAAATGCTTATTTATCATGTTTTATGTGTTTCAATCGGGGCAAAGATTAGTATATAACCATCATGTACTAAGAGTTGGCAGTTGAACTACAATTTATGGAGAGAAAGCGTTCAATCATTCATATTAAAAGATGATGTTTACCAAATCTTTGGTCTCTACGTTCTGCGTGGAATGACGTAGATTTTCCCATGTCACTACCAGTACCCATGATGCTTTGAAGGAAGCAGGTAAAGATCCATTGTGGAGATTGATTACGTCACTTGTGGCTTGTTCCAGAACCTTTAAAAAATATCACAACTGACTAACTTTAATGCCTCTCTTAACAAATCGAGAACTTCCCTTTTTTTTCTTTTTTGTTAATACTAAATTGTATTAAACAACAAGAATCACTATCAAACAATTTATAATGGCGTATAGTCGTACTTTATTAGACTTGGTTGATTTATCTGATGTTTGATAAACATGGTAATAAACCGTCGACTGAGATCTGTCCGCCAGGCACCAATAAGGAGCCAATATTTTTAGTTGACAAGATTGCTCTGTGTTGCCAAAGTAAACTGGCCAGTGAACATAATAAGGACTCTCAAATCGTAGTATACCATTACGGCAAATCTGAAGCAGAAATGAGTACATATTATTATGACTATAAAACTTGATTTTAGTCTGCATGACGTCACAAAACAAAGATTAAAGGATGGCTGATAAAACAAGCACCACTTATAAAGCATCGGTTAATCATGGGGAGCATATCGATAACTCATCGGGATTTCCTTGGCATGTATCAGAATCTCCTCGGTGACACTTCGACTTCTGCTCGGGAAGTGCTACGTGACTCAGCGGGATCTCCTCCTCGTAATCTCTTCTTATCGGGGGTATAATTCGGTCTGCACTTTACTACTTGCACGCAGTTACCTTTGTAGGCTAAACAAATAAAAGTGATTACTTACAAAGACTTCCCGATGACGTTCAGTCATGAAGAGAAAGCCATATTCATTCAAAGTAACTCTCTTGCAGTATTGCGTATATCGCCAAGTATTCGGAATTGTTTGGTCACTTGCATTGACGCCATACTCATACATCAGCGACATAGGTTCTGTAATAAATGCAAACTATTTCTAAGCTGTTATACTTTATAAGTATTTCAATTAAAATCAAAACGGATAGCTAGCAACAGTTGCCAAATTAGTTAGCACACTACTCATAATTTAGAAGTAAACCGCTCAGTATTGTTCTCAAACTCTAATACCTCCACAATGTTGGTAGTCTCGATGACGATTAATATGTCACAACAACGCCAATGCAACATTGAATCGGGGGAGGAGGGATTTGAAGCGGATGAAAACGGTGTATACATAGAAATAAAATAACAAATAGGAGAAGTTTCGGAAGGGAACGGAAAAAACTGTCGATGTCCCAGCAATTTTGGGTAGTCTGTCTGATGATTATTTTTACTGGTTTCTTACCAGTAGGTTTTTCTTCTGTAGGACGTGTTGTTGGTGCTACAAAAAAATACACAAGATATATCGATGACTAACATGCACTGAGATTACAAATATAACTAGTCAACATGCAATATATAAATCAAGAATGATTGAATAAATGATTGAAAGAAAATGAATAAAAAATCTATTCATCATTAATCCTACTGAATTGATAAATTGATTAATTACAGATTCGGGTTGTACAACGCGCTATCCAGCGGATAAATAAATACCTATTCGTTCAATAAATTCTAAAGAAATCCTACGGAGTGATTAACTTTTATCCAGTGTGTAACTTTTTCAGGCTTCGTACAACTCGCGCTAGGTTAACAACTAAATGAATAAAATTAGAATCAATAAATCGATACAATAATATCGAAACTCAACAACAATCCATTGATTTAAAGATATTGACAGGGGAAAGTATTGACGACAGTTTATTAGAGAGGACATTTTATAGTTGTAAAAATAAATAAATATATAAATAATATTATCTATCAAATAGATTAGTTATTGAATCATAAATACTTACAGATTTGGGTAACAAAGGTTACTGAATGGCTTTCATAACTTGTTACGTTATTGCTTCCAGTAACAAGTAATTCATATGAAGTAGAAGATTCAAGACCTCTAATCGTTGCGTATGTGTTGTTAGCTACAGTAAAGTTCCATACTTGGTTTGATTCGTGTTTCCTGTAAAATATAGTGAACACGCCTCGTCTGTACGCACTTGGTCTGTTCCATTGGACAGAAACTTGAGTATCTGTCATACTTTTGACATTTACGTTCATCACTGAAATAAAGGGAATTTAGAGGGCTGAGATAGCTAGCTTCAAAGTAGATACTTTTTAGATGTTTTTTTTTTTACTATTTTTATATTCCGTATAATACACGTGAATATTTTACGTACAAGATGCCAAACATGAACTAAATTTTAGTTATGAAATAAAAACATCTAATGAGTTATTTATTACACGACGTTAAAAAGAAAAGCTTTGGTATTTTAAATATATATCTCGAAGAAAAAAAACCGCCAAGAAAGACCACAAGTTCTTTGACGAGTGAATTTTCTACCTTTAAGACGGCTTCCAAATGCATATGTAATACGACTGGTTATTTGCATTCTGTTATTACCATATATGGTAAAATGTCGAAAAAAAGAAATAATAACGGGTAATATGCGGATTTATATTTAGTGAAACGACTTTCCAGTGAAACAATAGTGTTTTTTGTATTTTACTATTCCTTCTTCGCTTATTTTTTGAGTATATCAGTGTAAAGTTGTAAATGGCGACTGATACGCTTCACTATTAATACCTAAAACACAAGCGGATTTAGGGTTGTTTTCAGGTGAGAGTGCATAGGCTTCAAGAAGAGATGCACCATCAAGTAAACACGAAAATAGACTGAAACAAAGAGGATAATTTTAACAGATATATGAGAGAACAAGCCATTTGAATCCTTTCAGGAGGTGATGCGCACTCTCTGCGCCCCGTAGCTGGATTTGATATATTATTCGTACTATATTTATGCACGCATTTTTTTTATCATTTCACCTCTGTTGATGTTATCAAGAGTAAAATAAGTCGCTGTAAAGCCACTCTTTTCTACGCCTTCGTCAGATTGAAGCTTTATGACGGCAGATCTTGTTGCTACAACAGCAAAACGGCTTTTTTGACCACAGGTCAAAAGCAGTTCATTTCCTTTGTTGTCGGATACCTTAACAAAGTCACTTGTACTTCGGAAAAAAGAAAAAAAAATGAAAATAAAATCATAATTTGTATATTGAAGTAAACAGATTAATTGCACTGAAAGTGAGCCTTAACTTCTGAAAACTTTGTAAAGCGTATTTAAGCGTATTTCAAAATAAAATACTCATGGATGTAATGTTTCAAGGCCACAATGAACGTGATTTCAAAGCCCGCGCAATTAGTTCCATTCCGATGCGCGGTCGAGGGATGGAACTCATTGCATGGACTTTGAAATCCCAGTCCAGTCCGAAATGGAGGCCTTGAGACGACTTCTCAAACTCATTAAATATTCGAGAGGAATCTTGAAATACAAGCAAAGCAATTTTACAAATATAATTACTGACATTTAGTCAATTATTTTGCTTATATCTACAATTAAACAATGAATGAGCAGTTGCTGCTTCATAGCATAGTTGGTGGGACAATGTCTTAATAAACGAGGACTGCGCGGCTCAAGTCATACTGAAGTTTGATGTTTTTCGTTTACTTTCTAAGCAATTATTTCATTTCCTTTAGTTTCTTTAAAATTAAATATTTCAATTGACTTTATGATTTGTTTCTGCAGTGTCGTAAACGTTTATACGATTCAAGCAGTTTCCTTAATTACAGAGCGGGGCTAGAAAGAGTTCAGACTCCCCTACTAAGTTTGCAGCGGAGCTAGAAATGATCTCTAACTCCGCGACTCAGTTTGCAGCAGAGCTACAATGTTGGACAGTATGACTTGAGACTGTGTGGCAAAAACGCGTATTTTGTATTCAATGCATTTTACACATTCATGTGCATTTTTCAGACATGTGACCCCTTCTCCCATATCAATGTTCTTGCCCGGTTAGCAGCTATCCTAAGCGTCATTTTTAGACTAAAACAACAATGTTCTGGGGGGAGGGAGGAACAGGTTTCAAAGTCTATCAGGTGACCCCAAACAAAGCAATAATTGGATGCATACCTCATGAATAATTAATGAGTTTGCGAATGTCATGCAAAGACTGTAAAAGTGTTTTTGTTCTTTTATTTAATAAAATTATATGAAAATTATAGATGTGATCACCATGGTAAGCCCTTGTTGCTTTTTGGGCAAATGTTAGAACAAAGTATGTTTAAATAAAAAAAGTGCTTTTCATACTTGCAGAAATCTTGTTTGTGAAGTCTTCCCTCAAGATCAAACTCCCAGAAAAGAATATATAGTTTGTCAAACACTCTGGCTGGTGCTATGTCCCACGTATAGTCTGCAGAACTGGGATAGTTCTTTGGATAGTTGGGAGACTCGAATTTCCCTGAAGAGTGCGTAAGTGTTTGATGGAAACCTAAAACAAAACATCTTTAAAATATACAATTTGTTAAAGTAGCATGTGATAGAAAGATGATATATATTATCAAAGAATTGTCGTTTGCGAAGCCATAGCTTCATTTCCATATCTCGAATAGCTTGCCTTATTTAGAAGTACGTTTGAACCCTTTTTGGTGTTTTTTTCCTAACTTTTAAAAATTTAAATTAAAAATTGTCCCAAACGTACAGGAATTGTAGTGAAAACACTACTTAACAGGCCGCGATCTTGCTTATGGTCTAAATGTATTATGAGTTCCCCGCGCGAAAGACAACGATTCTTTGATATGCTTGACTAATTCACGTACGTTTAAAATTATGTAATCACATTCACGTATATTTACCAGTTGTGACGTACACACTACGACCCGGTCCTTCCCCAATACGCGTCAAAGCTGTTACGCTTATCTTGTACTCTGTAGCCTGCTGTAGATTTTTAAACTTGAATTTTGTGGTGTTGCTGTGGACACGGACCATGACAGAAGAGTTCTCCCCCTGGTGTGACTTCTGATGATAAACGTTGTAGCCAACAATGACACCATTACTGTCGACCAGAGTGTTCCAGCTGACCATTACACTTGTTGGTCCAGAACTGACTGCTTTGACGTTATCTGGAGGCTTGCTTGGAACTATTGAATAAGTAATATGATTTAAGGGTATAAGCCTGGTGCCAGTTGAAGGAAGCCTGGACAAAGTTATCCACTGGATAAAGTCATCCACTCGATATAATTTTTTTCAGAATTTTTCCGCTGGATAAGAATTTATCCAGTTGATACCACTATCAAGGCTGCGTACAACCGATCCGTGTTCAAAACTGTAAGGATATTCTGTCAAACATGAGTCATATAGGTTAGAAGGGAAGATGAAAACGTTATAAATTTGTTGACGTATGTATGGGTAATACAACTGTACGTGGTTTCGTTAGAGGAATCCGACTTGCCTTTATCCAGTCTCAACATTGGTTCCGTAACAAAAAATTATACCACATGTGTGTCAAAAAATGATAATTTTTTTTTGCTAAAAATGATAAGGTACACGAAATTGCAAAAAGGTTGCACGTTACGCTATTTATTGGTCTAATAGAACAGAATTGCATTAAAATGTCAATGAATGCAAGATAAGAAATATAACGGATGCCAAACACAATTTTTGTACTTTAAAGGGGCCTCCAAAAAACGGCCTCCGAAGTCACGGAAATAGTTTTGTACAGAATTGAAATTATCTATAAAGCAATTGCCTCAATAATGCCTAAAGGAGAGCCTCAAAGGGCTCCTTGTATTGAGTCAAGAACAAAAATAGTGACATAAAAAAACGCCAGAATTTAAGACATAACACTGTTGGACTTCATTTGTTCAAATATTACCATCTTCCAGGCTTCTGGCAATCACTGACTGACTTTTCCAAACAGTCGAGTTCAAGCTTGTAACATTCCTGTAAGAGGCATTGGACGATCTTTCCAAAAATGCTACCACTTCAACTTTATACTCTGTGTTCTTGAGAAGGTTGGTAACGACCGCTTTTGATTTATTTCTGTCTGTCGTTGCAGTAAATATGTTAGAATGCTTGTTTTGGGAAGTACAGACGGCAATAAAGTTCTTAACAGTTTCTTGGCCAGGGTATGCGCTCCATTGTACTTCCATAGATGTTGAAGTTGTATTGCTCACAGAGACACTCCAGGAATCCTTAACAAAAGCTGTATAGACAGATAATAGATACAGTTACTACAAAACAACATTGAAATAGCGAGTAGAAGAGGTCTTGTCTTGCTTTGTTCAAAAGAACACGCTGCAAAGTGACGAAAGCAAGCGAAACGTTTTTTTTTTTTTTTTAATAAAATGTTTTAGAATATATTTAATTGTTCTGCAATTTTGCGAGATTTTACGTTTCCATTCATAGATTCAACCCAACTATGCAAGTGATATTCAAATATTTACAGTGGGAATACAAAAACTGTGACCAGACAGAAATATTTCAGGAATGTTGTTATTGTTCTTTGTTCAATCACAGGCAGCACACTAATGAACCCTAACCGAAAAGTAATTCTGATTGGGTAAGAGAACATCCCTGAAATATTTCGGTCTGGCAGCGGTTGTAATTGTTTAGGTATCATACAGTGCTCACTAGTCTATAGCACAAAACGATAGTTTGTTTTATCTTAATATCCTTACTATTATTTAGTCCACTGTTAATAATAAAAAAAGACAATGCAATTTCAGAACGCCACCACCACCACCACCATCGTCCCAAAAAGAATTCGATTTTAACAGAACCAAAGGCAGCAAAGGTAAGGGATCGTGTTGTTGTTCGGCACAAAGTAGTGATAGGTTGCCCTTGACCATCACTAATGCGTAAGTAGCTTTCCCTGTCAACAGAGCAAATAATGAGATTGTTAATATAGAAAACAAAATGCTTGGGCTTGTGATTCGGGCCGAAATGCATTAGGATCAGGACTACAGGATTAGATAAATCTAATTGAAGTTCTAATTGAAGTTCTAGTGTCCCTTAGCTAGTCTCCCTCGCATCCGTTTGATTTTGTCGAACAGACCGGAAACGGATGCGAGGGAGACCAAGTGTCCCTTGATTTATTTATTATTTTCATTTCCTAGTAAACAACAATATCTCAAAATTCAATAATAAATATCAGTAAAATTACTGAAGGGGATGGAATGAAGAAATAATAAAGCAAGAATGAAAAGTTTAGAAAATAGTTCAAAGCGAAATATCTTACAGTCTTTAATATAACAACAGATATACAAGAACTGCAAATAAACTTTATATCAAATAACGGCCTCCATTTACGTTTTGGCCGTTTTTTTTTTTATTTTATTTTTTTTATTTTTTTTTTATAAAACTCACAAAGATCCATAAAAAGAGTGATACGAGACCGGTCATTATTTATCGCCTGGGGCGCGGATGAATTTTTTTTTTTTTTTTTTTTTTTTTTGGGGGGGGGGGGGGGGGGGTCAGTTCATTTTTATAAAAGCAAAAGGGGGAATCAGACGGAAATCACAGCTTTGAAAGGGGGGATCATTTACAATTTTACAGTCTGCAAAAAAATCCTCCGGACGTCCCCCCCCCACCCCCGCAAGCGATAAATAATGACCGTTATCTAAAAAAAACCCTACTAAGCAACAAAATCACATTCATTTAGGTTACCTGCAGTTAGAAAATCTAACATCCAATGTATCCACGTTGATCAAAATCAACGAGTTAGAATTTCCTCCTTGTATGTACCATGTGCAATTGATATTATTTAACCAATGCCAATGATAATAGTCAAAATATTTCAGTTCGATTTTACCATTCAACTGATGTTTTATGATACCTCCACATCCTGTAAAAAGTGGCACTGATTAGTAAACTGCAAGATGAACACGTTAAAGATGAAATGTTCGCTCCAAAGGAAAGAAATGGAAGTATTCAATTTATATATATACGGTATTTTAGAATGACTTACCCGTGAGAAATGTCTGATAGTAAAAACGTCCAGTCTCATTTGCAGTATAGCCAGCCACAGATATTAAGTAAGCATATCCAAGTTGAAGATCTCTTAACACGATATTGGTTTTATTTGTTTTAGTATCGTTATATATTTCACCAAAGTAGTGGTAGTGGTACACCCTTACTCTATAGCCAAGCAATTTACCAAAGACAAACTTGTGTGAGATTGGGTCCCATGTTGCAACAGCTGTAGTCCCGTTAACAGCCACTTTCAAACCAGAAACATACGGTATTGGATCTGTACAAATAAACAACAACAGATAATATAAAAATTAGGTAAACCTAATAGCGGAGCTCCGATTTAATGAAATGAATTATTCATTCAATCATTCATTCATTTATTCATTCTCTACCAATTATCAAAATTGTTGATCAATCAATCAATCAATCAATCAATCAATCAAAAATGACTATATATAAAAAAGCAAACAAATAAATGAATGAATAAATCTATTTCATTAATCATGAACAGATATTAACATGGAAAGGTATAATATTTTTTTTTTTTTTTTTTTTTTTTTTTTTTGCTGTTTTTCTTTTCATAATCAAATAATCCATTCAAATATTCATATATTTATGGATGCGACAACATTTAATTATATGCAAGAAATATGCACGAAAATGCGAAAAATACCCGACCGTATTTTGTTAGTAACAGTCAACTAGCTTCCTTTATGTTGTAATCATGGTAAAAATCGCACTTGTCAATTAAAATTTATTGTCCAATGAGAAGTTTAATAGAAAAGCACTTACATGGCTTCTTCTTTGAGTTGTAAACAAATCTCCGCGCCGATTCGCTCGCTCGTTATAAAAATCGACGAAAATTTCACTTTTCTGGTAAAATGTGTAATAATTAAATTCTTAGTAATCTAGCTATCTAATACGGCTGTGCATTTTATAATAATCAAATGTGAATACTGCGTAACTCGTTTAAAGTACACTGACGAATACAAAGTTTTATTGCAATTCAATAACAAATCAAAGAATTACAAAAATCAAATTAAAAATAACAACAAGAAACACATAAAGATCTCAGCGATTGAGAAATATCCTACAAAAAGGAGTAAATAGTTTGCAGGAATTATTGCAGACTGCTTATATGTTGGTGGTAAAAAAGAAATTAATTAAAGGAAGATCGGAGAAAAATGTAAACATACCGGCGCCACGTTTCTTGTCCTATTCTGTCACTTTTCCACTGAAATGTTCGTCCTCAGTGCTGATTACAATAAACTTGTTCATGTTTTCAGAACTTTAAAAGTGAAAAAAACATTTTCACCGCCTCTAAAAAGTTTACACAGTTCAACAGAACGGCCGGCGTAGTATTGCTAGCTCGAGTTACGTCAGTTGCCCGACCACACATTGTGCAAAATTTGCATTTCCATCCACTCCCTGAACTGGCAGTCCTACTTTGTTAACATACATCGTGTATGAAAAGTTATTTTTCGTTGTGAATAGTTGATAAATCTGCATTGATCCTAAAGCTCTCCGTGTAATATGAATTGCCCGTAAAAATTGATGAATGAACAGGTGAAGTCATCTTCGTGATCGAGTGTTCATTTTGCTTTTCACCTCTTTTGAATAGCTGCAAATGCACAATGTCAATTTTACTTTTAAGAGTAGATTAGTCGATGAGTAATGATTGAAAAACGCCACAAAGCATCCACGAACGCGAAGAATACAGTCGTGTTTACCAGCATTTTGCAAACTCGCCAAATAAACTCTTCCAGAAAATATAACTTGTAAAAAAATCTCCATCTTTGACGACTTTTAAGCACCAAAGAAAATTTTAACAGCTCTACATGACTTCACATTAATTTTGACTAGTTAAAAACATCGGCACGGGACTTGTCAGTGTAAATGTTTTGAAGCTTTTCTTCGTTGAATCGTAGTTCTTTTTCCAATTGCAAATTCGGTGTACGCGACTTTGTTTCTCTTTCTCAGTCAAAAGATATTTTAGCTGGCAGGTTAGCTTGACTATTTTCTTGTTCTTTGTCCATTTTAGAAATACATTTGTAGAAAGTTTCAGTCAATAAACTGTAAAAAGTTGATTGTGAATTTTGATTTGTGGAGATCAGTAAATTTTGTCAAAGATTTGGCGCCCACTAAAAATGGTCAGCGACCTCGCGCTTAAGGGGCACGGACGCCGGACGGACGTATGTACGTATTACGGACGCGCGGGCTTCCTGTGTCGGTCGACGAAAACTCAGCTCGATGGTTTACCATATTTTCTTAATTATGGTGCTCCGCCTGCGCGGGCCTTCGGCCCGCGCGGAGCTCCGCTATAATGCATATTTGCTTTAATGTTTTTTTTAATATATTTACCAGTATCAAAGGTTGCATTGTAAAAAGTTGACCAAGCACGATGGATCATATGATTTTGAGAGGGTTATCTGAAGATGTCAAAATAACTTTTTTGCGGCCCCCAAACAAGAAAAAAATATCGTGCACAATAGTTGCCAAGGGAAAAGCATCGTGCATGGCTCGAAGCAAAAACTACATGCAATTTTTGTTTATACCCAAGGGGATTTCTGCTGATAGTGATAATTATTTTGTGAAAACGCACTTTTGTATGCTTGCGCTGAAAATTTGAAAATGGGCAACATTCAACAAAGAACTACGGAGCTTAGTCATCGGGAAACATTTAAGCTTTAATTTGCTCTTCGGCTATTATGCTATTACGATATCTAGCAAGAAACGGGTGTAAATACACAACACCTATTTAAATATGTCTTAGAAAACATTATTTCCAAATGATGCGATGAAATAAAAATAATAAATGCTCGTTTTGAATTGCGAAATAAAGCCATTAATTTATTAGTGGTCAAACCCCCACTTTTTCTCTATGGAAGACTTGGGTAAGTTTAACATGTTTCACAGTTTTTCCTTGACACTCTTTTCAGAAATACCTCGGGATGAAGAAATGAGATAAATGACGGAACTCTTAACATCGAAACATGCGCATAACTGTGCATGCACAAATCAAGACAACTGAACTGTCTATGTTTGTTTTAACAACGTATTATTATAATTTATCGTCTGACAAATGTTATGCGCTTGTGATTTATAATTATAGTATATTTCTTTTTAATTTCGGGTCTGTTTACATGAGGTAGGGTACCCCTAGTAGTAGGGATGAAATCTTTTGTTTTCTAATCCCATAACCAAGATTTCATTGCTACTAAGTAGGTTCACTCTACGTCATGTAAACAGGCCCTTAATGAGAAACGCGTATTTCAGCCCGTGTTTATTTCCCTGTGACAAAAAGTTCGCTTACAGTTCTTGTGATATAGATTCTACTTACACAGGTAATGAGTGCCAGAGAACGTCGCTTGTGTTGTGTCGTTGCTTGTGAAACCCTGAATGACCAGATTTAGATATTGTCTAAATGGAACTTGACTTATTATTATCTTTGTTATATTAGTTTTGTGCATTTGTAGTAGGTCGTCGGTGTAATAATATCTCAGCTGTATTTTGTATCCGAGGATAGCCCCTCTGGCGTGTTGTTCGGGTATTGGATCCCAACGAGCTTCCAAAGTATTTACATTGATTTTGGAAATTCGTACATTAGTAGGACCTGGAATGGTAGCTGTCAAATAACCATAACCAAAAACAATCAGGCACAGTAATGCAACGAAACACATTCTAAAAAAATATATCTAAAAAACAGCAAATTGAAATTAACTAGATGCAGTGGTGTCTCAGCCCGGGGGGGAAGGGACTCCGGGGATAAACGATCGGGGATGCTCGTCGGAATTTTTCAAATATACCCCTAAAAGATACCAGACGTTTTTCGAAAGGGCGTGGTTTCGCAAATTTTTCATCCTTAAAAAAATACCAAAACCATGAGTTTCAGTGCTATTCACCCCCTAAAAGATACCAAAAAGTGAGAATTTGGCATTTTTTTATATTTTAAACCCTAAAAGATACCAAATCGCTGATTTTTACCCCTAAAAGATACGACGAGCATCCCCGATCGTTTACCATCGGAGTCCCCCTCCCCCCTCCCCCCTTGGGTGTCTCAGACTTTATTTATAATACAATTTTGGCTGAAAATACAAAAGAAAAAGAAAATCAAAGTTTTCCAAAAAGGTACTGTAGCAATATCTGAGCTCATTGTATTTACATACTCACTTGTTTTGAAGTTATAAGAGTGAGTATAGGAACCAGTTTCATTGGCAGTATAGGCTCGAACTGATATGTCATACTGTTTTGCCCAATCCTTGAGACCTCTTAACACAACAGAGGTATTGCTCGATTTCAAAGTTCTTTCGAAACGCCAATGGTTAGTAAAAATGTAAAGTCGTACATCATATCCCAGCAGTACACCCGGGACGTGTTGTTGGGGGATTGGTTCCCAGCTGACTACTGCAGTAGTTAGATTTATTGTTTGCACTTGCAACCCAGTAGGTTGAGGAATATCAGCTGAAAAAAGAATTGATATTAATTGCATATAAATAATACAATTTACTTGACATATAGGGGTTATTGCATATATCTACTTGCCGCAAGGAGGCTGAAATACATTCAAAAAAAATCGTTTTGTTTGTTTAAATTACTGTCAACCTCTGTAAACTCATATCGCAAAATAAATAGGCGATTTGCAAGATGACATAGAAGACTAACACCACCAGAGTGCTTTTGACTTTTTTTTTTGTATCGTAATTAGCAGGTCTGAATGGGGTTTAGTGTTTAGTGTTATAAGCCCACGTTTTTTTTTTTTTTTTTTTTTTTTTTTTTTTTTTTTTCATGTTTGGTGTTACATTGTCCATTATTTTAATATTTGGTGTTTTTCACAGTTATGAGACCTATTCAGGGAAAAACGCAATCTTTCCAATTGCCAGCGTCAAGAATCAATCGATGACCATGGCGGTGATGGCACCACTCGTAGGTGTGTATAGAACTGGTGGAGGTTCGGCTTTTTAAACGACAACGAAGCAGGGTTACTTTTGACCTTTCCAAACCGTAAATTGTAACCGCTGACAGAAAGCATCTCACAGAATTTCTTGGGCTGAACGGCAATGTTTGGATTGGCTGATTTCGATCTGAAACTGTTTAGACCTAACCGCATTTCAGTTCTAGAGAACTATAGTGTTGTTACACAGCAGCAATGTGAAGTAAATGCGCCATTGCTCTTTAATAAGCTTTCCGAAATTCACATATGGCAAATGGTTGCTAAAAACTGGTAGTCAATTATTTCTCTTAAACTTTGAAACCATTTCTCATTTTAAAAGATACACAATTAAAACATACTTAACTTAATTCTCACTATATATAATTTACTCTTATTGTCACTTTGTTGATTATTAAATACAAGACATCAATACTAAAGTATAGACGCTATAAATAAAGGTGTGGTTATGGTAACACCGTAGTTTATGCATTATAAAAATATCACTTCAAAGAGCATATATCACAATGAGGACGATTCCAAACTTTCATCACTTTAATAATCAAAATTGACAGGTGTTTGAAAAGATTTGAGCGAGAATTAGAATGTTTTCCATATCTTTCCGTGTTTTCCATGCATTGCAAAAGCTCACAGCTTTGCAGTTATTCGACACTTAAAATTAAAACTCAAATTACTATAACGATATACTCTTTCTTTTGGTCAAATCAGATTTTTAAAAACATTGAAAGGTTAAGGTACTCATTCCCAGTCCATCTGCTCTTTTTTATAGCGTCTATTACTGTACTTATAAAATTCATGAATAATTAATGAATCCAGAACAATGAAAAATCACTACTGTGAAGGCATCTGTATATCTGATACAGAAGTCGTCCTGATTTGCATAAGGTTTAGCTTGAAATATCTCGGCCAAATTAAATCTAATTTCGAAAATATTAATCTAAAATAGCAGCATTAACCTAGACATTTCATAAGTAATATACAATATTCCGATCTGTATGGAATATAAAATGTCTCGCCTTCGGCTCGAGCTCGACATTGTATATTCCATACAGATCGGCCGCTCATATTGCATATATTACAAATATATGAGCTACTACACCTTTTGCTGTTCATTAGCAACACAGAAACATTCATTAAGCGAAAGACCATTGTTATTAACGCGATGGGCCATCTTGTAATGTGAACAACTATTCAATACGAGTAGTGGTTCTTTAGAAATACATTGTTTGCAACCATTGTTTTTGTTCTTATTGAGTGTTTGTTCACGTTGTCGAATGCTTCTTCACGCTAATTAATGGCAATCAGCTCTTTTGCTTGAATGAATGTTTCAGTGCAGTTAATGAAGAGCAAAAGGTGTAAAATGCACTGACGTTTAGGAAGTTATAGTTACTCCGACGAAGTACTGACGTCGGGCATATTCGGAAACCTAGGGACATCTTCGGAAGCATTCGGACATCTTTGAGTCATTTCGGTCAAAGGTAAAAAAGGAATATAAAGCTTTAGGCACAACACAGATAATAATTGCGCGATTTTAGGGCATCCAATTTGTCTTGGTTATGCGGAAAAAAAAATACTATAGCGATTCTTTCTGTTAGTGTTATTTTGACAAAAAATTGTAATGTTATATAGCTAAAAAATAAGTGTGTAGTGTTATCGAGGTTTCCCCCCATTCAGACCCTCTAATTAGTGTAGATTTTCTATTAATCTGCACAAAGATTAAAACTTTGAATATGAAAGAGAATTCGCAAAGAATACTTGAAGTGGTAGTAGAATGACGTCATAATGCAAATCGCCCATTGTTATTGTGTCACCCAGGTTATATTGACTAAGGCAAAAGAAGGGCTTGGAATTGTATCGAATTCATTCAGTTCTGACTAGTAATTTCGCTTTTATCGAGAGTCAGTTTTCTCTCAAGTTTTATTCATTCAATTCAATTCAGTTTTTTTCAGTTTTGTTTATTCAATTATGACTAGAAATTTTGCGTTTATCGAGAGGCTTCTTTCTCTCAAGTTTCCGACAAGTTTTATTCATTCACACACAATAAATACATTGACAATGCAAATTAAACAAAAATCAATTGACACAGTATCATTGTTTTAAAATAAATGGCTATACAGACAAGGATGTTTTGTGTGTGTTGCTGTTAAAGTAGTACACACTTTCTCTTCTCATAAATCAATGTTAAGGCCTCACTGATGCGTTCGATTTGATTCATCAAAAATTTCTAAATAGTTGATCGTTAGGCCCGATAAAATTAAAAGACGGACGAGTCTGCTGAACGTTAACATTGGGTAAGAATTCACTAGAATGCTCATACATAACAAGCTTATGCTTATGTGAGTATATGGGTTTGACAAAGAAACAAACAAACTTTAAAGTTTATCTTAACAAATCACTTAGGACAAATCATTATTTAAGTAGACTATATTGCAATTAAATTATATACCATGCAAACATATTTTACACAGTTTCAGCTTACCTCTGGTTTTTGTCAAGCTTAAAAGAAAGCAGAAACAGAAAATAAAGCCGTACATCCTTGCAAACAGTACTTAGCTCTGCGCCGTGTACTAATGTGTAGCGACTGTAATTTCACGACACGGAAGTAAATATCTCGAACGCCTCAAACAAATTAGCGTAATTTTAATTAAGATGTCACGTGATCATGAAAAATTCCTACGTTGTAAATATGTTTTATACTTCAAATACTTCGATTTTAGCAAACTTAGAGCGGCTCTTTAGAACAATGAGAGAATTAGTTAAGTGAGTGAGTGTCGCATTCTCAGTTTTGCTTTGAAGTTTTTGAATTCTTCGAAATGAGTCATGGGTTTTCATTCTTGGTTGGTGGCCAGACTTCGCATTGTCTATAGGAATATGTACTAGCACGTTTTGGTTGAAGTAAGGGTATCATACCCTGAGAAAACCCAAGTTTTGGATTAAGTGTGGCTCAGTTTTAGTTTTAATTTGAGCATTATCTCACGCCTCAATTTTAAACTGATATTTGAAAGCAGTTTCAGACTATTGACTGGGAAAATAAATTTGATTTGCGTCATGACTAGTTATATTATTCATTTGTCCTAACTTATTATCTCCTCTATTATTATTATTATTCTCCTGTGGATTTACTAATTAAATACATAATAACTACAAAAGAAAAAATAATGCATACTGTGTACAATTTAGTAACTCTTTCAGAGCTTATGAAAACAACTATAAATAGAGCTAAATAGTGCAATTTTATTTTATGCTTATTCTCTTTTCTTGTTTTCTTTTTTCAAATATTTAATGGTCCGTCCCTTAGAGTTTAAAGTATAAGATTTGCTAAATCCTCACTTATTGGCATCTTTTAGGGGTTGAAAAAGAGGCTAATCAGAAACAAAAACGTAAACAAGTTTGCACGACGTTTCGACAATGAGAAACGGTTCAGTTGACACGACAGTCTGATTGTTCTGCTATACGGATCAATGAAGATCACGTAAACAGTTTGCGTATTGAGAGTTTTCTTGAATAAACATCATCTCGTATATGAAACAGTCAAAGTCAGTTGTTTTGCATTCTTTCAGAATTGTGAAACATTGATCTGGGATTTTGTTTTGAAAACCATATTCTCCCCTTCGATGTTTGCCGATTGCAGAATGTTGATATTCTTTTTAACTCGTGGAAATTTGCGAAGCAAATTCCACGAGTTTTTCGAGTGATATGGGCTTCGACATCGGCAAGTACTTCATGTATACCGATCACAAAAATATGCATAGAAATAACTGTACAAAAGGAAATATTAAAAGAGGAGAAAACGAATGATATCATGCACAAATAAACTAAATAAGTAAAGTTTATAAAATGAATGACTTCTTAACAACAACTTCGAATAACAATATGATATATATGTGTGGACATTATCACCAAGGACTACACAAAGTACTTGGCTAAATTTGTCATGCCTCGACACATTCCTGTGTAAACTTCCGGTAAACCGCTGACTCAAGTCAACATGTGGCTCAAAGCTCAACAGAACTTTTTTATTCGTTGAATATTACTTTCTTCTTTCTTTCTACTTTACTGTTCCGTGAAATTGGTATCAATGATCATCGAAATACGTGTGCTTGAACAAGACTGAACGCATTTATTGGAATATTATGGCGAAGTTTATCGATGTTATCAACTTATCGTACTGAGGGGAAAACGAGCTTGTTCACTCTTGCTATGAGCAGTCTTCAAAATGGATCGATTACAAAAGTACATGGCTCGAAATGAAAGAAGAATGACAAAAACAAAAGTAGAAAGAAGATAAACAACTTTTCAGCAATTCTTTGGATTCTTTGGACGTCAACTTTCCAGGTAAGAAATATGTGCATACACAATACAACCTTGATGATCAAAATATGTTTGTTTTGACATATTACTGTTAAAATGAGTAATTAATCCCAGATTACCCCCTATTGTGATTAGCTAGATATAGAGCAAATACATGTAATGTGATCAGTTAGCAATCTATCCTTGTTATATGTACATCCGCTAGCTGCTCTAGAGATATTCTAAATTTACAAGATGTCTCTCCGAAAATCTTCTCGCAAATCAAAATCTAGACATCAAAACCCCGACTACCTGTTGGGTACCGACCTCGACGCTTTGTCCAACCACCTAGATGATTTAAACGAACTACCACAGCCACCAATTGATGTTGTTGATCCACTACCTTCCACGCCAACACGACACTCTCTAACCGCTACTCCCACAACGAGAAACATCGACAAGGAGATTCAATTAGAATCTCTACGTCATGCCAATCTTAAACTCCAACTGGAAGTTGCTCAAGTTCAGTTGGAATTAGCCAAACAGCGTACCACACCACCCGACAACGTGGTCACTAACTCCAACCCGTTACAGCATGTGCTGGGAACTCCATCAGCTCCTCAACTACCTCAAAGCAATCCCACACTCACCGCTCCTACAGACCTCCGCGCTACAAAGAAGAAACCATCCAGTCTACTACCAAACGAGTACATCTTCTCTTCCAAAGGTACGATTGATTATGATCACCTTGACATTTCTGAATTTGTTTGTGGTTTTCTTGAGTACACTACTCACCAACCAGTCACCGCTCAAACCGTCTTGTTGCAATATCTCCAGCTCTTGATGGAACGCGCAGGTACCTACTCGTGGGTTAGCGTCCGCAATTTCCACTCTTCGCTTAACAACGCTGTCGAGCGCGGGCGATTGACTTGGTCTGATCGTGATACCATCCGTGATCGCGCACAAACTTTCTTTACCCATGCTGATCTCCGAAGCCTCCATGGACCGTCCAAACTAGGAACCAATTCCATCGCACAGCGCCGAAAGGATTCACTATGCCGCGATTGGAATCATACTGGTAAATGTAGCTGTTCCATCCCCGAGGCTACTTACAAATCCACGCATCGTTGTCGTGTTTGCGAGGCCGAACACCCAATGCTAACCTGCTCTAAGCGCAAGTTTCCTATTCCGACGACCACAAGTAAAAACGAAACGAATCCAACCGCAAAGAACTGACTATTCCCCGAAATCAAGGCAGCGAACAATATACGAGCGTTCCGCGTGCCTAATTTTCGGGGTGCTCGTTTGCCAGTTTCTACGGACTTCAACCTGGACAATTGGACATTTTACCTTGAACACTATCACGACAAAATTGTTATTGATTTTTTACGTTACGGTTGGCCTATTAATTTTACCGGACATCTAGCGACTTCAACTTTTCGAAATCATCCATCCGCTCAGAAGAACAATGTTTATTTACACTCTTGTGTACAAACTGAACTTATTCATAACTCTATTTGTGGTCCCTTTCCGTGTAATCCCTTCGATGTGGACTGTGTTGTTTCGCCTTTACTGTGTGTGTCAAAACAGTCTTCTTCTAAATTACGTGTTGTACATGACCTCAGTTTTCCAGAACATCAATCGGTCAACGCTGGCATTCCAACTAATTCTTATCTTGACATTCCATTCACGTTACGACTTCCTGGCATTGATCGCTTGGTCGAATTTGTCAACAATGCTGGACGCGGTTGTCACGTATTCAAGAAAGATCTCAGCAGGGCTTATCGTCAGATCCCAGTTGACCCAGGAGATATTCATCTGCTGGGATTTCAAATTGACGGTCAGTTGTATTTCCACACGCGTTTTCCATTTGGACTTCGCTCGGCCACCCTCGCATGTCAACGTACTAACAAAGCTGTTGTCTACATTCTGAACAACATGGGTATTTCCGTGGACGTGTACATCGACGACTTTTACGGTGCCGCCCCATCAACTGATTCTTTTTCTGCTTTCAATCGTATGACTTCGCTATTTCGCGAATTGGGACTTGCAGCTTCTGACGATAAAGACGTGCCACCGTGTACACGCATGGTTTGTCTTGGTATCGAAATAGATACCAACACCATGACTTTGTCTGTACCCTCTTTCAGAGTACAAGAACTACGACATGAACTCAAGAACTGGCTGTCAATGGACACGTACACCAAACATGATTTGCAACGGCTACTCGGGAAATTATCGTTTGTCTCCGCTTGCGTGAGACCAGGAAGGATATTTATGTGTCGTCTTTTGAACGCTTTACGCAACATTTCCTCCCGTCGTGACAGACTGATTATTGACAGCGATATGAAAGCCGATATTTCGTGGTGGATTTCTCTTCTGGATCTTTACAACGGAGTTTCTGTTATCCCTGTTAATGTCACTATTGCTAATCCCGAAGTTTTCGCCACTGATGCCTGCTTGGACGGTTGTGGCGCTCTATGTTTTAATGAGTATTTCAAATGTCAATTTCCTGCTCATTTACGCTCTCGACATATCAACGAATTAGAGCTAATTACCATTGTTATCGCCATTAAACTGTGGGCCCCACGTCTACAAGGACGCTCAGTGGAACTGGCTTCAGACAACACTACCTGCATTTCAGTGATAAACAATAAGCGTTCCGCTCATCCGTTCCTACAGCACTGTTTACGGGAACTCTGGCTGTCATTGTCTCTCCATAACATTGCCTTATACGTACGTTACGTTGCCAGTCGCGACAATTTCGTCGCCGATATGCTTAGTCGTTATTTTGTCGATCACTCTTGCCGTGCGCGTTTTGACGACTATTCATCTCGTCATGATTTAAGCGAAGTGGTTATTGCGGACTCGTTATTTGATTTCACATTGCTCCATCCTTGACTTTACTCCCATATATATATTTTTCCGTTTTTTTTTTCTCTTTCAGACACTCTTCGTTCGCTACACGAGCAAGCTTATACCATTCAACAATTCGCTTATCAAGATTCTACCAGACGTAACATGCGCTCACAATTAAATACCTATTTACAATTCTGTCATTTTTATTCGCTCGAGCCTTTTCCTGTTACAAAATGCACCTTCATGCCATATCTCATTTTTCTCTCACATCGTCTTTCATCTTATCGCTCGTTACAGAATTATGTTAGTGTTCTAAAACATGTCAACCGCGCGCTAGGTCTCAGTACTAATTTCATGCATGATTACGATTGTTCACTAACTCAACGAGCTTTACGACGTGTATTAGGTGACAGAGTCACTCAGACTCTGCCTATCACGATTGAAATTTTGGTCAGTCTTTGTCGTACTCTCAGTAACGACAATATTTTACACATTTGCATGCACGCCGTTTTTCTCGTCGCGTTTTTCTCTTTTCTTCGCGTTTCAAATTTATTGCCTTATCGATATACAGACGTTGCGTCACAAGATCAGCTTTTTCTTCGTCGGCGCGATGTTAAATTTTCTGATCAAGGATGTTTTTTACGCGTTCACAAAACTAAGACCGTTCAGTTTCGCGAGCAAATTTTTGAAATACCACTTCCTCGTATTCCAAATTCTGTTGTTTGCCCGGTTACAGCTTTACAACGCTATATTTCTTTAGTTCCTGCAACATCGGATAACCCGTTGTTCGTATTACCCAATAATCTACGCCTAGTGCCGGTACTAGTAAACCAATTTAATTCATTTCTGAAGCGTTGCATCTCCATCCTTGGCTTAGAACAACGGCATTTTTCATCTCGCAGTTTCCGCAAGGGTGGTGCTACTTTTGCTTTCAACAGTGGTGCCCCCACTGAGCTTATCAAAGCGCAAGGCACATGGAAAAGCAACGCATATTTAGTTTATCTTAATCTTTCTCCATCAAATCAACTTAGCTTACTTAGTTCAATTACTTCCAAGCTAGCCAATTTAAAGTAACTTTACATGTTTTCCTAATCACATACCAAATATTCCATGTACTTGCTCTATATCCACTATTACTTTCCGTTTTCATTATTATTATTACAATTCTTTTCCATTCTCTCTTTCCATTTCTTTTTATTGGGTTTGGGGCATTTATATTCTCTTTCATTTACTTGTAGTTTTCACTAGATTTACAATTGTATCATCAAGTTTATCTAGTTTACAATAAAGCTTTTGTTGTCCCCAACCCAGCGTTCAGTATTCTCTATTGGGATCCGGGATTAATTTGTTTGTTTTGACATATTACTGTTAAAATGAGTAATTAATCCCAGATTACCCCCTATTGCGATTAGCTAGATATAGAGCAAATACATGTAATGTGATCAGTTAGCAATCTATCCTTGTTATATGTACATCCGCTAGCTGCTCTAGAGATATTCTAAATTTACCCACCCACCCTCCCAGATAGGGCATTTATATTCTCTTTCATTTACTTGTAGTTTTCACTAGATTTACAATTGTATCATCAAGTTTATCTAGTTTACAATAAAGCTTTTGTTGTCCCCAACCCAGCGTTCAGTATTCTCTATTGGGATCCGGGATTAATTGTTTGAAAGTAATTATGGGAGACTTTAATGTCAATATATTAATGAGAACTCTTCTGATAAAAAGAAATTGCAGGAATACATGGTCACTACAAAGAAATATACACAGATAATAACAAAGTAAACCACAGACTATAATTCTTTAATAGATCATATCTATATACACAAATATTTCACAGCAGGCTATTGTACTTACTGGTATATTAGTGATCACAAACCAATATTCATTCAACTTAAATAAATATATCACATACGTGTGTGCGGGGGAGAGGGAGGAGGGTGTTGGAATTATTAAAGTTTATCTTTCATGAACACTTCACCTCATTATCCATTGTATACTTTCCATTAAATGATTTTTTTAGTGATATCTTATTATTTGCAATCATACAAATATGCACACATTACAGTTATCATATTATATAATATCTTCTGGACAGTGTCTAAAACTTTAAATACTCAGTACACTTATAGTTCTTGGTTTTTTTAGAGCTTTCGACTCAACTAACTGGAGTCTTGATCACTAACTTAGTGCGGAACACGTGCCAAGGTATTAAATACCTTTTCAGGCACGTGACCGCAACAGTTGGTCCCAAATGTGGGTGATGTTGACGCGGCCCCCATCTCGGTTAAGGTCAGGTTTTTCGGAACGTATATAAAGTGCTGCGTCAACATCACCCCCATTTGGGACCAACTTTTGCGGTCATGTGCCCGAAAAGGTATTTAATACCTTGGCACGTGTTCCGCACTAAGTTAATGATCAAGACTCCAGCTAGTTGAGTCGAAAGCTCTAAAAAAACTAAGAACTATAAGTGTACTGAGTATTTAAAGTTTTAGACACTGTCCAGATTATATTCACCAGTACAGATGAATTTGTTTATTGATATAATATCTTATTAATTCTTTTAATTCTCATTATTTTTTTCTAGATCAGAAAACTATACATATACATGGCCACTGCTTCATGAATGCAACAGCAACTGCACAGAGGATTGAAATGGTATATTCCATCAACACCTATGACAACTTGACATTTACAAACAAATACATTACTGAAAAATTGCAACAAAAATAGTCACTGTCCAAACTCCACAAGGACCAGTCTATAATTTCTACAAACGAACATCGACTTACTCCACAAGGAACAATATGCAATAATATTTGCTACAAATGAATAGCAACTACACAAGTAACAATCTGCAATAATATTTTTCCTTCAAATGCACATGAATTGTGGGAAGAACATTCTGTGAAATGTTTATATTCTCCAGATATGAATATCATGGAGTTCTACAAGCACCAGTAACACTAACATAACCTATGTTTTAAGGTGCATTCCAATAATATTTGAAATCTTATGAATTCCAGCAGCATGTTACTACAACCGTCATTTGAATGCAACATATGTACATTAGCTAGGACAGCATATGCAAACCTACTATATTTCCAGTACTGTATAGTCATAGTGTGGCATCAACCAATTGAATGTAATTGAATATTGACATGGACTTCTATGTCATTTAAACATATTACTATTGCTTAATTCCACATTAAGAAATATTGATATATGCAGTATACCAGGAAAATTATTTTTGATGAAGAAGACTTGATGACATTTTCACTGCTGTTGCATATGTACATGTATATAATACTTTACCAAAAGTGAATATATTTATTTATAATCTGGTAAAAGTTAAAATTGTTTTAATCATGTGACGTACGAATTAAACCATGCTTAGTGCCTATCAAAATAAAAGCTTGCAGTCTCTGAAATGCAATTATTAAGAAAATAGCCTAAGTTGGTGCAGTTAACATTTTGATGTAGGGGGGGACAAGCACTTCTCAGTTCATTTTCTGTGAAGGAGCCTCAGTGGCTTGCTGATAAATCACTCATGTTTAGTAATTGATAGAGCTATAATATCAATCAAAACATTGCCTATTGTTTTAAAATTAGACTATGCTGACATTCCTGTAACTAATATGTCAAATGCAGAATATCATCATCTCTTGTTTCGACAAAATTCAATTTCCACGAGTTGTGTTGCCATTGGTAACTTGATTTACATTTCTGTAGGTGACGCGCTGATTAACTTTGTTTCCAAGTCTAAGTTTATTAAGAAAACGAAACTATCCCTTCTATTCCATATAATACCCAGTGTTTTTTCGGGGGAAAGTTGTCACAAAACTTCACACCGTGAGATAAGTTTGATGTTTAGAAATCCAGTCGTTAGTAAATATATAAAGACTATAAATAAAACGTATTTTTGAACTTTGAAAGATACAGTTACCTAAATATAGGTGCAGACATAACAACATACCATAACACGTTTCGAGGTTCATAATGAAAGTATATAAATCAACGTGGCCACGGCGTAATATAAACAATTAAGTCCACGATTCGTACGTAAAAATGGCAAAATGCGATTTTTTTAAATTATTTTTTTTAACGTAAGGTATTTGCGAAAAGCAGTTGAGACAAAAAAAATAAGCTTGCAGAAGCTTGGGTTTCTAATCATCGATCAGCACAAATCTTTATGTAATATAAATAATATATGAGTGGAAGATCTGTATGAGGATTTAAAGTAAAACATCGAGCTGTTTTAAATCTAATACAGATCAGACGCGAATATTGTATACTACTTATCAACTGTCTTCAAAACTGTCTAGATTCACGCTGCTATTTTAGATTTAAGATTTTGACAGATGTAATTTGGCCGAGATATTTCAAGCTCAACCTTATGTAAATCAGGACGAATTCTGTATTATTCTAGATCATGCATTATTGATAGTTTTGATGTTGATATAATTACAGTACTTTTGATTTCTACAGAGCCCATAAATATACTTTAATGACTTGTGTATCCAGGGACCGATGAGTATGATAAAAAAATGATATTATTAAGAAGAAGAAATGTTTTATTTTATAAATAATTATTATTTGGATTAATTGTATTTTTATTCTTTAGCGATAGAAAGTGTTTGTGTGCGTGTGTGTGTGTTTTTTTTTCTTTTTTTTTTTGTTTTTGTTTTTTTTTTTTTTAGGGGGGGCGGTCCCTGGTATCTAAAACCGAGCCATCGTATATATTACATGTCGCTCAATGTTCGCAATTCGTGGATCTGCGTTTATATTGTACGTATCTTTGATACGTGAAACGTTCTGCCCACTCTCTCCTTTCTTGACCACCATCATAAATACATTAACATCCTGAAAATATTCTCCCTGATAAAGTACTCGTTTCCCCAGTTATCAAGATTAATGAGGACATAATTACAAGAATGAAACTAGGAATGGAAACATATTCTAGCAAACCAAAAACTGTCGTTCTATTTTATACGAAGCTATGACCCAATGATAAGAAAAAAGTCATTATAAATTTTGATGACAAAATACATAACACATTAACGCCACATCTATGGAGGGGGATATTGGTCATAAATTCCATAATGATTCTATCATTGTTCATCTTATTGGATAATTTGCTACATTTCATTGTACTATCGTTTACATGTAATAATAAATGACATGCCATTGGGTAATACATGTTTCTAGTTTACCTGATAGATAGGATTTGTTTGAGCTCTTTTTCTTCATAAGGCGATGTAGAGATGATAAGCATATGGACCATGAGGACTCTTGTTGTTAGTGCCACGAATTCTAAACAAAAACAAGCAACATTACAGCGATTTTTCGTTTTTTTTTCTTTGCAATACTAAAGGGGTTATTAACCGAGCGCGAAGTCTGTACGGGAAAATATTAGACCGATGTCCGTACATAAAAGATCGAACTCTGACATTATCGTGTACGGATCGAGCAACGAGCTTAATCAATTATTTTGAATAGAAAATGACCAATTAAGAGAACCTATCCCCGGACACCATCAGGAACATATCCAGATTTGTTAAGTTTTTATTTTGCAAATTCGAAGAACTCTTCCTGTTTACCTTCGAATTGAAACCAGCACAAAATTCATTTAAAGCTTCAGACAGAAGGGCATCATCACGTGAACACGAAAAATGACTGAAACGCTGAGGATATTTTGAACAGATATATACCAAAACAAACCATTGAAATCCTTTCAGAAGGGGATGAGCACCCTCCTGCATTCCACGGCTGAATTTAAGATATCATCTGCACTATTTAATAGCGTATTTTTATCATTTCACCTCTGTTCTTATTCAAAGTAAAATAAGTCGCTGCAAAGCCATTCCTTTTTACGCCTTTGTTATTTGATGTTTTTACTTGATGTTATGACAGCAAAACGGTTTTCTGGCCACTGGTCATGAGCAGTTCATTCCCTTTATTCAGTCCAACACCTTCACAAAGTCACTTCGGAAAAAAAGAAAAAAATGAAAATAAAATCATAATTTACATATTATAAGTAAAGGGGTTTTTGCACTAAAAGTGAGCTGTGAATTCTGTAAACATTGCAAAGCGTGTTAAGCTCATAAATAAAGTACTCGTGGATTGTCATGCAAATACTATAGAAGTGTGTCTTTTTTTATCTAAAAAAAGTATATGTAAATTATTGATTATTGATGTGATCTTTTGAGGCAGGAACCACGAAGTCTTTCCTCAAGATCAAACTCCCAGAAAAGAATATATAGTTTGTCAAACACTCTGGCTGGTGCTATGTCCCAAGTATAGTCTGCAAAACTGGAATAGTTTTTTTTTGGATTGTTTGGAGACTCGAATTTTATAATTCCTGAAAAATGGGTAAGTGTTTGATGGAAACCTAAAAGAAAACAGAACTTTAGAATACAATTTGTTATGGTAACATGTGACAGAAAGATGACCAATTAATTAGAATCTACATACCAAAGAATTGCCTTAAAAAGTTGTCTTTCGCACAGTCATCGTTTCATATCAATATTTGGAATAGCTTACCTTATTTGGAAGCACGCTTGAACTCTTTTTTGGTGCTTATTATTTCTTAGCTTTTAAAAATAATAATGATGATGATGATCATAATGATGATGATGATGATTTACTAACACTATTTTCACAGAGTGGCTCTTCACCTGTTATACATACATTGACATAAAAAAATATAATTTTTAATTTAATTCATATCTAATAAAAATTGAATAAACGCTAAAAATCCTTTAAAGCCTTAAATAGTCCAAAACGTACAGGAATTGTAGTGAAAACACTACTGAACAAGCTGCCATTTTGTATATGGTGTAAAAGCATTATGGTAATTTCAGCGATCCGGAAATCGTGAGCGATTATATGGAAACCTGGCTTTAGGTTACAAAACATTTTCCTTAGAGCATTGTTGGATTTATGGATTACAAATTGTAGTTAAACGTCAGGATAATCAAGTAAAATTCCACTCTCAGTATCAGCACAAGCATCTTCAATATCATCCTGACTATCAACCAAAACAGCATTTTGTCAATTAATTGTAGATAGTATTTCTAAAATAAACAGTGAGTATTTTTGAATTTTTTGTAAATAACTCAAAATTGAACAGACTCATTTTCTTAGAAATAGTCTGAATCGCTCTGCAATATCGTGAAGTCAACAACATTCTATTGCGCTTGACTCGTGAGTGGATGTAAATTTTTTAAACAATTTGCACCAACCAGTTTCAACAAAATTGTTTATCGTTGTCGTAGGTAACTCGGAACAAAATGAATTTAGCATTGTTGTATACTTGAACCTTTTCAACACCACTAGTCCATATATCCAGTCTCTATGTGCTGTTTAAGGTTATAAAAAATCTAACTGAAAACTATAGGTAAAACGGTCAGCGCAAATGTACGTTAAGAATGCTGATGCTAATGCTCGTGCTATGGTGTTTAGGTGGCGCATGCATTAGAAGTTTAATTGAATTTATTTTCGTACATAAATCATATGATTCAGTTTGTTTGCCCGGATAATCGACGGCCAACATCAGCATCGAACAACAAGAAATTACTTTTTGCAACGTTTTATGTGTTATCTAAAAAATTGCAATAAAATATGCAAGTTTTCGTTGCCGCCATATTGGAAAATGAATGATGCGTGCGGTGGTAGCGATGTATGGATATGGGTTTCCCTGGAAAACTCCCCCGTCCCCACCCGGGTGGTTAATTGAACAAGCGTTTAATGGCGTGTTTAAAGCCAAGGAGGGTCTTTTGTTGTATATCTGGCCATCTACTTTCCTCCTCTCTCTCTAGTGGAGTTGTGATTTTCTTCTCTTTACACCAAGCTAAAAAAAAAGGGAAAAAACGTATAGTAACAATTCATTATTTGATGTCAAACTTTGTTACTTTTTTGTAAATAAACTTTACAGCTTAACCATTTATGATCCATTTTGATATTATGATTTGGAAAAAATATACACTCAAAAGACATTTTTTTACTGCAAATTATTACTAACCTTTAAATGTAGAAATACGCCTGTTTGTTGCCTTTATTTGTTGTTTTCTCGGACTGTTTATCTCCCAGTTTCTTTTGAATGTCTTCCTCAGAAATGTTAGCGGGGGCGTCGAAGTGTTTGTCGTTTTTTCAATGTTTTATTGAGCCTCCATAGCTTCTATTTCAATGTTAAAATTTGGAATTCTCTTTTTTATCTTTGTAAAAGTTATAAAAAAACACCGAGAAAAAAAATTGTGTTGACGTGAATTTGACGTCAGCAAAAATCTATTGTATATCTAGTTCTAGTTCATTGATTGTAGCCAATCAGAGCGCGCGTTATATAGCATCTATTTTATAACTAGAAATGTTAAGAGAAAAATGTCACATGCTCTTGGCAGGATTATTACACACCGAACGCATTCATAAATTACTCTTTTATAACTATAGTCTATAGTACAGCAGTTCGGTTTATATCTCATGATTCTTACTTTTATTTAGTCCATTGTTAGTAATATAAAAAGACAATGCCATTTCAAACCAATACCACCACCATCGTCCCAAATACAAATCGATTTTAACAGAACCAAAGGCAGCAAAGGTAAGGGATCGTGTTGTTGATCGGCACAAAGTAGTGACATTTCGCCCTTGACCATCACTAATCCGTAAATATCCGTCCCTATAGATAGAACAATAATGAGAGTGTTAATGTTGGAAGTGATTTTGTAAAATGCATTATAAGTACACGATTAGTTATTATGGATTACAAACTGATGCGAGTTATTTTCCGGCCAATACACGCACGCGCTGGCTGTAGAAGGAACGAGAAATCAATACAGCCCAAGGTTATTGATTTTATCTACATCCCAAAACCTACCTCTCAAAAACAGAATGCATATTAAGGTTATTGTGAATGTAGTAAATACGGAAGAAGTAGGAAACTGAGGATTTACCATCAAGAGCACCGGTCGGTGCCGTCAGTGCGAGGGGAATTTGCTAAGGTCGGCAGTCTTTTGGAGCGAGGACGTCACGTTCGCGCGCTTCTATTTTCCCGCCAAATGTTTCGATGAGCTAGGCAAACTTTTATGATGATGTAATCTTTACTGAGATTTATTTTATAGAAGTATTGTGATAAGGCAATGTTAATTTAAACCAGCTACCTGTATAAATATGATCAAATAAATAAATATAAATAAATAAATAAAGACAACATACATTTTTGATATTTTATGTACAGCTTTTCTTGAAAAGCTTGTCTAGTTGAAATACTGATTTAGGGAATAACCGTGTCAAACAAGAATGAAGTAAGAGGCTCAAGTAACGTTTTGCCCAGTTTTTTATCAAACCCACAACAAGTCATGAAAAAGCCTATTTAATACTGAGAAACAAATAAAATCACATTCATTTAGATTACCTGCAGTTAGTAAATCTAATTCTCGATATATTCACGTTGATCAAAATCAACGAGTTGGAATTTTGTCCTTGTATGTACCATGTGCAATTCATAAAGGACCAATACCAATAGCGATAACCAAAATTCAGCTTGATTGTACCATTCAACTGATGTTTTATGATGCCTCCACATCCTGTAGAAAAGCAGTTATTGATGTAATATATAAAAAACGAGCAGGAGTGTTTTATCGTGAGATATAAACACGAGCGCAGCGAGTGTTTATATCCACGATAAAACACGACTTGCGAGTTTTTTATATGACTTCTAAAACCAATACATATTTCTCGATATGATTATAAAAGATTTACGCAAAATTTGAGTTCTAAATTTAAAAGTGAATTTGTTCTTAAATCCAGTGTACAACTTCGATTTGGCTGACTATAAATGCGCATTGTAATCAGGCCTTTTAGTTGGACGCTCAACAAATACTATTCATTAAGTTCATTAGTAAGTTAGTCATTTTAGAAATAGTGTTCTTATTAAACAGAAGCACACGTGCAATTTGTTATTCATGTTTGCCTCAAACTAAGATTCTGTGTAATGGGCCATATCATTACGAAGATGTCGCGGTTTCGAAAAGTCAAAACGGCTGAGGAACAGAAAAAAACTTGGAAGATGCTGTTCCTTCGAGTACGAAATATTCAAATAAGTGGGCCTGCAAAATTTTTGCTGATTGGCAGACGCAAAGACAAAATCACGACCCAAAAAATGACGTTTTCACTTATGAAGTAAAAGAAGTTTCAGCAATCCAAGACTTGTCCCGGCAAATAGATGAGTTTAATGCCGAGTCGATGGATTTTTGGCTAGCTAAGTTTATACAGGAAGTCGCTAAGCAAAATGGAGAACGATATCCACCAAAAAGTATCTGGCTTGCACTGTTAGTGTTCAGTAAACCATGATAGTTATAGAACTGTTTAATAAACATGAGTGTTATAACTGCGATGCAGCCCACAGTTATAACACTCATGTTTATTAAACAGTTCTATAACTATCATGGTTTACTGAACACTAACAGTGCAAATAAGCCCCATGGGAATTGTTACCTAAAACTTTATCTGCGATAAGAGGTCCAACCATGTGACCTATTGGTGGATTCTCATTGGGCTAGAAGCTCATGAATTATTAATGAGTTTTAGAAATATGATTAATAAATTGCAAGCTGAACTCGTTCAGGTGATAACTAATGGGCAGAGCAACAATGAGATAAATCTGCTATCATGACTATACTATAACAATGCTATGGAGTCGGTTTGAACAGGTCTTACATCGACATCTGCACAATACAAGCCGCAAATCCACGCAGTCGAGCAACCCTGAAAAGTTATGAAGGCGTGGATTTGCAAGCGATTTCCAAGCCCTCAAAATTCAACATGGTAAGCACTCAACTCAGCCTTTTTTCTGAAAAGTTGCACTGTAACTCATGTTTAGTGAACCAAAAAAGTGGGTCCAATTCTAATCATGGGAATTATGTAATATTCTATGCTTTATTTTATTACATTTACATGTGAAATTTCACGTTATGTATTTCACATGTGTATGGAAAACCCCATAACATTACATTGGAATTATTCACCACTGTCAAAATTTGCTGCTGTGAGTGCTCCCTCTCTCCAGAGGAAAGAACTGGAAGTATTTAATTCCCATATATATACTGTATTTTAGAATGACTTACCCGTAAGAAATCCATGATAGTTAAATTGTCCCGTCTCATTGGCAGTATAGCCAGCCACAATTATTAAGTAATCATATCCAAGTTGAAGATCTCTTAACACGATATTGCTGTTATTTGTTTTAGTATCGTTATACATTTTACCAAAGTCAGAGTGGTATACCCTTACTATATAGCCAAGCAATTTACCAAAGACAAACTTGTGTGGGATTGGGTCCCATGTTGCAACAGCTGTAGTCCCGTTAACAGCCACTTTCAAACCAGACACAGCCGAAATTGGATCTATACAAAAAATTAACATAAAGCGAGATAATGCATATTTGCTTTTACGTTTTTTTTAAATATATTTACCAGTACAAAGGGTAGGCTCAGTCTCCAGCCGTCAGGGTTTTGTACTCCCGCGATACTCCCCCCAAGTATCGCGGGCGCACGAAAACGTGACGGCTGGAGACTGATCCTATATCAAGGGTTGCATTGCAAAAAGTTGACTAAGCAGGATGGACCATATGATTTTTGAGAGAGTTATTTAAGGATTTCAAAATAACTTTTTTTGCTGCCCCCAAATAAGAAAAAAATTTTATGCACAATAATTGCCAAGGAAATAAATATCGTGCATGACTCGAAGCAAAAACTACATGCAATTTTTGTTTATACACAAGTTATTGGTTTCTGCTGATAATGATACTTATTTTGTGAAAACGCACTTTTGTATGCTTGCGCTGAACATTTGAAAATGGGCAACATTCAACAAATAACTATCTACCGAGCTTAGTCATCGGGAAACATTTAAGCTTTAAATTGCTCTTCAGTAATTATGCTTTTACGATATCTAGCAAGAAACGGGTGTAAAGACACAACAACTATTTAAATATGCATTAAAAAACATCATTTCCAATGATGTGATGAAATAAAGATAATAGATGCTCGTTTTGAATTGCGAAATAAAGCCATTAATTTATTAGAAGTCAAAACTCCACTTTTCCCTATGGAGGACTGGGTTGAGTTTAACATGTTTCGCAGTTTTCAGAAATAACTCTGGATGAATAAATGAGAAAAATGACAGAACTCTTAACATCGAAACATGCGCATAACGTACTGTGCACAAATCAAGACAACTGCACATGTCTATATGAGTCGCGTGATAACATCAATGAGGTCTAGCTGGTGAAGACCCCTTTGATGCACCTCTTTTTACTTTTTCACTTTTCTTTATTTCGACGTCAATGTTTCTTAGTTCAGAAACCTTAAAACCCATTTTAAGTAATCACGACTCAGATGTTTATTGTAAAAGCGTATTGTTATCATTTATTGTCTGAAAAATGTTATGCACTTGTGATCTTATAGTATTTTAATTTATAATTTAATGAGAAACGCGTATTTCAGCCCGTTTTTAATTTCCCTGTGACAAAAAGTTCGCTTACGGTTCTTGTGATAGATTCTACTTACACTGGTAATGAGTGCCAGAGAACGTCGATTGTGTTGTGTCGTTGCTTGTGAAACCCTGAATGGCCAGATATAGATCTTGTCTAAATGGAACTTGACTTATTATTATCTTTGTTATATTAGTTTTGTGCATTTGTAGTAGGTCGTCGGTGTGATAATATCTCAGCTGTATTTTGTATCCGAGGATAGCCCCTCTGACGTGTTCTTCGGGTATTGGATCCCATCGAGCTTCCAAAGTATTTACATTGATTTTGGTAACATTTACACCAGTAGGACCTGGAATGGTAGCTGTAAAACAATAATAAACAAAACAATCAGTCACAAGAATTTAATGAAACACAAAAAAAGAATAACCGCGTTATATAAAAAAAAAGCAAATTGAAATTAATAAAATAAACTAAAATGGAAACAACAAAAGCAGAAAGCAGCAGACATTGAAACGGACAAAACTGACACGGGTTCAAATTAAAGGTGAAGTCACCTGAAATCTCTCTAAGGTGATTCTAGCAAGCTGCAATGGAGAATCAGATTAATTTTAATGAAAATACAAAAGCACAAGTAATCAAGGTTTGCAAAAGGTTCTGGGACCCTCTCTGAACTCACTGTGTTCATATACTCACGTGTTTTAAAATAAAGATACGCATAGTAGCCAGTTTCGTTGACAGTATAGCCTTCAACTTTTATCCGATACCTCAGCCAATCCTTGAGATCTCTTAGCACAATAGAGGTATTGCTCGTTTGCAAAGTTCTTTCAAGACGCCAATAGTAGGTAGTGTAGAGTCTTACATTATATCCAAGCAGAGCACCCTGTACGTGTTGCTGGGGGATTGGGTCCCAGCTGGCCACTGCAGTAGTTCCATTTATTTTTTGAACTTGTAGCCCAGTAGGTTCAGAAATATAAGCTGAAAAAAAAGAGATATTAATAATAAATATAAATATTGTAAAATTCATGAATAATCAATGATCACAAAACTATAAAAATCACTACCGTGAAGGAATCTGTATATCTTATACATATGTTAGGGAGACAATCCTTTAACATTTCTTGTTTCTCATTTCTTTACGCATTTCTCATTTTATCTTGTTTTTCAGTTATTTCCTGTCTAGTCAACTGAGATAGCTGTGTGCATGCAATTACTGGATGGATGATTGATGTCTAGTTTTGTATTATCTAAGGAATGTATTTTACTTAGTGCTTTTATCTTCTCAGTTGTTTCATACTTTATAGTGAAATCTACTTTTAGATTTTATATATTTCCACCTTATAGTTGTGCTTCGTTTATGCAAGTGTTTCCTTTGTATTGTTGCATTAGTTCTTGTTAGGTTTATATGTCAAGTCTAGACCAAGTGTGACTATAGTTACGTCATAGAATTTAAAGGGCTTCCGAGTATATTACTGAGCCAATCATGGTGTAGCTAGGTCACACAGAGTGACACGATATAAGAATAGTTTTAGCTTGTAATTAGGTCCAATAATAGTATCACTACTAGCTAAAGTAAAGGTGTGGTTATGGTAACACCTTAGTTTATGCATTATAGAAAATATCGCCGCTTCCATTTCAGAGCATGTCAGAATGAGGATGATTCGAAAATTTCATCACTGTAATGATCAAAATTTACAGGATTTCAGCGACAATTAGCTAGAATGTTGGCCCGCTTTCGTGTTTTCCATACGTTTCAAAAGCTCTCAGCTCTGCAGTTATTCAATATATATAATTATACTCTGTCAAATTACTTTAAGCGAATACTCTTTCTTTTGGTCAAATTAGATTTTTAGAAACATTGAGTGTATAAGGTACTCATTCACAGTCCCCTGCAATTTTTTATAGCGTATATTACTCAACATGTAAAGTTTGTTTATCATGCTGTTCTTAAAGGCCCAGTGTAGACCGGGATGCTTTGCGCGCCTCCAGTGCTTCGCAGCCATTTTCGTGATGATGGAAATTAAATTGATTGGAATGTTTGATTACAATTCATTTTCATCGTTCATCCCCATGAATGTTGTTACAATTCAGTACTCTCATTTTATAGAACGATTATCAGTTAATGATGTTAGCGTCATTTTTTATCAGCAGAGTTCGTCGGAAAGATTATTTTCAGATATTTAGTCGGGCTATAGTAAATGCCAAACTCAAAATGAACTAAATGGATAGTAGACCGCGAAGAAACGAAGACAACATTTACCGTAAAAAGGTTAGTCAGACTCAACTTATATCGTTCGTTTTCGTGTTGTGGTAGCCTGCGTTGCCGGCGGTCTGCGATAGTGTTGTGAAGGACTCGAAAGGGCTCTTTGGGTTTCGGTAACTAGACAAATAGTGAGTTTGCAGAATAGTTCTTTGATCACTGTCGCTACTGTTAGACGAAAGAACTTCACGGGAATTCTCATTGTCATCCTCCATAAGCTATAAGCTGCAAGAATTCACGGCGTGATAATTAACATCTCACATCAATGATTGAATGTTTTTAATTCCATAATTAGTTGTTTAGTTCACAAGAAAGCTGGTATATTATAAAAGATCGAAGAAACCACTCACCAGCGGGAATATGACAGTTTCGCAACATGTTTCAACCCGTGTCTCTCGTATATTTTACACCAATCAGAAAGCGAATTTGACAATAGATTTTTTTACATGAACAAACGGCCGTTCATTTCCTTACACCCAGTTCATGTAGTGCAGAAGCACAATTGGTCTGACAATGCCTTTTAAAATGAAGACTAGTTGGACAGCTAGTGTGGAACCAAAGTAAACCATTCTTAATTTGTGACTGCGTTAGGGCTACTAAAACGCACTGACGTTTAGGAAGTACTAACGTTGGGCATATTCGGAAACCTAGGGACATCTTCGGAAGCCTTCGGACATCTTTGAGTCCTTTTGGATAAAGTTAAAAAAAGGAATACAAAGCTATTCGATATATTTCATTTAGGCACAACACAGATAATTGCGCTACTTTAGGGCATCCAATTTGTCTTGTTTATGTGAAAAAAAGTACTACATTACAATGTATAGCGATTCCTTCTGTTAGTGTTATTTTAACAAAACATTGTAATGTTATATAGCTAAAAAATAAGTATGTAGTGTTATCGAGGATTCCCCCCATTCAGACCCTCTAATTAGTGTAGATTTTCTATTAATCTGCACAAAGATTAAAACTTTGAATATGAAAGAGAATTCGCAAAGAATGCTGGAAGTGGTAATAAAATAACGTCATAATATCGTTTATTGTTATTGTGTCACCCAGGTTAGATAAAAAGAAAATTGACACTTTTAATATAAACTCTCTCTCATAAATAAAACAAATGAGTGAACTACTTAAATTTTTACGAGAAACGTCAAAAAAAGAAAATTGTATATAATAAAAACATAAGATAGAAAGAAAACACTAAATTCCTATTATTAAAATTGTTCATTCATATATCACTGAATTAATTTCACCCAAGTTACATTGACTAAGGCAAAAGAAGGGCTTGCAATTGTATCGAATTCATTCAGCTCTGAGGTTGCTTTCTCTAAAGTTTTACTCATTCAATTCATTTTTTTTTTTTCAGTTTTGTTTATTCAATTCTGACTAGTAATTCATTTTTAATTCATTTTTTTCAGGGTTTTTTTGATAAAATTCTGTCTAGTTTATCGAGAGGCTTCTTTCTCTCAAGTTTCTGACAAGTTTTATTCATTCACACACAATAAATACATTGACAAAGCAAATTATACAAAAATCACTTGACACAGTATCATTGTTTTAAAATAAATGGCTATACGTACAGACAATGATGTTTTACGTGTGTGTGGCTGTTAAAGTAGTACACACTTTCTCTTCTCATAAATCAATGTTAAGCCCTCACTGATGCGTTCGATTTGAATCATCAAAAATTGCTAAATAGTTGATCGTTAGGCCAGATAAAATGAAAAGACAAACGAATCTGTTGAACGTTAATTCACTAGAACGTTTACGCATAACAAGCTTATGCTTTTGTGAGTATAAGGGCTTGGAAAAAAATAAACAAACTTTAAAGCTACAGTTTATCTTAACAAATCACTTAGGACAAATCATTATTTAAGTCGACTATGTTGCAATTACATTATATACCATATTTTAAACAGAGTTTCAGCTTACCTCTGGTTTTTGTCAAGCTTAGAAGAAAGCAGAAACAGAAAATAATGCCGTACATCCTTGCAAACAGTACTTAGCTCTGCGTCGTGTACTAATGTGTAGCGACTGTAATTTCACGACACGGAAGTAAATATCTCGAACACCTCAAACAAAGTCAGTACTGGAAGATGTTTCGTCACGTGATCATCAAAAATTCCTACGTTGTTATATTTTTTTTATACTTCAAATCCTTCGATTTCAGCAAACTTGCAGCAGCTCTTGAAAGCAATGAGAGAATTAGTAAAGTGTCGCATTCTCAGTTTTGCTTTGAAGTTATTGAATTCTTCGAAATGAGACATGGGTTTTCATTCTTGGTTGGTGGCCAGACTTCGCATTGTCTATAGGAATATGTACTAGCACGTTTTGGTTGAAGTAAGGGTATAGAAAACCCAAGTTTTGGATTTAGTGTAGCTCATTTTTAGTTTTAATATGAGCATTATCTCACGTCTCCATTTTAACTGATATTTGAAAACAGTTTCAGACTATTGATGGGAAAATAAATTTGATTTGCGTCATGACTAGCTATATTATTCATTTGTCCTAACTTATTATCTCCTCTATTATTATTATTATTATTCTCCTGTGGATTCACTAATTAAATACATAATAACTACAAAAGGAAAATAATGCATACTGTGTACAATTTAGTAACTCTTTCAGAGTTTATGAAAACAACTATAAATAGAGCTAAATAGTGCAATTTTATTTTATGCTTATTCTCTTTTCTTGTTTTCTTTTTTCAAATATCTAATGGTCCGTCCCCTAGAGTTTAAAGTATAAGATTTGCTAAATCCTCACTTATTGGCATCTTTTAGGGCTTGAAAAAGAGGCTAATCAGAAACAAAAACGTAAACAAGTTTGCACGACGTTTCGAAAATGAGAAACGGTTCAGTTGACATGACAGTCTGATTGTTCTGCTATACGGATCAATAAAGTTCACGTAAACAGTTTGCGTATTGAGATTTTTCTTGAATAAACATCATCTCGTATATGAAACAGTCAAACTCAGTTGTTTTGCATTCTTTCAGAATTGTGAAACATTGATCTGGGATTTTGTCTTGAAAACCATATTCTTCCCTTCGATGTTTGCCGATTGCAGAATGTTGATATTCTTTTTTACATTGGTGTAGGTGACGCGCTGATTAATTTTGTTTGTAAGTCGAAATTTATTAAGAAAACGAAACTAGCCCTTCTATTCCATATAATACACTGTGTTTTGGGGAGAAAGGGGGGGGGGGGGGGGCAAAGTTGTCACAAAACTTCACCGTGAGATAAGTTTGATGTTTAGAATTCCAGTCATTAGTAAATATATAAAGACTATAAATAACTTATTTATCGATCGTCGAAAGATACAGTTAACTAAATATAGGTGCAACCATAACACCAACCATAACACGTTTCGAGGTTCATAATGAAAGTATATAAATCAACGTGGCCACGGCGTAATATAAACAATTAAGTGTAGGATCGATCCGTACGATAAAATGGCAAAATGCTATTTGCTTTTCTTTCTTTCTTTTCTTTTTTTTTTTTCTTTTCTTTTTTTTTTCTAAGTAAGGTATTTGCGAAAAGCAGTTAATAAAATTCGTTGAGACAAATAAATGAGCTTGCAAGAGATTGGGTTTCATCGATCAGCACAAATCTTTATGTAATATATATAATATATGAGTGGAAGATCTGTATGAGGATTTAAAGTAAAACATCGAGCTGTTTTAAATCTAATACAGACAGGACGCGAATATTGTATACTACTTGTCAACTGTCTTCGAAACTGTATAGATTCACGCTGCTATTTTGGATTTAAGATTTTGACAGATGTAATACGGCGATTTCAGTGTCAGGACTATGACTTCATCAAAACATTTACACCATGGAGAGCCACAACGATGTAACATTGACTAGATGAGTCCAAACGATTGAGGGAATTATCATTTTTATAAATATACACACCGAATGATAGTTACAAAACAGTTAACTTATCCTATCCAGACATGTCTTTTTGAAATAAGCCTGAAGCACGATTAGGTTTCACACACACCTCTACAACATAGTTCTTTTGTCGTATTACTCTTGTTATCGACTTATGTAAACCATTTTTTAAAAAAAGGTTGTCCTTGGATTTTCTGCATACCGCATAATGAATACTGAATACTACATTACAAGACCGAAATGCATTGTTGACAGTAAAATACATTGAGACGAAGAGTGCAATTGCGAAAATGAGGTCTGAAAATGAGGTCTGAACGTAATCCTATGTAGCAGGCGTGTTTGGAAATTAAGATCATTTATACATCGTCAACAGTGCATTTCGGTCTTGGAATTGAATTTGCGGTATTGATGGTTTTTAACCATTCCCAGGAGAGTGAGTGGAACAAAAGGGTCCACCAGTCACGGTGGTGGTTTTCGTTTGAAAAGTCCACCAGCATGGCCGCCATTTCTTTTGCTTCAATTGTCTCCTGGGAATGTTTGAAAACCATATATTCAGCATGCGGAATGCAGACAAATTAATGACAATTAAAAAAATAGGTATGTATCATTGTTTTTGTTTTCTCAAAAGAATCCAAATTCAGTTAACGGATTAAAGAATGTTAAGAATACTTATGCTTCAGCTTAACAGCGAGCAACCGAGCAACAAGTGACTTATATTAAGAATATAGGATGAAAAAAAAACCGCGAGGATCAAAGCAGAATGTCCCAGTTCTTCAAGCCCTAGTAGAGCATCTAAGATTCGATTTCAGTATCCATTGATTCCCCTTCCTGTTCGATGGCTTCAGAGTCCTCGTGAAACATGAACTGCTGTTGGTATTCTTTAAGGAACTCTGTGGATCGAGATTCATCAAAGAAAAGGGAGTAGGCTCGCTTGATGTCGTCCACTTGAACTTCGGTACCCTGAGAAAGAGGACACAAATACACAAATAAATCAACTATTGTAGGTCAGTGCAGTCAACTTGAAAGAAAAAGAAGCAAAATGGTGTAATTGTGTCGAGGATGTTGATGTAAGTCTTGATGCTTAAAAGATTTTAACACCAGCTTTAGCCTCCTTCGCGGGCGTCTCTTTTTAGCGTTTTCCTTTCTAGTTTCTTGGATGGGCTTCCTTTTTTGCAATTGACCGTTGGGGATTATGGGATTACGTCACCTCGAGAAAGACTAGAGAGCAACAAAGGAATCCTGAACAAGTAAAAAAGACAAGGACTGAAAAAGGGTTGGCTGCGGAGGAGGCTACACCAGCGTTAGCGTCCGTAATAATGTTGCAGCTCGGTCCTTTGTAACATCCTTTTAAGATGATTACCTTTCTTTTCCTGCAAACCAGGCTAGCGACAGTAATCAGTTGAATTGAGTATCTAAGAGAGGTTTCTTGGGCGATCTTTGTTAATACCATCATAGCATCTTCAGTGATTTCAACATCTTCCTCTTCGCATCTGGTAAACAAAGGAAGTTAGAATTTTTGTTGTGTCATTTAGAGACGATTAAAAGCTAGTGCCCGTGACATTATTTCACTTCGAATGTCAAACATTAGCTGTGTTGAGTGTAATAGAAAAATTATGCAAATGGTACAGTTTAGTGCCTGAGTGAACAGGAATTTGAATAAAGTGCACCTTACTTACAGACAGTTTTTGTTTGATTGTTTGTTTGTTTTATCTGTTAGTCTGTTTGTTTGTTGTTGTTTATTTATTTTTTGTCTATTTGCGCGTTCGCTTGTTCTTTCCCTTGTTTGTTTTCTCGTTTGTTTGTTATTTGTTTGTTTCTGTGTTTGTTTGTTGTTCTTGTCTGTCTATCGGTCTGTCCGTCCGTCTGTTTGTTTGACGTTTTGTTGTTGTTTTTTTAATGATGGAGGGGGAGGGGAGTTGTCTGATTATCGATCTGTTCATTTGATTGTTTCGGGTTTACCTGATCGTTAGGATTTGTTTGAGTTCTTTTTCTTCATAAGGCGTGGTAGAGATGATTAGCATACGGTCCAGTAGATCCAGAGGAATACCATGAGGGCTCTTGTAGTTCGTACCACGAATTCTAAGCAAAAATAAGCAACATCATAGTGATTTTTTTATTTATTTATTTATTTATTTATTTATTTATTTATTTTTTTTTTGTTGTTGTTGAGAAATATGAAACAGATGAATTCAGCATGATTTTCAAGGGATTTTGAAGCACTCCGCAATCACAAAATTTAAGATTTTCGAGGAGTAAAGTGCACACACTAAAGAGTGCAACATAAATATTACTAAATAGTGCTATATTAAGCTAATTCTAATGTTTTCTTTTGTTTATTAGCGCTATTTACTACTGAATAGTTTCAAGAACTCTTTGAAGATAGAGTGGTTTTCGTAAGAGTGGGAAACGGTACAGCTACGATAACGCTACGATACCGCTACGATACCGCTACGATACGGCTACGATAACGCTACGATACCGCTACGATACCGCTACGATAACGCTACGATACCGCTACGATACCGCTACGATACCGCTACGATACCGCTACGATACGGCTACGATAACGCTACGATACCGCTACGATACCGCTACGATACGGCTACGATAACGCTACGATACCGCTACGATAACGCTACGATACCGCTACGATACCGCTACGATACCGCTACGATACTGCTACGATACTGCTACGATACCGCTACGATACCGCTACGATACCGCTACGATAACGCTACGATACGGCGGATGATTCGAATATTTTCTTAAGCTTGGCTGGTTTCTACATAATCGCTCACGATCGCCGGGTTGCTGAAATTACTGATGCGAGGATCACTCACGATCGCTGCAATTGTTTCCATATGTTTCGATCGCTGAAACGTGTTTCCATATACTCGCTGACGATCGCTGACATTATTTTCAGCGATCGGGCGATCGTGAGCGATTATATGGAAACCAGGCTTTAGAAACTACGGTTACGATACGGTACTGTTTGCCACTCATACGAAAACGACTCTACAAGGCCACTCACTTGGTGATTCCACGGTTAGTTGCCATGATAAGAACTGGAGCCATGTCACTTTCCAAAGCACGGTTCAGAAATGAGAAACATTCAATATCTAACATATGAACCTCATCTACAAAGAGCACCTACAATAAATAACAACATCAGCTTTACTTACACTTGCTGTTGTTGGTGTTTGTTTGTACATTTGGCATTCCTTTTTGTTTGTTGGTTTGTTTCAGCCTGACTGTCTGTTTGCTGTTTTATTATATAATAATTTAATATATTTTTCATTTCCTTGTTTGTTTCTTGTTGTGAGTTTGTTAGCTATTGGCGTGCTTATTTGTTCGTCTGTCTGTTAATCACTACATACATTTGCAATAATAATGCAACTACATGCTCTACTCCAGAGCCATGCCTGACAGTTGTCTTACCCCTGGTACGATATCAGCTTTGCCTTCTTCTCTCCATTCTGCTACTTTAGCATTGATCTGTTCTCTGACTTCGCCTTTGATCTCTCCAGTATCACCTATGCACACAAAACTTCATTTGGGATGTGATCTAGAATGTGTACATCCGTTCCCACACCTCCCCTGCGGGGAGACAGATGTACACAGTCAACAATACAGCATTGTCACTAGTCATGCGAGGATGTAAAGAAACGATTGAGGACGCAAGTTACGGTCATCCTCGGTGATAGGCCTACACTAATACATACTAATTTCTAACTACTAATCAACCTCACGCTTGCAAAACAGGATTACATACTATAAGTATTAGTGATTGTAAGGCGTATTGAGATATTAGGTTGACATACAACAACGAGAGTTTTATATTGTAATAACGTTACTAAAAAAAAAAATTGACACCACTTAACTTGACTAGACTTCTAGTAGGAAAATATGTTCGTATGGTTTTCCCCATGACGCAGGAACATAATGAACACAGGCAATAACCACAACCTGGGAATCCCCTAAATTTTTGTGTTTCTTTTTTTTTGTGTGTGTGTGTGTGTGGTTTTTTTTTTTTTTTTTTTTTAGGAATTGAGCTGTATAGGCACTGGTGTACCAACAATAGGACATTCTGTCCCATACGAGGTTAGTACATTATGGACCTCAGGTTTAACGTACTTATTCGAGAAGACACGAAATTGTAGCCCTTTGCAAATGTAAATTCAAAGGCAGCAATTGCTCCTAAAATATTTTAAGACCCTGAGTGTTGGTCCGGGGCTCAACCAACTAAGCCAACCAGGCTGGGTTAGCAAAATGCACTGGCAAAAGGCAGTAAGTCAATTACCAGCAAAAAGAGCCAGGAATCCCTGTGTTCTGCTGTTGATAACATCTATTTCATGAAGAGTGACAGTATGTACGACTTCTTTTCTTTTCTGCAATTCACCCTCTGGACACTGGACAAACTTGGTCTGCAAGATAACCAGAATATATCTAAGTCAGTACACACTTAAAACACTATAAAAATAAAATATGATAACAACATGATAAAAACTGAAGACAGAAGCCTTTAAAACAAGTCAAAGAAAAAAAAACAATGAACACTGTAAAGACATTAAATTCAAAAAGAAAACATTGCTACATTTTGTTAGAGTACAAACACTAAATGTGTGCAACAGTTGTCACTATTTAGTAGTAAATAGCACTAATTAAACAAAAGAAAACAATAGAATTAGCATTCAATAACATTATTTAGTGGTATTTGTGTTTCACACTTTTAGTGCGTGCACTCTAATGATATACACAAAATGTAAAAAAAAAACATTGGACTAACAGCTCTTCAACTTGGAGGCACTACAAATGCAAATTCAAAAATCCCAGCAAAATACGATGTAAATTCATAATTATATGAAGCTTTTGTTGTTGCTATTTCAAATTGAAATCCAAGAGTACCAGAGCATATTTTGTATACATAACCTCCCTGGGAAATGTTTTGCTTTGTTTGGAGTGTTCATTAGGTAGACTGATTCCATAAGTCGGCCCCAGTCGCTCTCCGTCAGTCTTTTAGTCGCTCCTTGCGACTGACTTATGACAAAACATACTTTATTTTGATCAGTGAAATCAAGATATCGCAAGAATATTTTTATTGCAAAAATTTGTTTAAAATTGATGGGAGCAAAGCGGCAAATTTGTGACAGCTCAACAACCTCGACGAAATTTACATGGCGTGGGCCAATCACGGGCAAGCCCAAGGGAAGAGCCTTGTTTTCGTTTTGTACAGAAAAATCTTCATTTGTGCATAAGTCGCTAGTTGAGCGACCTACCAAATACAAAGAGCGAAAACTAAGACTTATGGAATCAGTCTAGTCACCCCCCTCCCTCCCCTCACGGGTTAAATTTGCTCTTACACAGGAAGCCCAACAAGCATAAGGAAGGAAGAATAGTGAAAGGTAATGCAAAAACTGAATTTAGAATGTTACCTCAGCACCCATTGCATCATAGTCTCTTGCTCTGGTGAATGACCTGCCTAATTTACCCACTTTACCAGTGGCTTTGTCTATTGTAACAATATCCCTAAAAAACACAATCATTATAAATTAATTGCAGAATTGACTTCCATAGTGTCCCAAATGACAATTTTGTTTGATTTACATAATAATTATAGTGGAATAAACCTGAAAAAAAATGTCTCATAATTACATACTTTAAGTGTACTAATTGTTTGAATTAACTGATAACAACCCAGGGAACAAAAATAATTTCCATGTTTTTTTTGTTTGTTTGTTTGTTGTTTTTTTTTTTTTTTTTCAAGGCCAATATTTTTTCTTGCACACAAACAAGGCATTGTTATTTTTAAAACTTTGGGGCATTTTACTTCCAAAAAACAACAACCATTATTAACTGATAAAGCAAGCAAAATTTAAGGCAACTAAAAAGCATTGTTATGATTAGATTTACAAATTTTCGAAGTATTTTTCTTAAAAAAAAAATTAATGAGGAGAGTGAAATTAAAGTTATTTGTTTTACAGCACAACTTTGAGGGTTTGGTCTTCTTCTTTTTTAGGGGGGGGGGAGGGTGGGGGGAGGGTGGGGGGAATTTTGACACAATCACTACCAATCATTAATGGAATGTTTGTGATACTTACCCAGCTTGTACTTTCTCTTTAGTCAGTGATTCAATCATTTTAGTACCAAGATCATAAATAGTCTCCATCTCTGTTGTCTTCAAAGTCAGTTTTCCTACTTTAGCGCCCTACAAACATAATTGCAGTTAGATAGATAGATAGATAAACTTTATTTTGAGAGGGTAAAAACACATGACAGTAAAAAAGATACTGATAAACTAGTGGCCCTCTATCCTAACAACTAGGTAAAAATTTCTAAATTAGTAAAATTACATGTAAAAAGTATTAATATAAGTTATGGTAATATATATAATATCGAAAATAACATAAAATAATTAAGAATACGTAAATATATAAAATAAAAAAATAGATAACTATTAAATTGTAGCGTGACTAATTTGGATTAAAAAATCTAAGATTGTTTTTTTGTTCTTGTACTATATTTTTATATAAAGTTCTCTTAAAAGTCATATAGTTTATTGACTCTTTTATTTGTTTGTCCAGATTGTTCCAATCTTTAATCGATCTTACTGAAAAGGATCGTCCACCTTCGGTAAGTCTTTTTATTCTCGGGCATATAAGGTTCAGCTTACTATATCGCGTTTTTCGGGAGTGAATGTCACTATTGAGCTTGAGTATTTCATTAAGGTATTTTGGTGTTTGCTCATTCACTCTTTTGTAGATTAATGCACAACGGTTTATGTACGAGTCCAAAGTGAATGGTAGCCAGTTTAAGGAGTTGAACATGTCGACAGATCGAGTTTGTCGTTCTAACAGTACAGAGTTTTAGTAAATTATTAGGTATTAGTCTAGCACGAATATAATAATCAATGTCTTCTGTCATTCTTTTGCAAACTTCAGGGAGTAATAGGATGCGACATGTCCTTACTCAAGAAGAAACTAAACTCAACAACTATACACAATAACTAGCCTCCTGCGCAGGAATCTCTTTTTAGCATTTTCCTTTCTAGTTTCTTGGATGGGCTTCCTTTTTTGCAATTGACCGTTGGGGATTATGGGATTACGTCACCTCGAGAAAGAATAAACCCCTTCTCTTTTTCCCTTGGGCGCCAGGTCTCTCAGTCGAGAGAGCAACATAGGAATCCTGAACAAGTAGAAAAGGCAAGAAGGGCTGAAAAAGGGTTACCTGCGGAGGAGGCTAAACAATAACAAGCTAAAGCATTCTTCAAACCTTCAAGGCTCTGAATGGTAATCAGACAATGGTTCTAAAAAAAACTTGTTGACAGCAAGATGTTTTTTCTCTGACTAAGCTAGCCTATTTGTCACCAACACATGTAGGGGAGATCCTCGAGCTTGGCTAAAGCCTTGTCCTCATCAGTGCATGAGCCCAAGTCAGAGGAGAAAATCACAATTTTGGGATTAGAAGGGATTTAGGAGTTTTTCCTTGTTGCCCCTTCTTTAGGTTTGCTTATGCTTGCATTGCTGTGCTTCTTTCATGACTTCTTTCCCTTTTTTTCTATTTTGTTTTTGCTTTTGCTTGCATCTATTTCACTAGTGTAGAGCTAGCTTAAGACTTTATTGTCATTTTTTCATTCTACACTGAGTAGAATGAAAAAACCTAGAATGAGAAACATCTGTTGAATTTGAACAAACTGTAAATAAACACTTACTGTGCCAGATGCTGGTCTGTCAATTTGTATCTCAACTACTTCACCTTCAATGATCTCAGTTTCTTCCCTGATAAAAAATACAATATATTTATATAAATTATAACCAGCTAAAACCTGAAGAGTAATGCACAGGAAAGCAAACGTAAAAAAACAACATTAATGTAATGGTACAAACAATTATGTTTTTTTTCAAAACAAAAAACAACAAACAAAAAAAAACATTAACTAATAAATATTCACAACCATTAACTATGTATTAATCATTAATGATCAGTGTTCAAGTGATCTTGAAACCATGGATGTTTTAAAGGTTATTATGACTAAATGTGATTTCACATTAAAAAGTTAACATGAATGTTTTTTCTTCTTTTTTTTTTTTACATTTTTCCAGAGGTAAATGAGCGACATAATGGATTAGTGAATGAGGGTGGATAAAAAGAGCATGAGAATGAAAATGGGAGAAAGGCAGGGAAGGTGTGAGAGCAAGAAAGGGAAGTACAAGCAAAAGAAGTGATGAATGAAGTAAATAAATGGATGAAAAAGCAATAAGATGAGCAGATGTGTGACTACGGAAATCTTTATATCAATTAAAAGGTTAATGGTATTTATCTTCACAACATAAATAGTCAATTTATCTTTCCTGCTTCCCTCAAATTAACTGGAATACCTGATCATATATCAAGTTGTCACAGTTTTCCATTTTCGGTGAGCTCAAACACTCAATTGCTAATGGTCAATTGAAACTTCAAGTTTCAATGAGCTGATTTGTCTAAACCAGCATGTACTCATACCAATGTTTGCACGAACATAACCAAGATGAATCATTCATGATTTGTTACCGGTAGTTGGTTCATTTGGGTGGTAATCAGAGCTTTGATTGACAGGAGCAAAAACACCAATACCTAACCCACATTGATTTCATATATGTCTGAGTTCACAAAAATAAATTACAGTGTAATAATTCTATGGTTAATACATACTTGATTCTAACACCAATAGATCGTCTAAAAGCCTGTGTTAGTGCTTCTGTTTTGCTCATTTCTAGAGAAAAGATCTCACTACCAGCAATAGATGTGAATGGAGTATCTGGACCAAGTGACTGAGCCATACCTTGAGAAAAGCAAAGAAAAGTTACATATCAAGCTTTTCCCTTAAGAAAGTTGTTTTCTATCGAGCCTCACATATTCCCTTATAAGGATTGCACCTACCATATTACTTCAAATGATTAAATTTTTGGAGTGAAAGCATACACAACATTTTGATTTTTGGCCGAAAAAAGACTGTTCAACCTAAAACAGGAACCCAGTGTATTTCACCACATGCTCAGTAATATAGAGTTATTGATGAATTTGTCTTATGAAGTGTCCCCTCCGTGACATGCAGAATACTGTGGAATTACCCTTTAATAGGTATAATCACAATAAAGTGGTAATGACTAAACTAAAGATGGTTTAGATTCAAATGCATTGGTTTGGATGGACGACCTATACATCAAATAAATAATGTGGCGTTGAAAAATTTATCTGCCACAGAGTGAATTAGGCCTAAATGTCCATGTGGTTCATGGTAATACCATGATCACCTTGGATTCTTTTGTCTTCTGCGGGAATTACAATCCCAAATTTTCCTCATACATAGACATACAGAGAAATAGAATACAAAGAAATCATTTGTCCTTTACTAAATTTCCCTCATATAATATATACAAGGGTAATTTAGTAAAAGACAAAGGATTTTATTGTCTTCTAATTTTCCCTCATGTCTATGAATGAGGGAAATTTAGAAGACAATGCCTTGTCTACCTCGCAGGGACTACCTAAAGTCCCTGCAACTCAGTAGTGCAAAATGCGTTCTACTTATAAAAATTGCTACTCGCTTTCCATGTGGGATGTGTTTCTCCGTTCTTGTACATCGTGATTCAACAAATTTTCCCTCACCATTCAGGGAAATTTAATCACTACTTTCCCTCGTGCCATGGTATATTACTAATAATTACAATATGGTCATTTTTGGTTCTCAACCATAAGAAGATTATATTACATTACAATATTATTAACATACCCATGGCGATGGCTGTTTTTCCTGTTCCTGGTTGACCAGCAATAAGAAGAGCTCTACCTGCTATTTTACCCTCCTGAACAAAAACAAACAACACAGGAATCAAATAATCATACAAGAATATGAGAACAATATTATAAGATATTAAAAAAATAATGTATCATTTGCGTAGTTCCAAATTTTTGTTGTTGTTTTTGTTGAATTAGGTTGCCTGATTTTTGTTTGTTTGTTTGTTTGCTTCTATCTTTGCTTATATATTTGTTTGTTTGCTTATTTGTGCATAATTTCTATACATGTATTTATGTTTGTTTGTTTTTATGTATGCAAGTACATTTGTTACTTTATTTGTTTAATTTATTGCATGCATACATGCATGTCTGTCTGTCTGTCATTACCTGGATCATTTTTAGTATAATACCAGCAGCACGCCTAGCCGTTACCTGGCCCACCATTCCTTGGGACACCTAAATAGTAAAGTACAAAATAGTTAATATCCAATGATATACTGAGCTCAGAATGTTGAGGGGTTATATAGACTAACATCAGCATATTCTGGTCAATCAATGGAGTAAAGAAATAAAGTAATATGGGAAATCAAGTACAGTGAATGCTAGGATATTTAATAGCGGAGCTCCGCGCGGGCTGAAGGCCCGCGCAAGCGGAGCACCATAATTAAGAAAATATGGTAAACCATCGAGCTCATTTGAAATCGACCACAGGAAGCCCGGATTTCGAAAATACGTACAACGTCCGTACAACGTCCGTCCGTGTACATTCACGCAAAATTTGCTGACCAGTTTTAGTGGGCGCCAAAACAATCATTATTTTTGCAGTTTGATGCAGTTCACTGAAATTTTTCTACAAAATGTATTTCTACACTGGACAATTAAAAAGAGCATGAAAATGGTAAAGCTAAGCTGACAGCTTCAGCTTGAAGAGATTTGACTGAGAAAGAGAAACAAAGACCGCGGCGTGAAAAAGAAAAAATAACTACGATTCAACGATGAAAAGCTACTTCAAAATATTTTCACTGACAAAATGGGTAAAAGTCGCTCATGGGGCTGTTTTTAACCATCCAAATGTGCAGTCATGCAGAGCTGTCATAATTCATTCAATAGTCATTCAAAGCTGGAGATTTTCTGGAAGAGTTTATTTGACAAGTTTGTCAGATGGTAAAAAAAAGCCGTATTCTTCATGGATTCTTCGGTGCGTTTTTCAGTCATTACTTATCGACTAATCTACTTTTAAAAGTAAAATCGACGGCGACAAATTTTCATAAAAACAAAAAAAATATGCGCTGCATTTGCAGCAATTCAAAAGAGGTGAACAGCAAGACGAACACGACTCACGAAGATAATTTCACTCTGTTCATTCATCAATTTTTACAGAATATTCATACCACGGAGAGCTGTAGGATCAATGGAGATTTATCAACTATTCACGACAAAAACACTTTTCACACAAGATGTTTGTCAACAAAATAGGACTGCCAATTCATGGAGTGGATGGAAATGCAAATTTAGTACAATGTATGATCGAGCAACACGAGCTTGCCATCGCCGTTCAGTTGAACTGTGTAAACTTTTTAGAGGCGGTGAAAATGGTTTTTGCCACTTTTAAAATTCTAAAAACATGAACAAGCTTATTGTGATCAGAACTGAGGACAAAAAGTTCAGTGGAAAAGTGACAGTACAGGACAAGAAACGTGGCGCCGGTATGTTTACATTTTTTGACGATCTTTAAAGAATTTCTTTTTTACCATCCACATGAAAGCAGTTTGCAATAATTATATTTACTTGTTTTTGTAAGATATTTATCCATCGTTGAGATCTTTATGTGTGTTTTAATTTGATTCTTGTAATTTTGATTTTGTTATTGAAAATAAAACGTTTGTATGAATTTGTCAGTGTACTCATCTGCACGTTAAAATTTCAAAACTTCATACTAGCTATTTTTTAATGAGTTACGCAGTATTCAAATTTGATAATTAAAAATTCACAACCGTTTTAGATAGCTAGATTACCAATAAGTAATTCATTACACATTTCACCAGAAAAGTGAATTTTTTGTCGATTGTTATAACATTATTTTTTTTAAACGTGAAAGAGCGTAAAGCGAGAAGCGCGCGGGGATTTGTTTACAACTCAAAGAATCCATGTTACAGCTTTTCTAACTTCTCATTGGACAATCAATTTTAATTGACAAGTGCTATTTTTACCATGCATAACAACATATTTTTCGTATTTTTGCGTATAATAAAATATTGTCGCATGCATAAAGCTTTGTGTATTTCAATTGATTATATGATTATTTGATCATGAAAAGAAAATAACATAGCAAAAAAAAAAAAAAAAAATGATCACGAATTTGATAATTCGTAGTGAATGAACAAATAAAAGAATGAATGATTGAATAAATAATTCATTTCATTAAATTGGAGCTCCGCTATTAGGTTTACCTAATTTTTATATTATTAATAATTCAATAAGATTTTATTTTTAACTTTTTACTAACTAAAGGTACTAGTTTGCAGACTTATAAAATTCATGAATAATTAATGAACCCAGAACAATAGAAAATCACTACCGTGAAGGCATCTGTATATTTTATACAGAAATCGTCCTGATTTGCATATGGTTTAGCTTGAAATATCTCGGCCAAATTAAATCTAATTTCGAAAACATTACTCTAGAATAGCTGCATTAATCTAGACATTTTATAAGTAATATACAATATTCGCCTTCGGCTTGACATTGTATATTCCATACAGATCGGCCGCTCATATTGTATATATTACATACACATAACAAGTAAAAGACATGGACATTGAAATAAATAAAATAAAAGTTGTTTCAACAACATGGAAACATTACCAGTTGTTTGCAAATGCTTTTTAATATTTTTTTACATCAGAATTAATATTCATATTTCATGCACTACATTACATTTGCATACAAATGTAAAATAAATGAGAAAATATTGTAACATGCCCTTTGGCAGGAATTGCAAAACATTTAGTATAATTTATATATTTAAGGATATAAATTTATCTATATATGTTTATCAGTATATGTAACAATCTTCAATGTAAATCATTATTCATTTTATTTCATCATCAATATGTTTTTCCTTATTACTTTGAACGGGTACACTTTATGTGGAGCCAAGCTGTTGTATAACCGTTGCCAATTGTTCATTCATTTATTTATTTATTTTCATTTAATTATTGATTATTCCTCATACTTTCATATCTACTATACATTGTATTTTATTATCATTGTAAATGATTTTCTTTTCTTCTTTTTGTTAATGGCGGAAGTTCATAATTAAAATAAACTAATAATAATAGTATTCTACTACCATGACACAAGGAACATTTATAGGGTAACCATGATTGTGTAGTGAAATTAACTGCATCTTTTAAATGTGGTATAATATATGTATGCATTGTTAGTAGTCACCTGTCTTGCTTCCAAAGCATCATCCAAGCCGAGACCACGAATATGAGAATGAGCGCCTGGAAATACACAAAACAATACAATTAGAAGTGTCTTATTAATAATAATAATGTCTTAATTATTACAGTATATATCTATCAATTAATCTATTAATCTATCAATCAATCAATCAATCAATCTATCAATCAATCAATCTTTATTCAGAATTTATATCTATAATTACCTCATATATTGATTATAATAATTACAATTTTGATTATAAATCTGAATAGGAGTCTAAAGAAAAGCATGTAATGCTTATAAAGTTTAGACCCCTATTTTAAGGTATTTATTTTAATTATTTAAAGTATTTATTATTTTGAATCTTATAAATGAACTGTAACAACTTTACAATGAAATATAGTAATAAAATAGTAATAGTAGTAAAACACATAAACAAATAATTTGCTGAAAAGTATTAATTCTAAATGTACAGATCTATAGATCAATAGACTGAGATGGAAATCATTGACCAACAACCAGCAATTGATCAACACCAATTTAGGGTTTAATAAAGCTTATGTGATTAATCAAACTAGCAAACGTTTTGCTAATCAATGTAATATCAGGAAAAACTAACTCAAGCTAAGCTCGCATAATCGTAATCGTAATCATCTTTATTACCAAATAAAGTGCATATTTGGCAGCTGAATAGCATGACATAGTATAATGAGTTACTGTGAAATACCGGGTATACATTTACAAAAGTAATGTATATGAACTTTAGCAATTAGAATTGTTTTTGTATGTGTGGAAAAAGGTATGATTACAAATGTTGTCTTACAAATTATGGTTATGTTACACCATAGTACAGTTTCCCACTGATACGAAAATGACCCTATTTACATTTGTACTGCTTAACATATGTGGTGATATTTTAAAGTGAAACAAGACTTTTATTAGTTACCAATGCGTTCAATTCTTGTGATATCCCTAACTTCTTGAACTTTCTGAGCTGCAACCTAAAGGAGCAAAATATTTCAAAATAATATAAGTTAATAACTTAACATACTATAATTCAACATCAAATCGGTGTATATATTGCAATATTTTCCATCATAAAACTTAAAAACAACCAAATTGTGTCATATCAATAAATAATTCTCAAGATTGAAGCTCTTTAACACATGATTCTGCCGAGAGTAGCAACACAAACACTTTTAAAAACCGTAAAAAGAAACTTGAACGTTCAGTTCCTATGCCAACACGAATTCAAAACTCACTGGTCCCATCATTAATAACGAAACATTGTATACACCATAATTCCATAAAAACAAAATTCACCACATATTCAAGGATTTGCATAGATTAGATATTCTGTATTGTTTTATTAAATTGTTTTTTTTATTTATTTATTATTATTATTTGCAGCATGAAATCTACGAACCGGTTTCCAAACTATGAACAACTTGCAAAAAGCGGGAAAACAAAGTTTCAAAAAACTGGTAAAAATTCAAACTCATATATATCAAAACCTAACCATATTTACAGAAAAAAAGCATATCGACATTTTAAGATGACGTTTAGCGAGTATTAAGAAGGTAAAATTGTAGTTTGTACATAATTTGTAAATGTCAAATCCACATGGAATCTACTCACCGCCGCCATCTTGGTTTCCTTCGATGAGTGGACACCAGTTACTCACGGTTTCGTTACCACAGGAAATCCAACATATTTGCTATTCCACCACCAAGTGGAAAGCCATGAGACGGGAGGGGTAGAATTTACTAGTAAAATGTTCTCCGAGTTCTTAAGTTTTCCCGACTGAGTTATATGCATGAAAATCAATATTTATGCATTGTATATAAAGATGTGAGTAAAATGATGAATGTTGGGGTAGCTAATGAATACAGAAAGTTTTTATTTTATTTTTATTTTTTATTTTTTTCACTAGTTTCATTATCTATAAAGAATTGAATGAGAACTATCATAAATACCTGTGACTGGTTCGTAGCAGTCAGTTAAAACTCCTATCGTTAACATCTGTACATGCATATTATTGTTATTAGAAGTAAAAAACACTGCAACTATAACTGTTATGAAACCTAAACAGTATATGCCTTGAATAAAAAAGGACAAGAGAAATGCGTTTAGAGAACTAGGAACCCAACTAATGTTATTTTTAGACTATTTTTAGTCTGTTGTCAATCCCGCTAGACCCTTATACTTAAGAGAAAAACGACGTTAATATATCCAGCGTTTTTCTTTTGCAAATTCTAAGAGTTCTTCTTTTTTATCTTCGACGCCAACAATGAAAAATTCGTCTATTTCCTCTCTGGTCAATCTGACCAATCACGTTCCGTTCTTAAAATAACTCGACGGCAATAAATAGACTTAACTGGGCTGATGCTGTGTGCAGTTATTTTATCTTGAAATTGAACAAAAAAAAATTATACAAAATTATAACTTTTTTCGAATTATCGGATTTCACTGAATAACAATTTTAAAGAGTGCAAGCAAAAATATCAATTGTGGTGAAAAAAAAAAAAAAAAAGATTTAACACAGATTGGATGGGATATGAATGGTGGAATGAAAAAATATTTCGCCATTCATTTTCTCTTGTTTTAGCTATGGATTCTAAGGACGCACGCTAAAATAAGAGAAAATCAATGACAACATAATGACAACATTTCTACATTCCATCCCTGCTCATCTCCCAGCCAACATTCACTCAATTTTGTTCAATTTTTTGCTAGAATTCAAACTTTTGCTTAAACTTATTTTTTAATGTTACTGAACCTCAACATGACAAAACTTAAAATTGATGTGTTGCTGATGTGCACATGCTGTCACGGCGTCAATCTTCGGATGAACAAAAGAGTTTACAAAAAATAAAAAAATAAACTTTACAAAGGAAATGTTAGTAGAGTTCTCTAGCTAGTTATTAACTCAGCATAACTACCAACTTGAAATTGGTAACCAAACAAAAACGATATTGCATATCTAGAATTTCGTTTCATTAACTAATTGAACTGATCCAGATCGTTTGTTATGATTTTTTCCATCATCCTCAACATCGCTGTCTTGGCCGAAGGGAGACTGTGATTTTACCAGTCCATCCTCGACCATGTGGGCATCATGCTCCAGTAGGTCATCACGTGACATTAAGTTGACGATACCAGCACCTACTGCGTCACCCCAGACGTTGAGGGTCGTACGCAAACGATCGCTGGAAAAATAATGTGATGGTGTTTTGATTGTAATCATGTTATTTGTCGTGATTATAATGTTGATGATGATGCAGATGATGGCAATGATATGTTTGTGATGAAGGTGATGGTTAACTGTGCAGATGAAAATGTATATTGATATTTGTGCGTTATAAGTAAATAAATGATTATTAATTATGATGGTGAAAAGTGCGATGATGATATCGATGACGATGGTACATACATGGTGAAGTTGGCGATAGTTATGTTAATGATGGTGAAACGTGCGATGATGATATCGATGACGATGGTACATACATGGTGAAGTTGGTGATAGTTATGTTAATGATGGTGAAACGTGCGATGATGATATCGATGACGATGGTACATACATGGTGAAGTTGGTGATAGTCATGTTAATTATGGTGGTAAAGGTGATGATGGCGAAGACGATAGTGATGATTATGATGGGTTAATAATGAGGGTGATTATGATGATGATTGTGATGATAATGATGATGACAATGGAATAAAGAATAAAGGGAGGAAAAGCAGAAAAAAGAAGAAAAAAGAAGAGAAAGACGAAGAAGCCGTAAGAAGGAAAAAAAAGGAAAAAATGTACGATAACTAACAATGAAAGATTTGTAATATGGAATGCGAAGTACATAGAGGTACGATCTATATAAGATATGTGAATCGCATTCTTACATAAACCATTCTATTGGCAAAATGAGGGCCAAATCCTCCACAGGAAGCCCAAGCGTCTGAAGTACAATAACCGGGTAGATGAATCCTGCAGACGGTATCCCACCAGCTCCCACAGATATAGCGAGGGCCATAAGACTACAAATACAAACAAATTAAACAATGCACATCTTTCGTTAAAGATCTTGTGGATATACGACATCATCCATTCAAACATTAATGAAAACTATCATAAAACTGAGTCAAAGACATCACTATCATTATCATCATTATCATCATCACCATCGTTATCCGCATCATTATCATTATCATCGTCAACATCATCATCATCATCAGCGGCAACATCAACATCATTGTTATCATCATCATCGTCAAAATCATAATCACCTCATCACCATCATAATCATCACCATCTCTATTTTTTGTTTCTTGTATGTCTGCATGCATGATTGTAAACAAAAAAAGTAAAAGCTTATTTGAATGATGTAATTAAATTGAGTAATGTCAACTAACAACACTTCAACAATAGAGCTGCATCATCATCATCATCATCACTATCAACGTCATCATCATTATCACCGTCACCATCACCTCATCATTATCACCATCATCATTACCATCATCTTCACCGTCATCATCAACATCATCATCATCACGACCATCATCACCATCATCATCATCACAGTCATCAGGCACCATCATCATCATCGTCTTCAAATTTTTTCTTGTATTTATTCATGGCCTTAAAAAAAGGACATATCACAAGCTACTCTGATGTAATTCAACTGAGTAATGTCGAAACTAACAACACATCAAAAACATAATTTCATCATCGTCACAATCAAGCCATCATAATCATCATGTTACTGTTCTCTTACATATTTGTAACCAGAAAGGCAGGCGTTACGCTGACATTGTTCATCTGTGCAACAAATATCCCCACAACTCCTTCAAAGACAGCTCCGCCATCCATATTGACAGTCGCTCCTAGCGGTAGCACAAAGTGCGCAATTCTACTATCCACTCGGTTGTACTTGTTCTCTTCAGCGCAGCGGATTGTAGTGGGGAGTGTAGCAGAACTGTAAGTAATAAAACATGAGCAGCTGATCTTTATGAGGATCTAAAACGTCGAGCCGCAGGCAAGCCGTTTTAAGCCTCATACAGATTAGTTGTGAATATTTTATATTGCTTAAAAACTTCATTTCCTAAATCATATTTAGCTGAAATATTCAACAACAAACAACAACAAATATCATTTTTGTGGAGAAAATCAAATTTAAAGTTGTATTCAAATCAGGACGATTGCGATTCTCTTGCTGATTTTGAAACTCGGTCATGGCTATGATTTTGTATTGTTCTCTCCTCATTAATTATTCATGATTTTTTTTAAGATCAGACAAACAACTAGTACAACGTCTGTAACACCTCTATAGCTAATATTAAACTCCATTTTCTGAGACTTACCTCGAACTAATTCCAAAGGCTGTGACCAACGCATCACTCATTCCTAGCATGTACTTGTAAGGGTTTCGCCTTGTCATCACAAAGTATATCATTGGTAGTAAAACAAGGCCATGGATAAAGACAGCTGATGCGACTGTCAGCACAAATAAACCAATCATTTGTAGAGTGCCTGCAATGTCGCTCATTTGAGCTACTTTGGCACAAACGATACAGAATATTCCGAGAGGAGAAAACCTGTTGAAGTAGACAAAAAAGACCGCTTGGATCGAGGATAAATCAATCAATCGATCACTCAACCAATCAATCACTCAACAAATCAGCCAACCAACCAATCAACCAACCAATCAATCAACCAATCAACCAATCAACCAGTCAACCAATCAACCAATCGACCAATGGAAAATAGAAGTAAATGATTTCTAAAAATCTAGGTGATTTTTCCAAAAAGAAGTTGAAGGCACCCGCCCTTCTAGCCCCTTTCCTGATTCCGCCCCTGAGGTTGAATTAATTGATTAGTTCATATAACGTTGTAGTAAACGAGCACACACAAGTGAAACTAACTTTACAAGTGCGCGCTTTTCAAGCGGTATGCTGATGCACCCATCATGACTTACGTACCACATAATCAATGACACGATCTTCATAATGATGATATCCAAGGTATAAAAGAAATCTTTGATTGGCTTGCCTTTCTCTCCCAACTGTCCCAAAACAACACCAAACACGACACAAAACACTGTAATACCCACAACGTTTACACCCGTTGAGCTTTTGGTTCCATCCGGGATACTGGAGGACGGTGGGTAGATTTCACGCGTTGCCATGGTGATATTGTGAGTACCATTACTAAGGAGTGTGGTCTTGTAGTTAGGGGATGTAGTGTTGTCGGTTGTGTTGTAGGAGATGTATTTGCCTGGAGACGACGTGTATTTGGTTTTGACCTGAAAGACAGACAAGAAACGTTACAAATAAAGAGCAAGGGACTGGGAATGAGATTCTTAAACATTCAATGTTTTTAAAAATCTGATTAAAGAGTATATGGTTCATGGTAATTGGACAGGAAGAATCTTATATGTTGAATAACTTTTTTTTTGTTTTGTTTTGTTTTTTTTTGTTTGTTTTTTTTTTGTTTGTTTGTTTGTTTGTTTTTTTTTGTTGTTGTTGTTGTTGTTGTTTTTTTTTACTATTATTTTTTTTCTTTTTTTCCTTGATCTAACACGGTGAATTTGCGTTGATGCAGTCTTCACATAAGCATGAAACAGTTCTTAATAATTAGTGCCAGATAAGATTTATAGCTCAGTATACGACTTCAAGGATTCACCGAAGTGCAAAGAAAGACAACTAATAATCCATAAATGTCAAACGATAATCAGCTTATGATAGATACTAACCCCCATAAAACAAGCAGCCACAATGTTGTTTGGAAAGATGTTTCTAGAAAAAAAACGACCATAAAACTCTGATCTCAATTTTTTTTAAGGTAAATTGTCACGCAACGTTTACTAGTGACAGGCTGCGTGACTGGCCTTACAAGTTGTTTACATTTTGCCTTATTAGCATAGGCATTTTATTTATTTATTCATTCATTCATTCATTTATTCATTCATTCATTCATTCATTCGTTCATTCATTCATTCATTCATTCATTCATTCACTCACTCATTCATTCATTTATTCATTCATTCATTCATTCATCCATTCATTCATTCATTCATTCATTCATTCATTCATTCATTCATTCATTCTTTCATTCATGCATTCATTCATTCACTCGTTCGTTCGTTCGTTCGTTCGTTCGTAAGACTTCTAAGAAAATCTAAACTTTGTGTGCGAAATAGTTTCTGCGTGATTAATTTTCAAAAACTCCATTTTTTTACAAAGAATGTATGGGCTCATTAGCACTTTGCCACACAGACGTAATTCCACACCCAATTGACCTAACTGAATAACAGTTAACTTACCAAGAACATATGAACAATATAACGTCCCCCCTTCCCCCGTTTCATCCAGACACTCCAAATACAAGACTATATGCTGATAACACTACAAACAGTAAGATCACCTACAGGCAGGCCAAGCTCATTAATATTTATAACAAGCACTCCTGTGTAAAACTTGATAAATGCTTGTTTTGATATTGACAGAAAATGAGCTTGAGCTGCCTGTCGATCAACGTACCTGAACAAGTCAAGAAACGAATCAACAGTGCGATATTTTGAGTCACTTGAGAAACTTGTATCCTCCTTGCCAATCCGTCCTGGACGAATAGAAACGACCATTATAATACCAACAACGCTAGCGCAGACGGTCGTGACAAGATAGTACAGTAACACACGACGGCCGATTTTTCCGGTCGATTTCGAATCGAGAGACGATAGTGCAGTGATCAAACTAGCGATGATCAGCGGCAAAACAATCATCCTCAACATGTTTAGCAATAATTCGCCCGGGAATCCGATCAGTAACAAAGTAGTTTTTCGTTCTTCTGGGTCTTCGATAGAGTTAATCGTATTGCTTATTAAAGCTCCAACGAGAAACCCGAGAATTGCACCAGTGATTATCAAAGGTAGAAGAAGATCTTGTCGTTTGATGGACTTACATCGCGAGCCACAAGAAGCGAATCGTTCTCGTAAAGCAGTCATTTTGACAGTCGATTGATACAGTGTTACGGTAGACTGCTTTCAGTACAACTTGTAAAGATGCATGCAGTGAAGCCTACTAGCTGGCTTGCATCACGTAATCATGTATGTCAACAAATGTCTGGCCCTAGTTTATTGCGTGTGACTAGAACGGACTTCACGTACAATCTTATTACGTCACACAATTTTCTGCGGGCTCTGCTTTCAGGATTTAAAAAGATATTTTTAAATATGTTTTTCGATGTCTTTTAATGATATTTACCAATGTTTATTTTACTTGATAAAGTCTTTGCTCGATATTATCGAAACCAGCACTCGCCCTCTCCACCGCCGTAATTTTACCCTCTACATCTAAAAATTAAACTTGAACTTGAGTTTGAACGCCCCTCAGAGACAATATTATCAATCAAGCATGCAATGAAGCCGATCCATAGAAAGCTTAATCTCAATATTAATTAAAATCATTTCAGTGTTAAACTTGAAATAAATTTAGAGTAGGCAATTCAAAGTCCTTCAGGAAGTCTCAATAAATACAAATAAAGCTTTATTCGTAATTTTACCCTCCTCCAAAAGGCTTTATTTGCATGTATTTACAGAGACTTCTTGAAAGACCTTGAATTTCATGTTTACACTGAAATGTTTTTTTTAATAAATATTGAGAGATAATGAGCTTGGGCTGCCTGTCGCCAATCATTCAGTTCAGTGTCACAAAGTTCTTGGTCAGTTTTTTAATAGGCGATTGTCATTTTGGCGTCATTTTACTACCAAGACCAACATTCTTTGCAAATTTTCTTTGCAAATCAAAGTTTTACTCCCTTTGGCAGGGGCCGCGGACAGGGAGGGGCTGGGGGGGCTTTAGCCCCCCCACTTTTTTCCCAAATTTTTTTTATGTGTCGATAAAATAAAAAAAATGAATTAGAGATACTGCAAGCAATTCTGAAGGAAAGTGACGGTGCTGTATGTTTTGATGACATCTGGCAAAAGAGCGTTAATCAGCCAGATTGTTATAATATGCCAGCTGCTACTTGTAAATCCGTCAACCACTGCATCAGGAGAGAGGTCGTTCTCTGCAGCCCGACTTTTAAAGACACGGCTAAGAACGTCAATGACACAGAAACGGTTCAATAATCTCTCACTTCTACACATTCATAAGTTGAGAACGGACTCTTTGAATACAACAGCCGTCGCGATCAATTTTATTGAAAAGAATGACTACCGCAAAAGAAATTAACTTTGGAACATTCAACCAACCCAGTGAATAAATGAGATTTTCAATACAAACTGAAATAGTTATTTTAGTTGTTTTTAAAAAATGTACATTACTATGTCGAAATTTGAAGATCATCAGTAAAGTAAGTTCTTGCAACACTTTTGTTGAAAACTGACTGTCGATTTCTAAGCTAAAATGCCTCTCAGAACGCTGGAAAACGCATCTAGGAAGCTAAAAATAGCAAAATTTTCCGGGGGGGCATGCCTCCGGACCCCCTAGTTTGCAACTCCCTTCGGCGGTTGTTATATAGCCCCCCCACTTTTTGGGCCGCTCCGCGGCCCCTGTTTGGAGATTACAAAAGAAAGTCAATAATGCATTCTGGTATCGGTAGTAGAGTGCTTACACTAGAGTGCACGCACTAAAAATGTTGTTTTCTTCTGTTTAATTAGTGCTATTTACTACTAAATAGTGACAACTGTTGCACACTTTTAGTGCGTGCACTCTATGTCCATAATTAAAACCTAACTACTAATATCTATTTATACTATCATTCAACCAGAACAATCAAAGAAAAGGCAAATACAAAGAAACCAATAACTCGTTACAACTTACTTGTCTAAATTAGTCACTAAAATATGAACTAATAGGAAGTAACTATTTAGATTGTATTAAATGGACATATTTTAAGCACTCTATATGACGACATATAGCCTATTAGCATAGGGATCATAGACAAGTAAACATATCCGTAACGGTGCTATCCTTAAAACCACACTAGTCTCCTCCGCTGGCTACTCCTTTCTTTATTTGGGCTTCCTATGGCGTTTTTATGCCGTTTGGGTTTTTTTCTTTATGTTCCTCAGGCCTACTGACAATTATTATTATTATTATTAATAATACCCCCTAGCTAACTAAAAAAATTTATTTGAATTTCTCAGAATCTATTTTTGTTTTTGAGAGGACCGGATGAGCATGAGATGCCTATCTATTGAGTGCCCAGGGAAAGTTTCTTCAACCCGGCCACAGCAGACTGGAACCCAGCGTTATAGTCGCATGCCACTTCATTCTTGACGTAATCTTGTCTGCTGTCAATATACCCATCATTTTGGTCAGGCCCGCCCACCAGGGCACCATACAAGGTCTGAGGATTAGCATCGGAGGAATGGAACTCGTCCCAGTCACACTGGGCAGGGAGGTCTGGGCATGAGCTGGAACTGTGGTGTGGCCTTTGAGGAGGATTGTTACCGAATCCAACGACGAAGCTCCGACCACTGTCACCTAAATATTAAGAGTATTAATAAATATCCAGAATATCAGTTGATGATAGTTTGATGTACCGTCGATCAAAGAGGGCATTGCAAGTTATAACTTTGTAGCGCGAGGCGTCTCACCAGCGAGATTTGAAAGAACCGAACACACTTTTAATTTGATACTAAAGATATATATCATATATAATGTATCATATCCATGAAACTACCCAGACAAATCAAGATATTTATTCAGCCTAAAATACATGTAAGAAGTTTGGAATTTAGATGATATGGTAAGTAAGAATAATTTATGATTGGACTCGATCGATTTTAAAAGCTATTTTTTGTTGGTAATAAGCATCAAACAATCCAAAATGCTTGGCATAAAGTTTTTTTTAGTTTACCCAACATGTAATGAATTTGCTGTTGAGCCCAAGGTCTGTAAACAGTTGGTTTTATTCCATTGTCAGCGGCTATCAGAGCCACGAGTGCCATATTTGCTGCGTATCGATTGACACCCCATTGCGATCTCCAAGCGAGACCTTTTGGTGTGTACGTCATACCGTTGCCTGGCAACCAACTGTCAATAGTAGCTGAAATAAAACAATTTGGTCAGTGCTGTATCATACGATGCTACAAGTCGTTTTCGTATGAGTGGGAAACAGCTATTTTTTTTTTTTTTTTTTTTTTGCAGTCATTTTGAATTTCCTTTAGAAGGACGGAGAACCTTAAAACTAAAAAATACACAGGGATCCCAACGAACGGTAGCAAAAAGCTTAATACAAATCTTCAAATCTTAGCTGTTACAACACAATACAATACAATACATTTTCATTACATTCACTTTTAAATTTCTTCGAACGATTAATTAAAAATTACTTTTTTATATTCTTTATTTACGTTTTATTATAATTTAAAACGTTATTAGTTACCTTGTATGTGTTGTTTGTAAGTGGCGGAGCCTGTGATACTCGCCAATAACATTTGAGCCCCTGCCTTCTTATCATCCCATGAAAAGGCCCAGGGTACCCCGCTCATGCCAAACTGCTGGTAGTAGTTCTCTGCTTTAGTAAGGTATTGTTGGTTCTGTGTTGCTTTGTACAGCCATGCGGCAGCCCACACTAGCTCGTCGTTATACCCACTGTAGGATTGGTAGAAACTGGCTGCATTGGTTATGGAGTCACTGTATTTACCGCGATAGAGATCGGCAAACTCGAACAGCTCCTCTGAAGTTAAATAAGCGGGTTTAAAAGGATCATTGTTTTATTATATATATATATAACTTTATTACCTTGATTTCACACAAATAGTATACATGACACAATAATTACAAATAAAAAACTTGGTAAAGTAAAAAAAAACGCTTATCGAGCTGAGTAGCTGTATTCAAATTAATTACAAAAACATTCAAGTCATGGCAAGATACAGACATAAGTCTATAAGAACTGATAAACTAACTATCTAACCAGCATGTTGTACGAGTGTTGCTGCATATGAAGGGTCCGTAGGCTGGAAGGCAAGAGCTGAAGCAGCAAACGCTGCTGCTGTCTCTGCTGCTAAGTCAGAGCCTGGTTGAGTGGTTGTGATTTTAAATGCTGGTCTGTTCATTGTCATTTCTTCTGGTCGACCCCAGTACGCATGGTCGACATGACCATCACCAACCTTCAACGAAAAAAGAGAAAACCAATTATCACCTTTTTTTAATTCTCGTTACCAAAATTCTTCAGGTTAAATCAGGGATGGTCTCCAAGAAAGCCTAAAGTGCTTATATTGTTTGACTCCGTCAATTTTTCATTGATCCATTTTGGCTGCTAGATTGTAAACGCTAAAAGCGCGCAACATAAATATCATTAATAGTCATAGTAGAGTGAAAGCAACGCTAATATACTGTTGTTTTATGTTGCTTGACTAGCACCAGTAAATAATGTTTCAGGTTTTTATTGATGGTACTGTTTATATTAACAAAAAGTGCGAACAATAAAACCGTGAAACACGTTATTCTGTTTACATTTGTTTTGTAATAAGCGCATTTTATAACTAAAACCAGACAAACAGACTGACATACAAAACCACGCAACAAAAACACTTACAAAAAATCAGAGAGTCAACTTTAGTAAGATATTTCTTCCTAACCTGTCCATAAAATTCATATTTGGCAGTGTGAGCCTTCACAAAGTAGTCAGTCGCCCATTTTATGGAATCCAGTGCATTATTCAGCTCCCCAGCGGCTTGATAAGCATCACGGTATTGAATGATCCCCCAAGCAAGTACTGTGACGCTTGACGCCATGGGAAAACCAAACTTCACAAAATCACCGGCATCATACCAACCACCAGTTAAGTCTTCGTTGTTTTCGCCTGATAAAAAAAATAAGATCTGACTAAATTGGACATCATACGTTATCGACACATTGCTCTCTTGCTGTTCATTTCCTGCACTGAAACATTCAAGCGAATAGAAACTGTCATTAGCACTAATCAGCATACACAAACCACACTGATGAACACTCAAAATGAGCACAGACGTTTTGATCCCATTTAGCAGAATCGATTAATTGTAAAGTGGAATTCCACTGAATCGGAAGAGAAATACCTTGTTTGCAATCATTGTATTAGCCATTTATGTTGAGTAGTTATTGGCGCTTTTATCTTGGCGCTATAAAATGACAATGCTCTCTTGCTTAAATGAAAGTCGGGTAGACTAGCACCGCGGTCAAACGTCAGCGCATGCGTGACATTTGCATTTGTAAGCAATCAGATCTTTTGGCAAATGACTTTCAAGTCAATTAATAAGAAATTGCGTGAATATTTAGGCTTATTTTTTTACGGTGGCCCACAACTGTCACGTCAATACACAAAATTGTGGTGGCCCACAACTGTCACGTCAATACACAAAATTGTGGTGGCCCACAACTGTCACGTCAATACACAGAATTCACTGACATCACAACACAATAATCTCATTTTTTTTTAATTTTTTTAATTTTTTTTCATATTTTTTTAATTTTTTTATTTTTTTTATTTTTATTTTTTTATTTTTTAATGTGAACTACTGAGCAGCACAACGGAGAACAGATTGTAGTTGTAAACGTTTTAATTCTGACCAGTTTCGTCTCTAACGGAGACTTCTTCAGAGAATATTTTTTACAACAATTAGCGCTAATTGCATGGGCCCCAAAAATAAAAATTATCTAAAAAATAATATTATTCTAACACGAGTCATTACGTTTTTACGCATATCCTGTACCAGCATATATTAGTATTTAGTCACTTCCACGAGAAGTTTAATGCTTGTCACGTTGCAAAAACTTACATATTATATATAGCTGGTTATTAGTTGTAATAAATATTCTCTGAAAAAGTCTCCGTTAGAGACGAAACTAGTCAGAATTAAAAGGTTTACAACTACAAACAATTCTCCATCGTGCTGCTCACTAGTTCACATTAAAAAAATAAATAAATAAATAAAAAATAAAAAAAATTAAAAAATTAAAAAAAATTAAAAAATTGAAAAAATCCGTTAGAGACGAAACTAGTCAGAATTAAAAGGTTTACAACTACAAACAGTTCTCCGTCGTGCTGCTCACTAGTTCACATTAAAAAAAATAAATAAATAAATAAATAAAAAAAAATTTAAAAAATTTAAAACAAATTAAAAAATTGAAAAAATAAAAAAAAAAGAGATTTATTGTGTTGTGATGTCAGTGAATTCTGTGTATTTACGTGACAGTTGTGGGCCACCACAATTTTGTGTATTGACGTGACAGTTGTGGGCCATCGTATTTTTTTGTATATGAACTCTTTGTTAAATTTTCTTTGTACCCCAAGTTTACACTTTTTCAATTCTGTTTACATTTTGAGAAAACAACGGTGAAAGTTTTCTCTTTCGTAGCTTTCTTTTGAAACCTCTACGCAGAAAGCACTGGGTACGAGATCGTTTGATCGGCATTTCTTATATTTTTTCGGGCATGCGCAGACGTTTGACCGCGGTGTTGGGTAGACTGATTCCATAAGTCGTTCCCATTTCTCTCTCTGCAGAAAGTCGCGCATCACTCCGAGAAAGTCTACATTTTCATGTGCAGCGCTAGCTTTTGCACTTTGTCAATTATCACTCTTTATCAGTACTAAATAGCAGTAATTTAACAAAAGTCTTTTAGGCTACCTTTATCCCCAAGAGCAGAATCCCCTCTCCAAGGTATTCTATTAGAACTCGGTAGCTGCCCGCTTCTTTGGGCTTCATAGAAAAGAATAGAGTCATGCAACAACTGATTGTAGTCGTACGCTGTTGGTGAAGACGTTGCTTGTGTAGTGGCTTGAGTAGTTGATTGCGTAGTGGTTTGCGTAGTGGCTTGCGTAGTCGCTTCCGTGTTTGCTTGCGTAGTTGAAGCTGTCGTTGTAGCACCACAAGCATTGGGATCCAAATTACTATTATCGCCGGACTTTCTTAGAATCTCAACTGTAGCTGTTGGTGGAGCGCTGTTTACATCCTTATCCGCTATGAAAGTCATGTCGTACATGGCACACTGAGCGAAATCTGGATTCCAAGACATGTTCTCTAGGCTGTAAGACTTCAAGTCATTGGAAACGCTTACAATTGTAGCTCGCCAGATTTGTAAGTTTGGTGTAGGTTTTGAGAATTGAATAGTCATGGTCCAACCACCGGAGACCTGACAATGAATGAATGAATAAATACATAATTTAATAAATAAATGAATGAATGAAATGGATGCAGGATTGAGGAATATAATGAATGAATGAATGAATGAATGAATGAATGAATGAATGAATGAATGAATGAATGAATGAATGAATGAATAAATGTGCAAACGAACGTATCAGATGTCCTAGCACCATCTAGAGCTGCTCTTCAATATTCTGCTCTTCAGAGTATAGACCCTGGGCTGCCTGTGTATAAAGGACTTCATTGATGCTTACCTGCGCTAGGAACTGGACGTCTATTTGCATTTTAAAGCCATAGGACCAGGTTTCGATTAGTGTCGCAGTAGCTGTCTCACCGTGTATGCCGTGGAGAAATGACAAAACAACGAAAATGTATAGAATAGGCCTTAGCATCTGAAAAAGTTGTATAATAGGGAAATACGACCATAATAAACTACAAAATCATTACAAATAATTGATTTGCTGATCTTGCTAATATAAATGTGTGAAATAGTTATCAATATCTACTAGTAAATAACACTAATCAAACAAAAGAAAACAATCGAATTAGCATAAAATAGCACTATTTAGTGGTATTTATGTTGCACACTTTTTATGAATGCACTCTATCTTGACACTAGCTGAACAATTTAGTTTTTTCATTTCTTTTTTTTACGACAGCAACTAGTCTGTAAATAAAAAAATCCTGTTACAGAAGCATTGCTGACGCCTTTTTTCTACCGCATTTCTCATACCTTAATTTCTGATTTCAAACGTTTCTCTAACGTAGAAGAACAATTACCACGCTTTCTAGTATACATGCAGATCAAACTGCCGAGAGAGAGCTACTGCACGACTGCACATCCACTCAATAAGAATCTAGCCTCCTACACGCAAAAAATATATATATCGTAACTAAAAAGGCTTACTTGAACCGTAAGTTGGGGGAGGGGACGAAGACTGTTCGCAGTGACACTGAGTCAAATTAACCGGAAGCAAATTCACGGCCCATTGAAAAGTTTTAATTTAAGAACGTTTTTCTCTTGTGCTCGAGCTCTACAGTATCATATGTTTATTCTTTTTTCTTTAAGTATCCTTAACACTGGAAATATCTCGAAATAGGTACTACGATAACTTGATCTATCCACCCCCCCACCCCCCCCACCCCCCCCCCCCCCCTCCAAGTTGATAAGTGCTTTGTTTTCAAAATTATAAATTAGTTAACCTCACGTTTCGGTGATTGTTGAATAATAAATTGGTGCTTAACCTTCCTTAAGAGTTTGTTGACAGAATAACTTCAAATGAACAAAACAGCCTTAAGGGCCGGTTAGATGACAGGATGGAGGGGGGGGGGGGGGGGGGGAGGGGGGAGCTGTGTCCTTGTCTCAGTCTTTGTATGTCTGTCTGTCCGTCCTAATGTTAATCATTTACCGTTATACAAAGCACCCCATTGAACTGCAAACTCACTTCATTTTGGAGTCACTAGAGTTATATCTATCAATTCACTGTATCCAAGATGATAAGAGTTTAATTAACTAATACGTAACAACAACAACAAAACAAGACCATTAACTAATACGTAACAACAACAAAAAACAAGACCATTAACTAATACGTAACAACAACAAAAAACAAGACCATTAACTAATACGTAACAACAACAAAAAAACAAGACCATTAACTAATACGTAACAACAACAAAAAAACAAGATCATTAGCACAAGTGGAAATTGCCGATTAACACGACAACAATTCAGCACGTTCTTTGACGTACGAAAAACACAAAAACAGACAATTATGATAACATGAAAAGAATAAGAAATAGCATATAATGAGTAAGGTTGGAGAAGAGAAGAGAAAACCTGAAATAAAAAAAATAAAATAAAATAAAAATAAATAATTCTCCCCTCCCACCCAAATCATCAAAGCTAACCTCTTTATTTCATCTTGGTGCCAACCAACCCAAATAAATTATTAAAACAGACAAACACGTGTGAAAATAACACCTTATTTATTACAATATCAATTGTTACATCCAATTTAGAACTAGCTCAAGAAATAATGTGATAAAATTCTAACTATGATACAAGTAATGGAGAAACTTCAACCAGCCGGAGGGTAGAAATGGGGTTAACTGACAACTGATAACTGATAACCAAAAAAAAAAAAACACTGACAACTGACAAACAAGGATATTTTATGCTGTATACTGACAACTGACAAACAAGGCTATTTTATGCTGTATACTGACAACTGACAAACAAGGATATTTTATGCTGTATACTGACAACTGGCAAACAAGGCTTATGCTGTATACTGACAACTGACATTAGCAAACCAAAACATTTTTACCTATTAATGGTCTAATTTTGAGCTGACAACTGACAACGAACCGCACCCGAACTGAAAACTGATATTAGGATAGCCCCATTACTACCCTGTTAAACAAACAGCGTTGAATATACATCGCCCCAAGTAAGAGAATCCAGAATCTATTTTCAACAAAAGTTCCGATGATAGGGCAATATCAATTCATCAAATTTCTATACCATAAAAGTACAATTTAAAAAATATTTTCTTCTAAAGCATGAATATTTAGTCTTCCAAACACCAAACAAAAAAATTAATTGAAATTAAACCAAAAGATGTTTGGTGTAGTATGTTGAAACTTGTATCGATCTACCCATGAATCTGGAATCACTATAAAAAAAATGTTCATTTTAAACGGCAAAATCCTCCACTTGGGAGATCCGAGATTTGGAATCTAAACCTTCGCAATCCGGAATTTGAACATAAAGATCCCGAAATAACTTGCAGAACCTTGAGATTCCAAGTTCCAAAGCTTCATGTATTCTCTTATGTGGGGCGAGTAAGAATATAAATTAAATTAATGTAAAACGTGGTATTTTTCTTTGTGGCATTATTTAATACTAGTAAGCCTACATGTGTGACTTGTCCTAAAATGGCTAGACAAACTATAATCAAGATTTAATGGCTAGCTGTTGTTAGTTAGCTAGCTAGCTGGAATCTTGAGTTATCAAACTGAAGAGCTTAAACAGAAACAAATAAAATACCACATATCAAACGCATTGCAAGGATATCTAGGTAGGAAACGTAATCAATTTAGCTTTTTTTACGGTATAAATATCAAATTGGTTAGGATAGCGGTTGTACCAAAGTCATCAGTTACAGGGACCGCGGAGAGGGAGGGGCTGGGGAGGGCACTTGTTAGTGCTAAAGAATAGAAATACAAATAATCAAAATAATAATTTATTATTTTTTTCTTTTTGATATTATCATTTTTTTTTAATATGGATGCATGCCGTGGATGTCTTGTTCTTTGTGACCTAAGAAAAAAACTGATTATCATTTGGCTGTTAGACCCTACCACCCACCCCCCCCTCCCCTCCACTTTTCAACATACTCCGCGGTCACTGAGTTATAAATCAAACATGATCTTCAAAACCGACTGTCGAGCAAATCCCGACCCACCCCTCCCAATGGTCCACCATGACAAGTAATTAAAGATCATTATTAACTGTACCTTAATACTCTTTGATAGCTTTCTTGAGCATCGCTAGCATTTCTGGGTCATCTTTACAAAGTTCAACGTAAGGCTCGTCATCGGGAGATCTTCCATTAGGATCAGCACCCTGAGAAAATATAGGACAAGTATCAGATCCGATATCGATCTATCAACGATTCTGAGATCAGATCAGATCAGATCAGCAGTGGGAGGTTTAGCTCAGTGTTGATTTGAAATTTCATTCATTGAATAAATGCTGCGAGTTCGTTTGATCTATGTTTGTTTCTTTTTATACATAAAAAACTCCAACATAATTTAAATATTTGGAAAATCATTATTCTACTGAAACTCACCTACAACCTAATCCTTAAGAAAACTCTTTAAGTCTGTTTCACACGAGCAACGCAATTCAAATTCATGTCTTCCGTTTGCGCTTGATTTTTACTGATCCACAGGTTGAAAATGCAAGAGCAAGTGCAAGAAAAAGAATTGTTTTCCTTTCTTGCGTCTGCATTTGCGCGTTGTTCGCGTGCCGGACTAGCCTTAACCAACGGATTCAAGCGTTTCTTTGACAAATTCATTTTTTTACAATTTAGCATATTTAGGTGGTTAAAAAAGGGGTTGGGCTGCCTGTGTTAGCGATGGAAAGCACCATCCAGTCCTTCTTGTGACTAATGCTATCACTTACATAGTCCAGTAAAATCTTTACAACTTCTTTGTCCCCGGCGCTGATAGCGATGAACAGAGGCGTTTCACCAGTATCATCCTCAGCCTACCAAACAAACGTAACAACAACATATTAGATCAAGTTTAGAATTTCGCTTCATGGCTGAGTATATAAATACAGAACTAGTATCTTCAACCAAATGATACTTTTGTTATCAAGATTTTCGGCAGACACGACCATCCTTATACAACGCGTTTTAAAACAGGTGTAAATAAGATTATAACACTACCACCAGCCTCCCCCATCATCGTCATCATATCATCAATTTCAGTCACTATTACCGCCACCACCATCATCATATCATCACTGTCAGTCACCATTACCACCACCACCATCATCATATCATCACTGTCAGTCACCATTACCACCACCACCACCATCATCATATCATCACTGTCAGTCACCATTACCACCTCCCCCATCATCGTCATCATATCATCACTGTCAGTCACCATTACCACCTCCCCCATCATCGTCATCATATCATCACTGTCAGTCACCATTACCACCTCCCCCATCATCATCATCATATCATCACTGTCAATCACCATTACCATCACCACCATCACGGATTCAGGATTGTCGCCAGGAGGGAGTGCACTACACAGTAAGATGAGGTTATTTTGGAAAAAATATTGATAAAACAAGGACTCGAAATTCTTCCAGAAGGGGGTTAGCACCCCCTGTATTTCCCCCCTAGATCCGCAACTGCCATGAACATCATCACCACCTTTATCGTCAACATCACTGTTATCATCACCATCATCATCACCATTATCATAATAATATGCTCACTACTTTCAGTCATCATCATCACAATTACCGGCGATCACCAACATCATCATTATCATTATCTATCATCACCACGTGCTCCATCGCCATCATCATCATTATTGTCAGACATCCTCATCATCTTCATCATCATCACCATTATTGTTCTTACTATGGGGTTGGCTCCACTTCTTAGTAGAAAATGCATGATGTTTGTACGTTTAGCTTCTGTTGCTATATGTAAAGCATTACGACCAGCGTCAACAGTCATATTTACCTCCGATCCCTAAAGAACAGGTAATCAATAAATCAACGAATCAACGAAGCAGCAAAGCAACGAAGCAACGGAGCAACGGAGCAACGGAGCAACGGAGCAACGGAGCAACGGAGCAACGGAGCAACGGAGCAACGGAGCAACGGAGCAACGGAGCAACTGAGCAACGGAGCAACGGAGCAACGGAGCAACGGAGCAACGGAGCAACGGAGCAACGGAGCTACGGAGCAACGGAGCAACGGAGCAACGGAGCAACGGAGCAACGAAGCAACAAATCAACGAAGCAACGGAGCAACGGAGCAACGGAGCAACGAAGCAACGAAGCAACGAAGCAACGAAGCAACGGAGCAACGAAGATGTAAATTGAGATTGCATACAAATTAAACCGCGTAATATAGTCCAGGAATTCCGCTAAATCAAAAAACATTTATGCCCCAAAGAGAACGTATTTTACAGATTTTTGGAAAACGACTGTAATCTGCAATCTTTTCTTGTCAAAGTTGTTTTTAAAATCCCCTATCGATTGCAACTCAGCTGGACAACCAGATGCATTGTTGGTATTTTAGTATTTTATTCAGTGACTTCGTATTTATTCTACACAGGCAGCCCAAGCTCATTATCTGTGAATTTATTCCAAGTTTAACACTGAAATAATTTTTATTAATATTGGCAGATAATGAGCTTGGGCTGCCTGTGGTTATACACCTGCTTCCAAAAAACGTCGGAAAACAATAGGAGAAAATACGACCGAAAAGAATTGTTGGAAAACGTTTCTTAATCCTTATATGTAAGTTATACATTGCTGGAATTCATGCTCAAATTATTACCATCTGTCACTGATCGACTTTTTATGGAGAAAAAGGCACCATTGATTTGCTTACTTCAGCTTATTTCTCAATGGTATTAAAAAATTCATGATTCCTTTCGGTTGTCGCTATGGCCTTTCTCTTCAACAACATTGTTAAAATAGGTGTAGTCTTGTCAGTTTGTTTTGACTATTTCTATCAATTATTATATTGTCTAGATATTTGTTGTTTTTTTAGAAAAAAAAGTATCATTTTTATTTGTACCAAAGTAATTACTCATGAGGAAAAAACTCCTTAGCGCATGCCTGTTAACGAAAAATAATATATATACCAATCTCAATTTAATTATCTTGAGACATATAACCGATATTTGCAATGAATACGAACATGATAACCTTCAACTATCAATTGTCAAGAGCGCTATACTTCAGCTATCTAGAAGTTCCTTTTGCCAAAATGTTTCTGTTTTCCGCAAAGTGAAGTATGAAATATACATTAAAAGCCTATGAAAATCACTTCTTTGTTTAAAAAAAAATATTTCCTGTCACATTTTTATCAAATTGTTTATTTAAATGTTGATCTTTCCCTTACAAAATGTGTGTTCTCAAAGCAAATAGAACCAGCAAACGTGTTTGCATGTAGGCTGTCAAGAACGTCACAAAACCTATCGCGTGCCTTCACAATGCATCGAAAACATTAAATATCTGTTCAAGAAAAACACTCCCAAAACAACAAAATCAAGCTTTTTAACTAATAAAACTATTCAATGATACTTTAAACTACATCATTTGCGCGATGCTCTCGATTTCTGTCGCGAGTATGAGATTTGGAGTTGATTTTATGTTTCAGAGTTGTTCACTACTTACCGGTTTACTCAAATGCTCCTGCACCGTTGGTAAATAGCCGTTTTTTAAAGCAGAACAGAAGTTTTCATGCTCTGCGAACTTGAAATGATGACCACTCATTTTGAAGGCTTTTTGTTACTTAGTAGTTCAGTTATGATGTTGTGGAATAAGTAAATCGTATTGGAGTGCCCTAAATGTCTGACCTCACAAGCGAAAGAATTCCCGATCCGATCTGAGTACGTAAATTATGATAATGAGGGTTTGTCGGTCACCAAAGGTCACAATAGATGTACTGTGTAATGGCATCTCCGTCATTCCTACATGCACTTGTAGTCTGTTCTTAATAACAGACAGTACGGGAATATAAACGATATCGTTTGAAAAAAATCTATGAAGTGTCATCCTTGAGGATAAGATTAGACGTTTACAAGTTGAAATTTATAGTGTTTCAAAAATAGGAACAAATCCCCCAAGATTCTTTGCAGGTGTTAATAATGATATGGGTGGACGGTTTTTGTAGATTTGATGACGTAAAAATTCGCAACATGCTTTAAAACGAGGCTAATAGGGTGAAATATAACTGCATCATACTGTAATAGTGATTTGGCATGGAAACGAGACTAACAGAAGCATTACAAATATGAATAGCATATTTTTATATTTTGGACCACTCCCTTATTTTCGATCACCGAAAAATGTTATCTATTTGTTTTGGACGAGCAAATTTATTTAGACACGTGCTCGCCGCTATCGTTTCACTAACCATTTTAATTTGTTATATAGACAGATGTTATTTAGTTTTTTATCGTGCTAATACCTCACAGAAAAACAATTAATTTAGCAGTTAGTTTAAACAAAACATCGCTTTTTCTTCTTCTCGAAAGTCTGGTGCATCCGATTGAAAATATTCGCGAAACTCGCTCATTTCTAAACATATATATTAATGTAAATATACTCATGTACTTAACTTCTCGTGAATTCGCCCTGAAAATCAACCTATAGTGACATTCTCCAAACTGCTGTGATAAGTCGGATTATTTCATGTTGTTTTTTTTTTATTTAATTTAAAATTGATTTACCCAAAGTGCGATTTTAAACGGCTTAAGCGGATTTACTATTGGTGATAATACTTGGAACAGTCTATTCAAACAATATTTTGATTTCGACGTTATGATTAACTGTGACTTGTAAATAAACAGAAGGAGACCTTGAGAAGAAGACTTGGGCTGAAGGAAAAGGTGAAGGACAAGGACAAGTGACTGAAACAAAAACGGGAAAAAAAAGCTGAGGAGGAGAAAGAGAAAGAGTGGAAAGAAACAACAACCATGCTAGGAAGAATTGTGTTAAATAATAAACACGTAAGCAAACACGAAACTGCATCAGTGATTGAACTCGTCTAATAATTCTCCTTCTTCCAAACATTTTTAGCTTTTTAGTTATTTTTGGAAGTTGGTGGCCATCTGAATGATTTTTTGATTGTAAAATGATGCGTAAGTTAAAGATTGATCTTCCCCTTTGTTCCAATTTTTATCTGTTTAACTTCGACTAAAAAAAGAACACCAAGAAAATCATTACAAATTCCTAAGCAAACTCAACTATTTCACTCAAAAACTTTTAAGCTTGAAAATTACGTCTAAGAAGTTTGAACTCGACCTATTAGGATTACAGAGATTTTGGACGTTATTTACCAATTCTCGTTACTGACAATGACCATATGGGGTTTTATCATGCAGAAATTATCACGCCGATTATTTGCAACTGCAACAGCTGAGTCATGACGCAAGTCTGCCAGTAAAAAATAAATAATACTTATAAATAACTGAGAGCCAAGCCTTTTGAAGGAATTTTCTCATTTAGATATGCCACTGTTCGCCTTTCATTGTAAGAGGTTTTATCTAGACATGATCGGTATTTTCCACTGTGCATGTCTGTCAGTTGGACAGCAGTCGATCGACTAGAAACATTGCATCAGGTCAGTTTTACTAGGGCCTAGTGCAGACTAAGTCCAGTCACCCCCGATAAAAACAACATTGAGAATGTAGGAGGAGGTAGGTAGGGAGGGGGTGTTGCTTACAGTAAGTACTGACGACTGATTTGTAGGCCTTTTAAGAAATTTTCAAACTGATATGTATGGTTGTTGGGACAATTTGAGAACGGTGTCTTCAAACCCCGGACATTTTCTATTATGTTCGTGACTTACACGTACACATTTATCCATAAACTTCCTGGAACTTGGCGATCAATTTCTAAAACTGGCATACGATATTTCTTGTTTGGGATTTGATATCTTAATTTGAGCAATATTCAAACACTGTCTCAGCCCCTTTTTGAATTCCGTCAAAGCGTTGTGTCCGCTATACCTCAATGCAAATGACACCGCAAAACGTTTGCTCTCTCTTATAAAACTGGTTTTAAAGACTAGCATGCTCCGGGATGTTTCAGAACCAACTGGCCTTTAGGGATGAACATGTAAAAGAAGTGATCATGATTGAAGAAAAAATATTCATAATAGAAAAGAGGAAAATAACTATGAGAGCGAGGATTTAATAATGTAAAATACAGGTATTTTGTGTATTATAATTAAATAAATTATGAAACTAATTACATTTGAAAATCAGTTTGAACATAAGTCTCGGTTCGTCCTGGCGTTCTCGTATTGGCTGCATATATGTGATGGCGCGGAGAGCTGAGTTTTACTTTTTGTTTCGGGGTCCCTGTGTTATGTTATAACTACAGTACTACTGATGGAGCAATTGATTGCAAACTTTTTTTATTTCTCCGACGCGTTTTGTCTAACTCTGTAGAGTTCTTCAGGGAGTTATACAATCTACAGCATAACTAACGTGTATTTATTCACTAACAATCCTCAGCTACGTGCGTCGCGTATAGGAAGTAGGAAATAAAGTTCCGGGGGTGGGGGGGGGACTCTTTTCAAAAATACCCCTAAAAGATACCAAACGTTTTTCAAAAGGGCGTGGCTTCACAAGTTTTTTACCCATAAAAGATACCAAATTCATGAGTTTCAGTGAGAATTTGGCAAATTTCATATTTTTAAACCCTAAAAGATACCAAATCGTCGATTCTTACCCCTAAACGATACGACGAGCATTCCCGATAGATAAAAAAGTATAAGGGATAATCTAATTATGCATAACTCCCCTGAAGAAGTCTACAGAATTAGACGAAACGCGTTAGAGAAATAAAAAAAAAAATTGCAATCAATTTCTGCATCAGTAGTGCTGCTCACTGGTTTATATAAAAAAGATAAATAAATAAAAAAATTTAAAAAAATTAAAATGAAAGTGAAATTACAAATATTAATTGAGCTAGGCACCCTAGCTTAGATCGATTCCATGTTTCCTCTGCTTCTTCTTTATCTAGGCGTTCCTGGCAAATAGGTCCCAGTCTCAATTTTCGGTTGGGAGACGCGCTGTCCCTAGCTGCATGTAGAAAATTCCGCATATATTGCTCTGGGGCCGGTTGCACGAAGCCTGAATAGCGCTATCCAGCGGATAAATTCTAAAGAAATCCTTTGGAGTGGATAACTTTATCCAGTGGATAACTTTATTCAGGCTTCGTGCAACCGGCCCCAGGCTAGGGAAATATTATCTTTGTGGTGAATTCTCATCAGTTATGCTCTCAACAGTGTGAAACCTTTTGTCCCAAGTCATGATTTCATTCGAACGTGGCTCAAGCTTTCATCATTTGTAAGACGTCCATTGCTTGAAATTATGGGTAAGTTAAGCTCAAGTCAAACTTGGGAGCAATTTTAGATAACGGGCAATTAAAACCAGAATAGAAATGATTTTCATATGACCGTGAAAGAATAGGTAAACTAATAGTTAGCACTAGACACCAAACCCATTGTTTTCTTGTGTTCTGTTTTTCCGACAACAGAAGCTAACAGATTCTATTCACTTTATATGGTAGAGCACACAAAAAATGTGTAAAATAGCTATCACCATTTAGTAGTGAATGTAGATCTGTTTAAAGCAAATGAAAACAATAGAATCAGCATGAAACAGCTCTGCTAATTATATTTAGTGGTATTTATGTTACATGGTGTTTATATTTGACAGGATATTTTATCAATCAGCATAAATTTGTTGATTGAGCAGTTTCATATGCAGTTTGTCACCAATCATAATTTAAAAAGAGAGAGAGAGAGAGTTGTCAATCCTACAGAAATTTTCCCAGGGTATTCATAATTGATAAAACTGATTTTTGATATCAATCAATGATAATCGATAACCATTAATATCAATTAATCAATGGATATTGGAAATCAATAAAGATTGATGTGAAAAATATCATAACCTTTTTCCAATGAATCGATTTTATTTTCCACCTTATCAATATTAGTGTAGTTTTTCTGCATCAGATCAGTATTTGTAAATATACTAATTGACAAGGAAGTGAAATTAATGTATAGGAATTTTTATCATATTGTAAAATATTATTTACTAGCGGCCAGATTGGAAAAAAGCAATAGCTTTATCTGTAACCCAATAAAGATATTTATTATTATTATTATTATTACATATCATGCTTTTGCTCCCTTTAATCTAAACACTAATTACAACACACATGATTCATTCATAATTCATCAGCAATAAGCTACACTAAGATTCAAAATTATTTGGGACATTCGTTGTTTTAAACCACATTTTTTTGATGAGTATTTTTCAGGCGCCTCCCCCCTCCCCTGTCACAATGTTGGTATGATCAGTGATGCTTTTGGTATGAAATGAAACCTCAGTCAACATTGTTCTGGGGGATAGGGGATTAAGCGGGTTATTGTAGAGTGAAAAAGAAAAAAAGTGGGAGAGAACGAAATGGTGTCGAAAAAAAATGACAATGTCCCAACAATTTTGAAACTTAGTGTAGCTTGCACAAACATCAGTGTGAAGTATTACTGATTCAGTAATGAATATACAGATGTCTTCACGTTAGTGATTTTGTATTGTCTTAGGCTCATGAATTTTGAACAAATTTTCTTTGCATGCTTCCTGTGACACTAGTTTTCGACTAGTCCCCCTTTATTTCAGAGTTATTAAATATGCATTAGCCAATTCAAATCCTGAACCCCGGACCAACCCACAGAGATTTCAAGGGCTGAAATTAACATAACATAGGCGGAGTCAGGGGCCTAAGTTTTAATTGTCCAATGCAATGATCCCAACCTGATTTTGATCTGATTGGCAAGACAATAGTCTTTTTCGTGTTAGTGGGAAACAAGACTCTACTGTGTCATAACCATAATTTGTAAGACAACATTAATTTTGCACTTTATGCTGTACCGTAACCATGCAAAAATGAGTCTAATTAATAACATCTTTCTTTAATAATTTTAGATCCTCTCTTGAGTAACAATTAAGATAAGCTGCAGCAAACGTGTGTATAATGAGTCAAGAAAACATGACTGCGAGAGATTTGATGTGGTTCTTCATCATTTCACTGTTGCGATTTCAAGGTAAGAAATTGAGTTGTTGCCATCATCCTTTTTGCCACTGCTGCTACTTTATAATTATGTCTTTTGTTTCTGGCTATTCTAAAATTAATAGTTTAAGACAACATCAGCATGCTTTAGCCTTATTTTTACAGAGAATGGACTGGTCAATGATGGGTCATCCTCAACAAAGGAATTATATTTCTGTTTTTTAATGCAAGAATAGACCTTCCCAGCATTACCTTTACTCCCTTACTGGCCATAAAACAATAGATTTACATAGAGGCTGGAGTGTATAAAGTACATCAGAGAATGTAAACTATGGATTTAAATACACTCCAGCCTGACTGACAGTGTCATTCTGTTGTTTCTTGGCCAGTCGAGCAAATGCACAGCTAGGATCCTGTAGAATCCTAGATAGGATAAAATGTACAATCCTATTCAGGAACTTTAATGGATAGGATTATCACCAGAGGGTGTATGACACTCATTTTAAAAAAATGGGCTTCTCTTGTCTAACTAATTCATCAGTTTAAATAGTTAAATTACTGCATATTTTGATTGGTGTCATATTTAAAAAAATGATTTTGTGTCAACTGTCTGCAATTATTCAGCATTGAGCAAAAGGTATTCAACATTCTCTCCTAATACAGTGCTTCTTCATAACATACATGTATTAATTATCATGCATTATTTGTTGTTTAAATATACTGTAAATTAAGGGTTACAAATTATTTTAGTGTGTTGAGTTTGTTGGATGTGTTGTTCTTTTGACTTATGCCGTACAAACCAGGAATTTTACTTGCTTTTCTGATTTTTCCTCTCTCAGTCAGCAAAAATACAATTGACGTTCACTGTGCTCACTTGTGAGATATTATTTTTTTCACCACTTATTGTCTTGTCTAATAGATAAATTCCGTATCTCTGCACGCCCATGTCATATCCCCTATTTATTAATATTTGATATTTTTTGTGTTTTAGTTTCTTCAGGAAACGCTGTGGTGCGCTTGATTAATGGCAAAACAAATCATGAAGGTAATTGATTTTATTGTGCATCTGTTAGATAACATATCAATAATTCTGCAGTCTAAACAACTAATCAATTGGTATCTTCACATGCTAAAAATCGTGATGTAGACTTGTGGCAAAAACGACACAAGAGTTAGCTTATTCTGAAATGATTTGCAAAAAGATTAAACTCTAATTCTAGCTGGCAATCACACGTACCTTATATAAAATAATATATTCACATCTATTCTGACTAAAAGGTATTATCCAACTTCATCACAACTCCACATGGAAAACTCTTCGCTACAGTCAGTGGTATTCTAAGGAAAAAGGCTTTGTGATTTGCAGATCTCTTGGGTATAGCAAAGGACAATATGGCAGTCATTCTTTGCCTGGAAACTATTCTACTATTCCTTACCAATTGATTTGCAGAGGGTACGAGGACAATGTTCAGCAGTGCACCAAACATGTACTGTCTTATGCACCTAGTACCAGAGCTGCTTATGTTACATGCAGTAACTTAACACAAGGTATGAGATAGAATAGAATAGAATAGAATAGAATAGAATAGAATAGAATGGAATGGAATGGAATGGAATGGAATGGAATGGAATAGAATAGAATCTTAATGTTGATTTACTCAAAACATTAAGCTATATTTACATTCTTCTATTATGTACAATAATAATAATAAATAGATATCTTATTAATTGTACGTCAAAGATAATGTGACTGGGGGCTAAGTGAAATATAAAGACAATAAACCATGTGGGTTCAATGGCTCATGAAAAATGTCAACTGAGCACGTGCAGTAGTTAAGCTGTATGTCCTGAATTATAGTCATTAGTCCTTAATAGTGAAAGGTGCACAAGGATAAATTGACTTATTATATATTATAACATATTTTGCATGGTTGCTCAAATTACTCAATGTTGCAATTTTTTCGAGTTTTTTATTTTATTTTATTTTATTATTTCCTTTCATTTATTTATTTTTTATTACTATGCTCAACACAAGTTCACAACAGATACAGAGTTTACACCACCCATAAGGAATTCTCTTTACATTAACTAGCTCACAATATACATGTATTCATCCCTTAAATCTATTTATCTCATATTATGCAGTTGATAATAATATAATATATTCAGTAAAATGTAAATATATAAAAAAAGTAGTATTTATAAAATCAGAATGAGTGTTTATTAGGCAGATATAGAGGCAGAGTGGCATAGCTATAGCAGCAATAAATTATGAATTTGAATTTTATAAATTGCTTCTAATAACTTCAAAGTTTATCAGGAGAAAATTTAAGTAGATCAGGATATCATTAGTTATAGATCTCGTCACAGGTATTGGTGTGATTTGAAAATTACTCATAATCAATTGTAAGTTTTAGATTGAAATATATGAAATATCAGTCGCAAGTCCATCCAAATTTCGAAAATCGCATTTTCTGGGGTGATGCAATCTAAAAATATTCCAGTATAGAATGTGAGAATGCCCCTGGACCTCCCTTAAAAAAGTGAAATACGAATATTTCGTTTTTAAAATCTGTAAAAAAAATAAAAATAACTTCACTGTTCTTTTTTCACACTCAGATGAAATGTCTGTTAACGCTCGCTTAGTAGGGACTAGCCATAAGAACTTTGGCACAGTTGAACTACTCTTCCAAGGAGTCTGGAGACGAGTTTGTTTTAAACATTATTATTGGTGGACAAATAAGGAAGCTAGAGTCATCTGCAGAATGTTGGGTTACCATTCAAGCATAGGTGCTCGTTATTTCAAAGTTTCCTCTGATATCGTCAACTTTGAGATGATTGGTCGCAGGTTCATATGTGGTGGCAATGAAAGTAATATTATGGGATGTACTAACTGGAATATTAGTACCAACTGTGCATCTGATGACCATCATAGATATGCTGGTGTTATGTGCCAAGAAACTCAATGTAAGCTTGCATAATAATTATCAATTATTGGTCTGTATGTGACAGAGGCAGATCCAGATTTTTTTTTTGGGGGGGGGGGAGGGGGAGGGGGATTGGAGGCACATTTCAACAATGACTGATCAAAATTAAAAAAATAAATTTATATAGCGCTATTTCAATTGGTAAATTTTCAATAGCGCAAAAAGGAAAAAAATAAAATGAAAAAATGAATCAATAAAAATATAATAACAGAGTTTTTTTTACAAAAGCGGGTTGGAAGCACTGTTTCCCCTGGCTGTTCCCCCGGATCTGTCCCATATGAACATTTAATGTAGTTTTTCTTATATTAATATTAATTACATTTATTTATTTTCCCTAGCTCCCCCACCCTTCCAAGCACGCTTATCTGGCTCCAAATACCCAAATGCTGGTTACGTAGAAGTACGATTCAATGGTATATGGGGAACAGTTTCTGAGTATCTTGGTTATGACTATAAGAAAAAGCTCATCCAAAACTTTGTATGCCGTCAGCTTGGCTACTTAGGATATCAGGAACTTTTCCAAATATATCCCAACAGACAAATACCAAATTCATATGAGGCAAGTAATTTTAATGGACAAAAAACTAATAACAGATGAAAAAGTAGACCAATGGTACGTTTTATACTCAAACATGTCTTTCCTGATCCATTGAAAATTGAAGTGGCTGTTTTCGTAAGAGTGGACCAATGACTTTGGGCTCAGTTTTTTTTTTTTTTTGCATATGAAAAGTACATTTACCTATGGCAAACAAAATTAAATTGAACTGCTATTGTTTAACCCATAGTTATTCTATTTTTTTACTATCTATGAATATAAAGCAACAAAATGTACCGAGATGCCCCTAGTAAGAAAAAAGTTATCATCATCATCATTATTATTATTATTATTATGTAACTAATAACATTTGTGTGCATTGAGTAGCAGCTATGGGAATTTCATTTGTCATGTTCTGACAATGGCAGTTGCAGTCCTTCTAATGTAAACTTAACAAGCATTAGTCGTTCTGATGATATGTTTGTGACATGTAAAATTGGTAAGAAAAAAGGTTCTGATGTCAACATGATATTGATGATGTTGATAATGGTAGTGATGATGGTAGTGGTGGTGATGGTGTTGGTGATGATGGTAATGGTGATGATGGTAATGGTGGTGATGGTAATGGTGGTGATGGTAATGGTGGTGATGGTAGTGGTGGTGATGGTGTTGGTTGTGATGGTGTTGATGGTGATGGTAATGATGGTGATGGTAGTGGTGGTGATGGTAATGGTGGTGATGGTAGTGGTGGTGATGGTAGTGGTGGTGATGGTGTTGGTGATGATGGTAATGGTGATGATGGTAATGGTGGTGATGGTAATGGTGGTGATGGTAGTGGTGGTGATGGTAGTGGTGGTGATGGTGTTGGTGATGATGGTAATGGTGATGATGGTAATGGTGGTGATGGTAATGGTGGTGATGGTGATGGTGATGGTAGTGGTGGTGATGGTAGTGGTGGTGATGGTGTTGGTTGTGATGGTGTTGATGGTGATGGTAATGATGGTGATGGTAATGGTGGTGATGGTAGTGGTGGTGATGGTAGTGGTGGTGATGGTGTTGGTTGTGATGGTGTTGATGGTAATGGTGATGATGGTAATGGTGATGATGGTAATGGTGGTGATGGTAGTGGTGGTGATGGTAGTGGTGGTGATGGTGTTGGTTGTGATGGTGTTGATGGTGATGGTAATGGTGGTGATGGTAATGGTGGTGATGGTAATGATGGTGATGGTAATGATGGTGATGGTAATGGTGGTGATGGTAGTGGTGGTGATGGTAGTGGTGGTGATGGTGTTGGTTGTGATGGTGTTGATGGTGATGGTAATGATGGTGATGGTAATGGTGGTGATGGTAATGGTGGTGATGGTAATGATGGTGATGGTAGTGGTGTTGGTGATGATGGTGATAATGATGCTACTAGTGACTGTATAGTTGTATGGTCAATTACATTGTTTGTTTGTTTGTTTGTTTGTTTGTTTGTTTTTTTTCAAATTAGCCTCTCCACCCGTGTTTTCTGTAACCAGTGTTTGTAATCCTGTGCTAACAATCGATACTACGGCGTTGACTGAGAAAGAAAAGAAACTCATAACGTAAGTTTGATGCTTCGGTTTTCTTTTCTTACTTTCTTCCTACTTATTTCCCCCGAGCCTTTTTTTCTGTCATTCCTCCCCTCCTTTCTTTCATCCTTTCTTTCTTTCGTTTTCTTCTTACTACTTGCCATTCCTGACAGACCTACATGTTCACGTTTATATTTCTTTTTACAGCTGACCTTTTAATCTTTTGTAGTTTCACATTTATTTATTTTTACTATTATTATTATTTTTTCATTCAAGAAATTATTTTAAGAAATCATTTGTTTAAAATTATGCATTTGCTCGTTTGCTTATTGGTTCGTTCGTTCATTGAATGAATGAATGGATAATTACAAAATTGATAGAAGGGAGTCGTGAGGCCTCCAGAAGCAAAATAGCTTATGTTAGTTGGAGACCTCGTTAAATACTGTTATTTGCACTTCGTCGGAGTAATATACGCAGTCCTATCTAGTATTTACTCGTTTTTCGACACTCTGATATAGTTTTGTTTTTACAAAAAAGTACATTATTACAGCTAGACAATTGTATTTCTCCTTATTTATATATTGTGACATTTTCTTTTTAGGTTTTATGAGGTGAACGTTACAACAGATCCTTTTACAATGGTTACGTATTCATCATTCTATATACCATTTAATCTTACAAGACTTGTTCTTGGAGATGGGACTGTGTACCAGCGCGGTCAGAATAGACCGTTTAGCCCTGGTGTAAAATATTTCGCTTCTGTACGAGCAGTTTATGAGGCCAAAACTGGAGTAAGTAAAAGTACTTAAAAAAATTATGGGATAGGATCGTATTAGCTATCATTTCGCTTTCTGCAAATCACGAAACGCCAAATCGACAAACTGTGAAACCTGCAGATATTTTATTTTGTTAAAATTTACAAATAAATTGAGTAAATAGAGATTGTATAATCGAAGATTTCGTAGTTTGCAGATTTCATATTTAGCAGTAAGCCCTATTATATTGAAAGGGGTTGTTTGTTTGTCCAACTGTCTATACGACAGCATTGTTTGTTTTTGTTTCATGAAAAGTTTTCTGTTTTTCTGTTATTCTAGAATTATGGGTTTGGGCAATATAAAGGAAAATATTTCACATCAGTTGCCTGTGAAACAACGACAGGTATGTTTATTATCATTTCTTCCATTTCTAGCCTGTGTAGCCTGGCTCTTGGTCTGGGGGGAGGCGAGGTGAGGGTAGGGGAGGGGATTTTGTCCGTCTGCCTGCCTATTTCTGTCTAACTGTATTTTGTTTAAAGCTCCACCCACAACCCATACCATGGGATCGTTGTCGTCAACATCGCCATCACCTGCTCCAACACGAAGCGCTCCGCCAGTTGATGCTCGTCAAACCAGCTCTCTTGCTCCCACAGAAATCATCGGCATTTCTATAGCAGCGGTAGCTATACTGATCGCTGTAATAGCGATTGTCGTTTATGTCGTTAAAAAGGTAAGCAGCACGTAGTAACCCGGTGCCCACCGTATGTGCGTCACGTGACGTTAAGTGGTTGCCGTGCAATGGTCATATTTTCAAACATGTTGAATGTATTTATTTAATGTGTTTAATTCAATGTAAACAATAAAATATACTCATATACATAAAATATGAATAAAAAAGTAGATATCCACCAATACAATTGTCAGAACTTTTACAAGGGGGAGGGGTGTACATAAAATAAACCTGGACTATTTATGGGTTTTTAGTAGCCTATCTTATAAGTAGCTGTCATATTTTTCACAAAGTCGGGCGATCATTTTTCAAAAACCTGTGAAAACCCGTATGACAATTTATTGCTGTTATATTGCGCTTTACAGTTCTGAATATAAATAATTGTCATTTAAAGCGTAGTTCTCTTGAATTCAAATGTAAGAAAACAATTTTTGAAAAAAAAAAATGGAGATAGATGAACGGACCTTTTGCTTTTCTGGGGGTACACATGCACCCTGTGCCCCACGCCTCCCCCCACCCCCTTGGTTATGGTTCTGAACCAAAATTAAGAACCTGATTAAGAATCCAGACAGCCTATTTTTCGTGTTAGCACCATTCTCCTTAACTCTGTAATCCAAGTAAAATACTAAAATACAATCTTTTTTGCACAAATATATTGACTATTTGTTCGAATTTCATCATATTTATCAGTTTGTTTGTTTGTTTGTGTTTCAGCGTAATGGCACTACGATTGGGAAAGACGCCAGTGGAGAACAGCTACGATTAAACCCAGTTGCTGACCAAACAGCATAGCATATAGTATATGACAAAAGAATAGAAATGAATTTCAACTTGACCACTTATAATACAAATCTCAGTTAGTCTTGTGTTCACTTGCTGTCCTTTTTAATCTATACCTTTTTAATTTTACATTTTAACATTATTTATACTTAGTATTGAAATAAACGTATTGGAGAGGGTGCATTGGTCAACTGTAGTAGGCCATTCTAATAATACGAGATACAAAAACCTGCGCGAAACATTGTTTCTGTTCAAGTTTAGCTTTATAGTTTCTCGGTTTAAATCGCTAGCTGCAATCACCTTGTCACGCAACAGAATATCATTTGTTGCAAGTTGGACGAATCTCGCACGCTGATTGGAGTTAACCGTGAATTGAATTGTTGTGACACCGCCATATTGGATACACTATGCAACAAATGAACCAATCAACGTAAGATATTTGCTCTCGTATCTAGCCGCATTTAGACGGGATTTTTGAATAAATTAATGGGTTAACCGATATGCGAGTTCATTTATTCGTCCAAATGTTTCTAACGGCGCAAAACACGTCCTTGTAAAGGTTTTTTTTTTAAAGACGCTGTTAAGTAGGACAAATTGTAGCTAATGTGGGGTGGGAAAGGTAATCTAGGGGATCCGGAGCATAAGGATTGACTGGACAAAAAAAATTCAAAACGTTTTGTCCAACATGTAGGCCACGAAGGAGGGAGGGGACCGTGTTTCAATTCGACTTTGACACTTTTGAGTGTTTGTGAAACATGACTTTGCAAAAGATTAAATCATAGATTCAGAATCGACCATTAAGTGCATGACTTCACAGCCACATGTAAGTAGAATATTCTTGGGATGGAAGTAAACTAAGCCAACTTAATTTAGGGTCTCTTATCGAACTTTATAACACACACTATATACACACATATATATATATATATATATATATATATGTATATCTATATATATATATATATATATATATATATATATATATATATATATATACAGCAATATGCAGAAATTATGAGCCACTTCCAAGTATATAAGTATATATCAAAAAGGGCTTAGATATTATGGGATACCCTCAAATATATATTTTTATTGTTCCCTAGGATAAGTGCTTTACGAAAAAAATATCAGTGAGGATATCCCATAATTTCTAAGGTCTTTTTGATATATACTTATATACTTGGTGGTGGCTCATAATTTCTGCATATTGCTGTATATATATATATATTGTTCTAATAGCTTATTTTTAGAAAATAGAACTAATGAGTATAAAGGTTATTTAATTGAACAAGGCTATGATAGGAAAGTAGTTGATAAACAGTTTGAGAAAGTATTGTCATTCGATAGAAATAGCCTCTTTAAGGTTAAGAGAAAACCTAAGCATAGCAATATTATACCATTGGTTACAGATTTTAATGCTAATTTACCTAATATTAGTAAAATTTTGAAGCGTAATTTAAATATTTTAGAATCTACCGATTTACTTAAGAGTATTTTTTCTAGCAAAAGAATTGTAACTGCCTATAGGAGGCCTAAGAATTTGAAAGAAATTTTAGCTCCATCTAAACTTAGAGATAATGAAACAATTACATCAAATAATGATTTAGGTAATAGTAGGATAGGTTGCTGTAAATGCATTGGACGTTGCGATTTGTGCACTAATTACTTAGAATCATGTCGTAAATTTACAAGTTTTGCCACAAAAAGATTTTATTTCATAAAACAAGAATTAGGCTGTAAGTCTAAAAATGTCATTTATTTAGCGTCATGCAATAAGTGCCATTTACAATATGTAGGTTCAACTAAAAACGAATTTAAGGTTAGGTTTAGAAACCATAAATCAGCTATGATAAATAAGAAAAGAACATGCGAAGTTGCAATTCACTTTAATAGTACACCACATAAGTTAAGTGATTTTAGTTTTACAGTTATAGAATCATTAAATAATTTAGATAACATAGAGCATGATCTGCTAGTTAGGGAAGCTTACTGGTGTACTCAGTTATTTACTTTTCAACCTTATGGTTTAAATAAGCGCTTGGAGTCAAATTCTAGTAAGAGAATTAGTTATAATTAAGTTAATAGTACAATCTTTATCTGTATTCTTGTGAAGTTGATCTGGCTTAGCTTTTGTTTAGTGTAATTTCTAGTTTGGCTAATTGAAAGTTTTGTTTTGCCACTTTTTTGGCATCACTTTTTCGAAAGTGCTTGTCTGTTAGATTTTTTTTGGCCCGTGTGTGTTTTTTTGTTGACGTACGTATTTATTTTATTAGGGCGCACGTGCTTATTTTAGCGCGCGCTGTGTAGGTTTCCGTTAGGGTTTGTTTTTTGGTTGCTTGGTTTCGTTAGTTTAGTTTTTGTCTTTTTACAAGTGGCGCATGCAAAACATTCAGTTTGCTGAAGAAGGCTGAATAGCCGAAACGTCCAAATAAACAGCGCTTCTATAGTTGCAAGTTGTGTGGCCTTGATTTACTTTATTCTACTTATATATATATATATATATACAGCCAACTGCATAAATTCTGTCGCCAAACACATATATAAATATATATATTTTTCAAAGAAGAAATTATGGGATATCAACCACTATATTTTTTTCAGATAGTACTCATGCTGGGCAATTCGAAAAAAATATATTGGGAGGTATCCCATAATTTCTTCGGTGACAAATATATATATTTATATATGCTCTTGGCGACAGAATTTATGCAGTTGGCTGTATATATATATATATATATATATATATATATATATATAAACCGCACATATAAAAACCGCCTTCAGCATAATTGTGAAGCCAGCGAAACTAGAAAAAAGGGAAAAGAAGAAAGAACATTTAGTAAAAACAAAATAGAAATAAAGCGACCGAAAAATGATTATCTAGAATATTCTATTCGTAGGATTAGTACTCGATTGTTTCGATGACAACCAATTCAATGAGCTCAATTGTCCTTGATATTTATTGCTTTTAAATCGATGGGAGGTTGCATAAGCGAGACAGGTCCACCTGTTCATATAAAAGCCCTGTATTATTATTCATCAATATAGCAGAACAAAGGATAAAAATATCGACCAATCACTAGTAAGACGAATGATAAGAAAGTGTCAACGCCACATGCAAAATTCATTCATTTCTTACACGAAAGCGGAACAATCGTTGCATTTCTGCTTTCCTAGTAGAAAAAAGCCTTAAAACTTCCATTCTTCTGTGAAAGTCGCTCTTGGACTACAAATTCAAAATGGTAAGTTTTCTGTTTATAAATGTTAAATCGTTTCTTTGCAAAATTCGGTGAAATTTGTACAATTTTGTTCGATTCAATTCAAATTGCAATTTGCGTAGAACGGTACGTGTTTCCAATGATGTCGTTCATACATTGTTTGAACCTTTGATCTATGGTAACGATGAAAACATTTACTCAAAAATTGATATTCTCAATGTCGGAATTCTACGCAGTTTTTAGTCCTATTTTCAATGATCATTGAATTCGAGGCAAGGCGGTAGCTGGCGTTGATGCAAGCGGAGATCTTGTGGCGGTTAAAATTCAGTCCACGCCTTTTTTCATCAATGCGTGTAAAATTGTCTGTTAAAATAACACAAAAAATAAGAAAAAAACACTGGTTTGCCATGTCGGACTATTTCAAGGATTAAAGTTTGGCTGGGGATGATCCAGAGTAAGTTAAACGGTTTTTATCCAGCTAGCTTCATGATTTTTGGCAAGCCGATAAAATTTTAGTATTGCAATGCAATGAAATGACATTTATGAAGTCAAATTGAGTTTGAATTTTAATACCGAATTTAAGGTAATTTTTCGTTAATTCGTATAGCATTCTCCTAGATTCCACAGAACAGTCCATTGAAAGTTACCAGTGATAAACCATAAACCAGTTTTGTTACTGAGCAGCTTCTAGCTAAGTGATTGTTGGTCCTCACCATTGATATTATTGAAATCTGCATGAAATGATAATTGATTGATTGTAGTCAAAAATTTCAAAAATCAACAAAATTACTGCATAGAAATACTTTTATAGTGTATTGCAACCTACTGAGTCGTGAAAAACTGAGCTTTCCCGCCTTTCAATTCCACGTGTATCTTGACATTTGTCCTAAATTGTGTTTATCGCATGATATATGTGTTCAGCTAGTTCTTTCGTTTCTAATTGTTCGTCCATATATATATATATCTGTCCATATTCAATTTTCTTATTGCTCTTGTTCTTCTTCGAATTCTTGCTTTTCTGCTACATTTTGTAGTTCTTCTTGTCAGTCTTCATTTCAACTGACGTTATTTCTACTGTTAGTTATTAAGGATGTTATAAGTTGTGATGAAGAATACGAGTACGAATAGGGTTCATATTGCAATGTTGAAGAGAAAATATCTCATAAATTAAAAGTGGTCATAAATTTTGCGTCTCAAAATATTTGCATGATTTGATTTCCTTTGTTTATTTGTATCCGTACTCGTCGTCAATCTTATAACCTATTGCTTTTTATCTGTACTTCTCCGTTTTTTTTGTTGTTGCTGTTTTTGTTTCTCTCGATGATTTCTCATTTTATGTTCTTTGCCTTCATCTCTTCTTACTTTATATGTTCTTGCTATTTCAGCGTGAGTGTATCTCAGTCCATGTCGGTCAAGCGGGAGTTCAGATGGGCAATGCCTGTTGGGAATTGTACTGTCTTGAGCACGGAATCCAGCCCGATGGCCAGATGCCTAGCGACAAGACCATTGGTGGTGGTGATGACTCGTTCAATACTTTCTTCAGTGAAACTGGAGCTGGAAAGCATGTCCCTCGAGCTGTTTTTATTGACTTGGAACCAACTGTAGTCGGTAAGATTTATTTCAGGCTTATCTCGTTTATTTCCGTTGGTATAAAATGACAAAATGTGGCGCTTTCTATTACTGCAATAAATTTGAAAACACTGGGGTAAATAGTGCACGTAAATTAAATTGAAATTGAAAAAAAAAAGAAAATTGAATTGAAATTGAGGAGTGTTGTATTCTGGTGTAAAAAAAATTACTTGAATATACGTCGAATGCATATTACGTTTTTTATGGTTTGCAACACAAGTATAAAGCAGAATATCTAGCAATATCTTGAGATGAATAGTATCAATCTCATCTCATTTTATCAATGCTTCGCTTTTCATTTTATTCATTCATTCATCCATTACTGAGTCGATCCATTCATCCATTCATTCATCCATTCATTCATTCATTCATTCATTCATTCATTCATTCACAAAAATTGAGCCTTTGGTTGAGAACATGCATCAAAAATATCAAGTATATATCGAGTGAAACTTGGCGAAATCGTCAATCTGACCCATTGCTTTGTGGTTATTTTACAGACGAAGTGAGGACTGGTACCTATCGTCAACTGTTCCACCCTGAACAGCTTGTTACAGGCAAAGAAGATGCAGCCAATAACTATGCTAGGGGTCATTACACAGTCGGCAAAGAATTGATTGACCAATGCCTCGACAGAATCAGAAAATTGGTAAGTAAACGATTTTGTGAAGTGACAAAGTTCTTTATTGCTCAGGCTAAGATTCAGTAGTTGGTACAAATTAAGAAATGTCGAGACAAACCATTAGTATTTATATTGTTCCCGGATTGATGCATTCCCACGAGATGTACTACTTGTATAACAAATACATTACATTCTAGATTGTAAGCACTAAAAGTGTGCAACATATATACCACGAAATAGTGCCATTTTATGCTACATGCAATTCTGTTACTCGCCTTTATTCAATTAGTGCTATTTTCTACTAAATAGTGGCAACTGCTGCTCACATTAATTAGTGCTAGCTCTCTTTAATATCGGGTTTAGCCTAGAGTGACAAAGATCACGAAACTGGACGATTATATAGCAATAATCTTCATACCTAGAAGACTTAATGGCATAATACATCAATCATATATCATGCTTTAACGGAATCGTAGAAAAGTGATCAATAAATTACAAAACGCAACTTTGTTCCAAATCTTAATAGCAGATGCGTGATCGCAGAACTACAGAGCAGCACAACACCAACAGACGTTTTCAGGACAGCACGTACAAACAAACAAACAAATGATCAAAGCATGCACAAATAATACTTGAAAGTCGTTCTCTGACTCGTACATATCACAACATCACATTGACATCGCTTACACCTATATGTTCAGAATAATTATCAACTCCACCAGACGCTCGGAACAAAAGTATTTTAGCTAAGAAAGACAACGCATACGTAACTAAACTCCCTAGTTAACATGACATCGTTTCGTTTCAGGCCGATCAATGTACTGGTCTTCAAGGTTTTCTCATCTTCCATTCCTTTGGTGGTGGAACGGGCTCAGGATTCTCCTCTCTTCTCATGGAACGTCTGTCAGTCGACTATGGAAAGAAGTCTAAGCTAGAGTTCGCCATCTACCCAGCTCCTCAGATCTCCACTGCTGTAGTTGAGCCATACAACTCCATCTTGACTACCCATACTACATTGGAGCACTCTGACTGTGCCTTTATGGTTGACAACGAGGCCATCTATGATATCTGTCGCCGTAACCTCGACATCGAGAGACCAACCTACACCAACTTGAACCGCTTGATCGGACAGATTGTGTCATCAATCACAGCTTCTCTGCGCTTCGATGGTGCTTTGAATGTCGACTTGACTGAGTTCCAGACTAACTTGGTACCTTACCCACGTATTCACTTCCCCTTGGCTACCTATGCACCAGTTATCTCTGCTGAGAAAGCTTACCACGAGCAGCTGACAGTCGCCGAGATCACCAATGCCTGCTTTGAACCAGCCAATCAGATGGTAAAATGTGACCCACGTCACGGCAAGTACATGGCTTGTTGTCTGTTGTACCGTGGAGATGTTGTCCCCAAGGACGTCAATGCTGCCATAGCAACCATCAAGACCAAGCGAACCATCCAGTTCGTTGATTGGTGTCCCACTGGCTTCAAGGTTGGTATCAACTACCAGCCACCAACTGTTGTTCCTGGTGGTGACTTGGCCAAAGTACAACGTGCTGTCTGTATGTTGAGCAACACCACTGCCATTGCTGAGGCCTGGGCTCGTCTTGACCACAAGTTTGACTTAATGTATGCTAAGCGTGCTTTTGTGCACTGGTATGTTGGTGAGGGTATGGAAGAAGGAGAGTTCTCCGAGGCTCGTGAGGATTTGGCAGCTCTTGAGAAAGATTACGAAGAAGTTGGTGTTGACTCTGCTGATGCAGAAGATGAAGAAGAAGAAGGAGACGAATACTAAAACAATATAAACATATCAGGACTTGTTGTATTGACGTTTGATTACTGATTAAAAACTGATAATTCACTTGATCACTTATGTTGTTTTTTATCTCTTTTTCCCATTTTCGGTGACTCTCTTTAAAACAGCGTTAGGCCTAGTTCAGACGTCGAACTTTTACCGAGTCTAATCAAACGGCTGAATTTTGTAAATCAGAAATACAGTCCCTTGAACCAAATAAATTCAACTAAATGTGATTCTTTTACGTGTTTTCAAATTCGTTGATGAAATATTTTGAAAACAAAGTAGTTGATCGCTTTTATATACTTCATTTACGTACAAATTTTTTTTTACATTTACAACTGTTTCTCTAGAAAGACCAACGCAGTCCTACCTAGTATTTTTTTACTAGTTTTTTACATTTACAAAATTCGACTATTAGACTCCACCCTGCAAAAGAGCGACGTCTGAATTGCATTGTGCGTAAAAACATTCCGAATTTGAAATTAGACTGTCAGATTTCAATTTAGATTCGTTTGTCTTTTTCAAGTCCAGACTCCACGCGTTTTACTAGAAATTAGAATGTAATTACTGCATAACCTTAAAGGTCGGTACACACTATGCGACAAGTCGCAGCGACAATTTCCCCCTGTTTGTACTAGGTATTTTTGGCGGAAATTGTCGCAGCGACAAAATCAGATGTATTGGCGACAAATATTGAACCAATGGACACTGAGGCGACATGTCGTGGGGACAAGTCGCTGCGACTTGTCGCCTAGTGTGTATCGGCCTTAAGGCTAATGATGTGTGAAATATCGATCAATCGAAAAAACCACTGGTTGCCCAAGCTCATTATTTGTCAATATTTATAAAAATCATTTCAGTTTTAAACTTGAAATAAGTAATTGCCAGTGATGATGTTTTGCAGATGTTGTTTATATGATTGTGAAAATCAAGCTTTGAGTCAAACGTGACGCCAAGATTACGAGTCTTGTCAGAGACCTTGATGGAGGCTGTGTCAATGTCGATTATTGTTATAGTTATAGGACTTAGAATGAAACGTGACGAAAAATGAAGTACTTCAGTTTTATCAGCATTTGATTGTAGCTTGTTGATTTTATTCCAGGTGAATATGTCGTTAATGCATGCTTGTAGTTTTGATATACCAAAAGATCTTTGTTCTCTAGTGATGTTAACGTAGAGCTGACAGTCGTCGGCTCATTGATACTAAAGCCTGGCTTCCATATAATTGAGTGCGACTGCAATATTCCTATCATATGATCGAAAAAAGTGTTTCCATATAATCGTAGACGATCGAAAGGGTTCGTAGGATCGAGAAACACGAGGTCCCGTACAAAGTTTATCACTCCAGTGGTCAAAAGACAGATGCAAGGAGAGGCGCTTAAGAATACATAACGCAAAATAAAATTCTATTACACACAACGACCGTACATAAAATGAATAGAAAGCAACTGCTGTAACAAACACAGAGCAGACAAGAGATACGAAAATGGGGAGGGGAGGTCCCATTCCACTGAAATAGATCGTCTGAGTGACATGTAGGTAATCTTTCCTACATGCTCAAAATGATATAGGGTTGATTTCATAAGCCCATGGAAGACATTGTTTTAAAGATAGTCCATATCTACATGAGAGAGTATAGTCGTATTTCTTATACCATAAGTGCAATAAATTATACATTATAAATTATTATCATTATTGCATACAATTTCGTTTAGTTGTGATTTCAGTGTGTTACGCTTTCTTACGGATGATTACATGCACTTTAGCTATTACCCCTTACTGTTTTTTTTTTTTTTTTTTTTTTTAAACGACTCTAGTCCCGTTAGGCCTCGATCCACATTAAAACACCTGAATCTAAAACAATTCTATACAAATTCTACAATTTAATGAGAAATGTTTGTCGCAGTTTTGGAACAAAAAAAACCTACGCAAACTAGAAAAAAAATTGGGTTTTCAAATTTAGCCGACAAAGTGCAGTCATGTCCTCAAATTGGATGAAAAATGAATAAATAAATTTTGTTTTCTTTATTAGTTACTTTGCAGAACAAACACGAAATGTTGGTTACGTGTGGATCATAGAATTCTAACATGAAATAATTTTGAAAACTGTTATATATTGTAGAGTGAAGAAACGGAGATGAAGAGTTGACAAACGTACCCACACCTAGGATCTAAACTCAGCATGTGAGTTAATAGGCGATTTGTACACCAAAACTACCAGAATGCTTTACCTACTTTCTTTTGTTGCGCAATAGCACAAATTGTTCTGTTAACCCCCAGAGGGAAAAGGTATTAAAGTCGTAGTAAATTGACGCCATAATACAGATCACCCATTTTAGAGTCATTTTCAAAACCGTCCGTCGAGAGTCCCTACTACGACCTCACTCAGTAAATGGACCTCAAGTGAATTATACTGGTCGAATTGACTCACTATTTTAATCGCAAGTTGGGCATTTCGCTTTTGATTTTTTTAAGCCTGCACGGGAAGGGGAGGCGTGCCCGGGAAGGGGCGTGTCCAGGAAGAGGGTGTGTCCAGGACGGAGGGGGTTAAGCGTGTGTTAGGAAGTACGTCTATAGAAGAAAATGACCAATATACATTAAGATAGCTTAATCAAACTACACATACTAAATATATTCAAATAGGCATTTTTTTGCAAAAAATAAAAACAACCATGTACTAGAGCAGACGCAGGAAAACCGTGAAATAAAAACAAACTAAATACTAACAAATAGAAACCATTTAGTAAATATTTGTCACTATCACTGAAGCAGGACACAATACCCAGACAAAAGAAATAGTAATTTTCTGGTTGAGAAATAGAGTGCACGCACTAAAAGTTGTCACTATTTAGTAGTAAACAGCACTAATTAAACAAAAGAAAACAATAGAATTAGCATAAAATAGCACTATTTGGTGGTGTTTATGTTGCACACTTTTAGTGCGTGCACTCTACTAGTTAGTATTCAGTTTGTTTTCAGTTCAAGGTTTTTCTGAGTTTGCTCTAGTGAGCCTAGGGAAATCACATTCAATGTGTGATTTATAAAGTATTTTGTTCGCTCAGTTTGTCTTTCATGTTTTCAAGTTCATGATCAGAGATGGACGCTTGATAACCTTATATAACAATCAAAAATAATCATATAAACAATGACTAGCAAATTCAGCAACTTACAAAGTTGTTAAAAGAAGTCAATAAACGATAGAAGTATGCCTGAAAATGGTCCTTACAAACGAAACAGTAAATAAGAAAAAATCACTTTTAAACAAGTTTGTTTCGTGCCAACACACACAAAAAAAAGAAAAAAGAAAAAAAGAAAGAAATAAATCCCGCAATAACAAAACGGAACGACAGCTATGATCGAAACAGTTGGTACGCGTTTTATTTATTAATAAAACTAATACAACAAATCCTGAAATGTTAGACAATAACGTTTAATATCAACATTAATTTATTTAATGAAGACTGATTAATGTCATTTTAGTATTCCTCTCCTTCTTCTTCATCTTCTCCCTCAGCAGAGTCAACACCAACTTCCTCGTAATCTTTCTCAAGAGCTGCCAAATCCTCACGAGCCTCGGAGAACTCTCCTTCTTCCATACCCTCACCAACGTACCAGTGAACAAAAGCACGCTTAGCATACATCAAGTCAAACTTGTGGTCAAGACGAGCCCAGGCCTCAGCAATGGCAGTGGTGTTGCTCAACATACAGACAGCACGTTGTACTTTGGCCAAGTCACCACCAGGAACAACAGTTGGTGGCTGGTAGTTGATACCAACCTTGAAGCCAGTGGGACACCAATCAACGAACTGGATGGTTCTCTTAGTCTTGATGGTTGCTATGGCAGCATTGACGTCCTTGGGGACAACATCTCCACGGTACAACAGACAACAAGCCATGTACTTGCCGTGACGTGGGTCACATTTTACCATCTGATTGGCTGGTTCAAAGCATGCATTAGTGATCTCGGCGACTGTCAGCTGCTCGTGGTAAGCTTTCTCAGCAGAGATGACTGGTGCATAGGTAGCCAAGGGGAAGTGAATACGTGGATAAGGTACCAAGTTAGTCTGGAACTCAGTCAAGTCCACATTCAAAGCACCATCGAAGCGCAGAGAAGCTGTGATTGATGACACAATCTGTCCAATCAGGCGGTTCAAGTTGGTGTAGGTTGGTCTCTCGATGTCGAGGTTACGGCGACAGATATCATAGATAGCCTCGTTGTCAACCATGAAGGCACAGTCAGAGTGCTCCAATGTAGTATGGGTAGTCAAGATGGAATTGTATGGCTCAACTACAGCAGTGGAGACCTGAGGAGCTGGGTAGATGGCGAACTCTAGCTTAGACTTCTTTCCATAGTCGACTGACAGACGTTCCATGAGAAGAGAAGAGAATCCTGAACCCGTTCCACCACCAAAGGAATGGAAGATGAGAAAACCTTGAAGACCAGTACATTGATCGGCCTGAAAACAGAAACAAATATTTCTTTGTTAGTATGTCAGACAACTCAAATTGATAACACTGCCGACACACAACTAGTAAAGTTTATGCTTTAGCATAAACAGATTTTCTCAACACTAAACACATCGAAAAAAATTAGGATATACAGCACAGCTCAACAGCTCCTCAAACTCGAGTCACGTCATCAAACTTCAGACACTTTTGTATATTTAAAAACCAAGCATACACATATAATGGTTATAGCCCATCTTACCAGTTTTCTGATTCTGTCCAGAACAAGATCAATTATTTCCTTGCCGACTGTGTAATGTCCTCTAGCATAGTTATTGGCTGCATCTTCTTTGCCTGTCATTAGTTGTTCGGGATGGAACAACTGCCGGTATGTGCCTGTTCTTACTTCGTCTAAACACAACGACAATAAATTAGAATAAATAACAACAACAGAAGCATGTACAAGATTGTTTTCAATATATTGTTGGTTTCTGTTCATCGTTTTGCTCTTCATGTTTCATGTCTTCGATGTTTTCGATTATTGGTCACCAATACAAGCTTTAATCTATATTCTAGTCTTCAGGGACAAAAACAGAAAATAAATTATAAACAATAAAAAGGTTGTGATATTCGATCAATGCATACATTAAAATGCGCATACGAAAGATTGGTCAACAATTTGTTGATCCGTTAAGTAACGTTCCGAGTAAGAACTAGTGTAGCAAACGGCAATGGAATGCATAAAGGTGTTAATTGTGTATTGTTTAAATGCTTGATCTGATTGGCTAAAACAAGAAAATTGGCCTTTTTTCAAACTTTTGGGATATTTTTCCTATATTTTATTCAAAATCTCATTTCAGTTTTATTAAAGCGATCTTATTTTTTTTCTATGAGAAAATTTTACCGTGGGGCTCACTATGAAAAGCAAGCGTCTCCTAGCCATTGTTCTGAGCAATTATGATTGGACAAAACCATTAAACACGAACGAAACACAGTCTTGTAAACAGCATTTTGTAGATTTTACTTAAGAAATGTGTAACCCTTGGCTTGATACATCAACATCGTGAAAAGTAAAGAATTTCGATGTGGGGAAGTTGCAATTGCCGGAGAACAATAGAAACCTCACTAGTTCTTACGCGCATTGTTACTTAATTATATCCATGTGCTTTGTGTGCATTTAAGTTGACTGTGGAGGTGCTATCGCATAATTTACACGATTGAAAAGTATAAGAAACTAGTATTTCATAACTTAAGGTAATTCCGTAGTTTTGCACTGCGCATAGTTTAAATGCTTGATCTGATTGGCTAAAACAAGAAAATTGGCCTTTTTTCAAACTTTTGGGATATTTTTCCTATATTTTATTCAAAATCTCATTTCAGTTTTATTAAAGCGATCTTATTTTTTTTCTATGAGAAAATTTTACCGTGGGGCTCACTATGAAAAGCAAGCGTCTCCTAGCCATTGTTCTGAGCAATTATGATTGGACAAAACCATTAAACACGAACGAAACACAGTCTTGTAAACAGCATTTTGTAGATTTTACTTAAGAAATGTGTAACCCTTGGCTTGATACATCAACATCGTGAAAAGTAAAGAATTTCGATGTGGGGAAGTTGCAATTGCCGGAGAACAATAGAAACCTCACTAGTTCTTACGCGCATTGTTACTTAATTATATCCATGTGCTTTGTGTGCATTTAAGTTGACTGTGGAGGTGCTATCGCATAATTTACACGATTGAAAAGTATAAGAAACTAGTATTTCATAACTTAAGGTAATTCCGTAGTTTTGCACTGCGCATAGTTCTGCGCATGTTTTAAGATTTGTGGTTTTAGGACTTTTATCATGTTATCTAGTCAAACTATGTTTGTAAAGTACGTTGAATAAAAAATTCGAAGAATTGCAATATTCTCGAGCGAGAAAACACGATAATTTAGAAACTCGACCCAGTCCTCTTTCGGAAAACCTTTTTTTTGACAATAAAATGACGATATTATTCGCAATATTTCGAAAATTAGCACGGTGAACTATGTTTTTTATTTGATAAAATTATTTGTTATAACATAACATCAAATATATCTAAAATTGAGCATAGGTCATCGGGCAACTTTTGAGAAATTTGCAAAATTCTTTCCGCTTAGGACTTTTTCGAATGAATTAGCAGCTAGTGCGCACGTTGGTATTTCGTCAATTTCTTCAAGATCACAAATTTTTTATACGTCTGTTCATATTTTTTAAATAAAATAAAGTGCAGACATTTGAACAAAACACGCATTTTGCTCTTAAAAGACAAATTACTGTGTTTTTCCTCCCGTTCTCTACGGTTTTTGAGCTTTTTTCTTTACGTTCTCAAGTAACCAAAATGCATGAACTTTGTCGTCTAATTGTACAAAAACGAAGTCGGTGACCCCCTTTTTATTGTATTTTCTGAAAGCGTTTCTCAAAATTGTTAAAATGAGTATAAAAAACTTTCATCGGGCGGTAATATTTCGACGGAATTACCTTAATGTTGTCAAAGCAAGTCTGAAAGTTGTCAGCTAAAACCACGAGTCAAATGAATAATGCACCATACAAGACGTAACAACGCTCAGACTCGCCTTGACAACATTAAGTTGTGACATGAAAATGTATAGTTTTGATTCATAAAAGTATTCGATATGCCTCTAGCACTTCCACACTTAACTGAAAGGCACAGTGCTAATTTTGGAAAATGTGCATTCTTTTTGACTGTACGGATTTTGCGCTTCTCACGTTTTTATTATTTTATTTATTTTTTTTTTAAGATTAAGTTGCTTGATTTCAAGAGAAAAAATGTCGAAGACAAAATGTGTTGCAACTCTTACCGACTACAGTTGGTTCCAAGTCAATAAAAACAGCTCGAGGGACATGCTTTCCAGCTCCAGTTTCACTGAAGAAAGTGTTGAACGAGTCATCACCACCACCGATGGTCTTGTCGCTAGGCATCTGGCCATCGGGCTGGATTCCGTGCTCAAGACAGTACAATTCCCAACAGGCATTGCCCATCTGAACTCCCGCTTGACCGACATGAACTGAGATACACTCACGCTGAAATAGCAAGAACATATAAAGTAAGAAGAGATGAAGGCAAAGAACATAAAATGAGAAATCATCGAGAGAAACAAAAACAGCAACAACAAAAAAACGGAGAAGTTATAAGATTGACGACGAGTACGGATACAAATAAAGTAAGAAGAAATGAAATCGAAGAAGGCGAAAAAAAGGAAGATAAATCAGAAGAAGAAAGAGAAAAAGAAATGAGGAAATTAAAAGATCATGATAATGACGATGAAATAGATGAATTACAAAGAGAAAGAGTGATTGAAGATCAATATCAAAGACCACGTGAAAAAAAGTGGGAAAACTCCAACCGCGTTTTACAAAAATCAAAATCGATATATCGCATCCATTTTAAACAAAAACAGATTCGTCTCATGCAATCAAGCACCGATAGTCGACGATTAAGGACAAATAGTCAAAAACCTTGCAAAATGTAATAATTTTGTCCTCAGGTTGTTTTGGCTTTTTATTGACTTTTTTAAGCGCAAAAAAAAAAATCTGTATGTATTTTGCGAGAAAATAATAACGAAACATCGTCCATATGATTTTTTTGCAGTTCAGCACTCGATCAAACAATTTAACAGACATGATATGTGTATTATTTCAAAATTTGAATATTTTGTTTAAAAAAAAAAGTTGCGACATAAAGTTCGAATATTTATATATATATATATATTTTTTTTATTTAAAACTTAACGAAAAATGCCGAGAAAAGTAACGGGAAAAAAACGAATGTTCATGTCAGATTCCCAGCCGATGTTTTTCCGTTGCCATAGAGTAATATAGCAAACAGACCTAGTTAAAATATGAACGCCTAAATCTATACATGTTCGTGTCAGCGATTTTAAACAAGAAATATTTCGTGATCATATAATTTTGCACAAAAAAAGGTAAAAAGCTTACCATTTTGTATTGCTGGCTGAACAATAACCGTTCAATGAAGAAATGTAAAAGGTTTTTGAGGAATTTGTTTCCCTGAGAAAGCTGAAACGTAACGAGTTCTTCGCTTTCTTGTAAGGAATGAATGAATTTTGCATGTGGCGTTGAATTTTTTAATTATTCCTCTTACTTGTGATTGGTCGATGTTTCAACCGTTGTTCTGGCAGATGAATAACAACAAAGAAACATGTGCTATTTTTTCGCCAAATATATTTGATCTCATGTTGACTTCAACAATAAACTTTTTGAACATTCAAATGGCCCGTGTTTCACATTTTGAATTGAAATGAGACGATAAACTGCATGAATGACTTTGCAATTATTCTAGTTCAAAATGTTCTTATTTATTTTTCTTTTTTTATAACATAATTTATTTTCTTCTTGTTGTTCTTCTTCATTATCTTGAATTTTTCCCTTGATCCGGCATAATCATCTGTTTATTCTTCATTTTGGACTTTTTTTTCGTTTTATTCTTCAATGAATACGATTCATTAACCATGTGGAAACATGAGTTATAAAAGCATTAAATATCATTAGTATTCTTCGATTAACAGAAGTCAGAATACTGATGTTAAACTGGGCTTCCTCTGGTATCGCTTCTACTAATATCACTCTGATGTGCGGGCTTCCTGTTTTACGGGCTGGTCGGCTCGTTGGTTAACGTTAATCTTCTATTTTTCCAATTCAAACAACCCGGATATTGATCTAAACATCAAGAGAGTTTATATAACATCGTAATAAGTGCATATACGTTAAACCAAGAGGGAGCCTGAACTCAGGAGAGATGACGCGGTTTGCGTATGTAGAATGCTACTTGCGTAATGAATAATACTTGGATGAGCTGTTGTTGTTCATACCAGCAAAACAGAGAGTTCTTTGCAAAGAAAGTGGATAATTGTGCCGACATCTTCATCTCTTGATCTAGACGAAGTCGCCATGTGTTATCCAAATCATTCAGCTTGATTGCTAATTTCATGCCGCTTTTTAACTGTGATTTTTTGTGGAAAATGAATAGGTGCTTGAATAACTGACTTAGTAGGGAATGTTTCATGGTAACCTTACAACCTGATAGACTGTTAATGTAGGTTGTAAGAAAGGCAGCTCATAGGTCTGATGTGGCCATCAAAAGTAAGTTGATCAGACGCAAATGGGAGTCTGGTTCACTCAGGGCACCCCACCCCTAAAACTCCTGCACAAGTTTTGTGCATCTCAATCTACAATCAATTGAAACCCATCAAAGGGGAACCCATCACCGATGAACTAGAAACAATACAGAATATATGGGCAATGTTTCATTCCTAGGTAGAGAAAAAGCGTCAAGTACTCCTCGGATTAGACCGAATAAGATAGAGGAGAAGAACTGAGCATTGAGGAAAGAGAGAGCTGAGGATTGGAAAGATTGAGGATTTGGTGGATTGAGGATTGAGGATTGGGAAGATTTGAGTAAGTTATCAAGAAGTATTTAAGCATAGTTGGTTTATTGACCTTATGGCGCGGTATGAGCGGACTTAATGCCTACGGGGGTAACCCGAGTAAAAGCAACCTTCATACGAACAAGTGGCTTATTTAGAAATAAATATTTGTCAACGACTAGAGCAAACAATAAATCTGTGAAACAATAATTATTACCCAGACAAAAGAAATATAAATGTTCTGGTTGGGTGATAGTGACAAATATTGTTTTCCTTGATTCTCCACAATTATTTAAAGACCCTGAGTGATGGTCCAAATGCCGAGAGTTCGAACCTGCAGCCTCCCTCAGCCAACGTTCTCGCAACTAAGCTAACCTGTCAACCTGTTAATCACTCATCAATACATAACTGATCCTTTCATTCATTTATTCATTCATTGACTGATCATGCTTTAACTGAAAATTTATCATTTAACAATTCGCATTTTATAATGTGTTTTTTCAAATTTTTCTTCTACTTGTAATAAATAAATAAAGGAAAGAAAAAAATGAAAACAGGAATGAAAAGAAAGTGGAGAAGGGGTCAATAAACCAATGAAATCTGTGGCCAGGAAATCACATGCTGTGAACATGTTAACTTTCAACAAAAAACAGAGCAGCAGTGCGACTCTTAAATTAAAAACAGAGAAATCGGCACTTGCTGAGCATGCCAATAATACTGACCATGCTATTGATTGGGCTAGCACTAGTATCGTGCAAAGTGAACCTAAGTACCATCAGAGAAAGTGGTAGAAAGCTTGTACTATAGCTAAGGATAAAGACACTTTATTTAATAGGGACAATGGTAGAATTTTACCAGAAAACTATTTATGTTTGTTAAATCACTAATTATTATTGTTTTTTTCACCTTAGCTCTATGTATAGGATAATGGTCGAGCTCTGAGGATTATTTTCAATAATCCGAAGAGCGAGGCCATTATCCGATTTAATGCATACTCTCATTGTTTTCGAAGAAACGAAACTATGTGTGCTGATCGAATTATCAATCAATCAATCAATCAATCAATCAATCAATTTATTAGGTTACATTCCATCCAAGAATTACAAGATAATATAATGAATAGATAAAATAAATTACAATTTTGTATAGTGTTTGTCATTGATGTTTTCATAATATTTTAGCTATTTTTGATATTTACATAATAGTATTAGAATTATAGTAATTTATAATAATATAGAAATAACAATATAATATAATATATTTTGTTCAAGGATGGCAGGCAGCCCAAAAAGAAGCCGGGGACTTATATTCTTGGGTCGCCTATTTGATTAAGTTGAGAATAAATAAGTAAATAAATAGATAGAAGGAGAAACAAATTATTGTATAGAAATAATTAAATGACAGTTGTTTCTCCTTCGAGATCTTGCTCTGTAGATTTGTTAGAGCTTTTAGATCGTGACCTTCCCGCCATGATGTTATCAACTATATTGTGTTCGTGGTTTAGAAGCAATGAGCAGGACAATTGATAGTTTAGAATAGGCAAACTAACAGTGGTAAACACGTCCAAGGCCATTATTTTCTTTTTTCTTATCTTCTCCTACAAACTATATGATCTATTTTCGAATTCACGATCATATGCAAACGACTCAAGCGTATTACACTTTCTTAAGGTGCATTAAACTTTATGTTCACTTTTTATCTGATTTTCATTTGTATTTTCGGTGTATTATTACAGCGTCAGTTTACAAAGATACAAAGAAAAGAATAATTCCGTCATGACTATAAATCACTGTGATTGTAGTTGTCGTTGTCCATTAAAATTTCTATATACAAAGCATTCGAAGTCTGATTGGTTTCAAGTAAGCACAAGAATTTTTGTGCTTTGTGTAGGAGTTCAAATAAACTTGAATGCAAAGCTCAAATTATATGCTTGAATAATTGCACTTTATCGAAAAACACAATGAGACCTTTTAGCATTTAAATGTGCAGTGCATTGAGCTCACTTCGCCGTTCACTTTGCTAAGATCGTCTACAAAGATGGAGTGCTTCGACGAAATTTTAGCTGACGATGAAGACGATGAAATCTTATCGCAGTTGGTGGCCGTTTAGAAAAGGACAACTCGTCTTTCACTGCAAAAGGTGATTTGAACATCGTGTTTCTGTTGATTTTATCATGCAAAGTTGTTCTCTTGACTTTCAGTAACTACTTGTATAAATGTTTTTTTCACTAAATGAACGTCTTTATAATTTTTAGCAATTGAAAAGGAGCAAGTCCGTTTCAAGAAAACGGAAGAGCGAAATTTTGCCGAGCTAGCAGAACAATCTATCCCTGCCAATACAAAGAGAAAAGCAATGTGGGCTTTCCGTTTATACCAGAACTGGGCAATGTGGCGTAAAAGTGATGACTTACCTATGAAACAGAAGTCTTTGGTTTCTGAAATCGTGGAGAGGACAACGGACGTGTTGGATATTAGACAAGATGAAGACCTGAGTGACGTCCTCAGCCAATTCATCGCAGAAGTCAGAAAAGAAGGAGGCGAACGGTATCCTGCTAAAACTTTGCACGAGATAGTGAGTAGTTTGTAGAAGTATTTAGAAATGAAGGGCAGAGTAGTTCAGTTTTTTTCTGGAGGGGCATATGAAAAGCTACGAAAATCACTAGATATCGAAATGAAAACTTCAACCAATAATAATCCTAAGCAAGCACAAGTAATCTCTGAAGAAATAGAAAATTATCTTTGGGAGAACAAATTTCTGGGCGATAGTTGCCCCAAAGTTCTGTTGAGAACAGCCCTTTATTTGATTGGCCTGAATTTTGGCATGAGGGCTGGGGATGAACATAGGAAATTAACAATAGGTAATTTTTCAATTAATATTGATTCCGAGGGGAGGGAATATTTGCTTTATTCAGAGGGTGTGTCTAAAACTATGCAAGGTGGGTTAAAACATCGCAAGTTAACACCCAAAGTTAGTAGGGCATATGCCAATGTACAATGTCCAGAGCGATGTGGTGTGCGAATTGTTAACAATTATATAAGCCGTTGTCCTAAAGATGCATTAGAAAAGGCGTTTTACTTGAAGCCTTTGCAAAATTACAAGAAAGGAGAATTATGGTACTGTAGTGTTCCTTTGTGTCATAATACACTTAAGAATGTAGTGCAGTCAATGATGAAGGAAACTGGGGTAGATGGTTTTTTCACAAATCATTCTTCACGAGCAACAGCTGCGACTAGATTGTTTCAAAAAAATGTTGATGACCAATTGATAAAGGGGGTAACTGGCCATAGATCAGATTCTTTGCAAAGCTACAAAAGGGTATCGGATAATCAGTTAGTTGAGGTTTCCAGTATTGTGCAAGCTAACCATGGAGCGAAATATAGTGATAAAGCGGAAGTTTTATCCGCGCGGAACAAATTTTCTGAGATTGAAAGTAATCCAGGGAAAATATGTGTAATTGTAAGTGGAGGGAATTGTAATATTACAATTTACAACAATTAATGAAGTCATGTTCATACGCATAATGCATGATGGAGAACTGTAATGAAATATCATAAACAACCGAAACAATAAAAAAACATTTTGTTGTTGTTGCTGTATGTTTTGTTTGTAAAGTACGTTTTGCAAACTGTAATCAGGTCATTATTGTACCCACTGACATTGGATAGGAGGTCATTATTTTAACAAATAATGACCCCCTGTCCCATCTCCGTGTACACAATAATGACCTCTCTACAGTTTGAATTGAATTAATTCATCACCCCCATTCTTCCCTGCTGAATTCAAAACCCTCCCAGACTTTTAGAAACCTAGATTATTAGAAATAAAGAACACTTCAAAACAATGAGAGTGTGCATTAATTAATTGTAACAGCGCGAGCAATTGTCTCTGTAGTGTAGCGCGCGCTAATTGTTACTTTAGTTTGATTGCGTTTATTATGATTGTAACGTTTTCATTCCCTGAAGATGACCGGTAAAGTCCGAAAGCTCGGAGTAAATCTGATATTTTTAACTATTGTTGATGAGTCATAATCTTAAAATAAAAAAGTTCTAGTTCAACTATGTGCTTGGAATTGTATTGTAGCAGTCTTTTTATTGTTTTTAAATCGTTTTGCATAATGGATGTAGCAGCAAATATAAAATTACATTCTAAGTATATTTTATAGCGGAGCTCCGCGCGGGCCGAATGCCCGCGCAAGCGGAGCACCATAATTAAGAGAAAATGGTAACCCATCGAGTTTATTTTTCGTGGACCACCACAGGAAGCCCGCTGTACATCCTTCCGTACGAGCGTGCCCACAGCGCGCGGAGTTGATAATTTAGCCTGCAAAGTTATTTTTGAGCGAAAGAACCACGAGAGAAAGAAATTTAAAGTTCATGTTTAGCTGTTAAAATTATCTTTGATGCTTAAAGTGCCTATCACCCCTCAGAGTGGACCAATTTAGTAAAATTGTAGACATCGAGAGCTTTCAAATGATATAAATAATAAGTGATTTGGATAAAAGCACGCCAAGATATTTAAGGTTTAAAAGCTGTATTTTGGGTTTCCTGTGTTACTTTGACAGATGCAAAACTAGGTCGAGTGATGTCATACTGTACCTGGGCACATGCGCAGTGGTTTACATATCTCTCATCACATTACATATCTCTCATCACATTCAACACTACATATAAAATTGAAATCGACATCCAAACAACACAAGTTATTTGATAGGTTCTTATTGTGTTGGAAATTGTTGGCAAATGAAAACAGAAATCAAAATCCCCGTTTGAGAAATTACTAAGGGACAACAGGCGGCTTCAACATTGCAAATGTCCACAAGAACATCTTTAAATGAATATCAGCGAACCTCATAACAACGAACTTTATCGGTTCAACTTGTCACTACATCAATTTATTTTAAATTTTAGTTTCGCAGACTGTATTTTTAATGTTTTTTCTTTAATTGTGATGTTGTATTGTTTTCATTTGATTTATTATCTTCAACGAGAATCAGTCGTCAAATGAAAATTCCTAAGTCGTACGTTGTTTGTTGACAAAATTACGCTCCACATTAAATCGCGCGTGAACCTATTGCAGTTATTGAGTGTTTCTGGTGGAGTTTTTGATCCGCAAAATATCTAATCATATATGTCTTTCTAGTTTATTTCTTTGTCTGAACTTTGGGGAAATCAAGTGCGGAATAAATCAAAAGTAATCTTCAAAAGTTGTCAACAGCAATATTAAAGCGACACATAAAATTCGCTACTAAAGTTAGAAATTGGAGTTTGTGTAAGCTAAATAACAAAAGTTAATTTGCAAGTCGTTGTCTCTTTGCTTCTTTTCTTTGTAAACTTTCAACCATTTCAGGATCGGCTAGAAGTTGGGTTTTTTGATAGAAACAAACAGCTTCTGATATCACGTCGAATTCATGATTGGGTTCATTTTGGTTATCTTCATTGAAGTCCTCGTAGTCCAATAGAAAACTGATTAAACCAGGAACATAAATTACCATTTAAATATACTCTGAATCATCAGAAAAACTTGATTCTCATGAAGTTCTTGACGTCGTAAATAACAATTTGACAACAATAACACTGATTGTTCGACTGCTAGCGTGACCGTACCTGGCATCTATCAAATACAATCGAAGTTTTGACAGTTCCGTGTGGTACAGTATGACATCACTCGACCCAGATCCCCATTCCCGGCAAGGGCGAGGTCACCTCAAACTTTAAAAAGCGATAAAATATTCGCGTTTGCTCCAAATTCAATTCTAACAACGAAAATCGTTTTCCTGCAGTCTCAAGATTACTCCAATTTTTTATTGTTCTAGGGGTGATAGGCACTTTAAATTAAAGTCATTCAAAGATAAAGATTTTACAACCTTTTCGTCAACAAAGTGTAAATTTTATCAGAATCATGAAAACATGGAGTTTATTTGACAAGTTTGCGAGCTTCAGGTTGTAAAAGAGGCTGTATTCTTCATGGATTCTTCGCGGCGTTTTTTCAATTTTTACTTATCGACTGACCTACTTTTAAAAGTAAAGAGATCAACGGCCAACAGAAGTGCATATAAAAGTACGAAAAACAGAAATATGCAATGCAAAGGACGTGAATAGCAAGGTAAACACGGTCACGAAGGAAAATGAATATGGATTCATTCATGAATTTGTATGACAATTCAAGTTGAATGATAATACGGAGAGCTTTAGGACCATTGCAGACTTAAGAACTATGTACAACAAAATATAGCTTTTCCTACAATACGTTTGTCAACAAAGTAAGACTGCTGGTTCTAGTGATGAAAATTTCGCACAATATGTATGATCGAGCAACAAGAGTCCATCTAGATCAGCCAAACCCACACTACGCCGTTTCATTGACCTGTGTTATATTTTTAGTGGTCTTGAAAATGCTTTTTCACTTTAAAAATTCGAAAAACATGAGCATAATTATTTTGATCAGAACTTTGGACGAACATTTCAGCAAAAAGTGATAGTTTTAAAAGAGAATCATGAAACCGGTTGATTCTCGGTCTGGTTTGTTCGCCTTGTAAGTTTAGTTTCATGTTGATTATCGAGCTTTTTGGCGGACTACGACAAGAAGTCTAATAAAAATCACTTAGTTATCCTCCTCAACATACTATAAGGTATGTTTATATTATTTTCACCGATCCTCCTTGAATTTCTTTGTTATTATTTGCATAAAAACAGTTTGCTTTTTTCCTGCAAATGCTTTTCATTTTTGCGAGGGGATTTTTCTCTATCGCTAAGATCATATTAAAAATGTAATAAACAAAATGTTGTTGCTTTTCTCGCATGCACAGAGATTTGAATCTTTCAATCGATGATTTGATTAATTATCCCTCTCTCTTTTAATCACTCAGTTATTCATTAAGTATTTGCTTTTCAACTATAGTTATTTTTGATTAATTGACTGATTAATAATAGCCTTAATTGAGGCTTTTCTGTTCGGAAATTTCTTGAATGATAACTGATGAATAAATGAATGAATGAATGATGGAATGAATAAATGAATGAATGAATGAATGAATGAATGAATGAATGAATGAATGAATGAATGAATGAATGAATGAATGAATGAATGAATGAATGAATGAATGAATGAATGAATGAATGAATGAATGAATGAATGAATGAATGAATGAATGAATGAATGAATGAATGAATGAATGAATGAATGAATGAATGAATGAATGAATGAATGAATGAATGAATGAATGAATGAATGAATGAATGAATGAATGAATGAATGAATGAATGAATGAATGAATGAATGAATGAATGAATGAATGAATGAATGAATGAATGAATGAATGAATGAATGAATGAATGAATGAATGAATGAATGAATGAATGAATGAATGAATGAATGAATGAATGAATGAATGAATGAATGAATGAATGAATGAATGAATGAATGAATGAATGAATGAATGAATGAATGAATGAATGAATGAATGAATGAATGAATGAATGAATGAATGAATGAATGAATGAATGAATGAATGAATGAATGAATGAATGAATGAATGAATGAATGAATGAATGAATGAATGAATGAATGAATGAATGAATGAATGAATGAATGAATGAATGAATGAATGAATGAATGAATGAATGAATGAATGAATGAATGAATGAATGAATGAATGAATGAATGAATGAATGAATGAATGAATGAATGAATGAATGAATGAATGAATGAATGAATGAATGAATGAATGAATGAATGAATGAATGAATGAATGAATGAATGAATCATTCATTGTGTTTAACGATCATGATTATCGGAGTTCTGCTGTTAGGCTTGCCTAATTTTTATATTATTCTTTAAAATTTTCTAAGGGAACTTATGAAAATTGAAATCCTAAATCTACTTATGTTCCCATAAAAGAATGAATTAAAAATACTTGCAGCACCTCCCGCGTTTGAACTTCTGAGCCTAGGAAAATCCCTTACAAATCTCTTCTTGTTTTGTTTTAAATGTCTATAACTGTCTGTTCTTATTTATTAAGATTTTTTTGTGCGTTAGTTTTAAAATCTTGACGTTTGTAAATAATACTTCACTTGAAGTGTATCTTTGTACGTGGGAGACATTATAAGATAATAGTGTGTTACGTCCACGTAAATATTTTATTGCTCCGAGCTTTCGGGTTTCAAACCCATCTTCAGGGAAAAACTGATTTACATGTATTCAAATCGCGAGATCATAACAAATAAGTTGCGCGAGCTAAAATACGTTGTAGTTATGCGCGCGAAGATAGTAAAATAAGAAAAAATATATCAGAATTAATAATGCAAAAATTATCGTTTGTCTTTATGCTTATTAATAATTGATATGTAACTAGCTGGAATTGTTCTTCCACAATCTCTATTAAATAGGACACTGTTGCTTTTCGAAGCAATCAAATACGCTTCAGTCCATTTTCGTTTGGACCAACTGGCTTCATTGGCTAAAACTCTTGATTCTTTCCATGCAATATCGTGATCATATTTATTTGCATGTTCCGCCAAAGCTGACGAGGCTGTTTTTCCAAGGCGAACGCTTGCCATGTGTTCTTTCTGGCGTGTCTTGAAAGATCTACCCGTTTCACCAATGTAAGTTACATCACAATTATTACAAGGAATTTCATAGACCACAGCTGTGCGATTTTCTTTTAACAGTGTGTCCTTCGGTCTTGAAAGTCTTTGTCTCAAGGTGTTAAGTGGTTTCGAGGATGTCTTTATCTGATGTGACAGTAAGACTCGTTGAATTCTCTCTGTTACTCCTTGTACGTATGGGAGGGTCGCAAAACCCTGCGGATCCTCTTTTTCCATGTCTCTTGTATTGGTATTCTTGTTGTTCTTATGTCTTTTTACAAAAGAGGTAGGATAGCCATTCATACATGTTAATACTTTATGTAGATATTCTTCTTCGGCAGTCCTATTTATGTCTGATGTAGGAATGACATTAGCACGTGTGAAAAGAGTCTTCACAACAGAGGCCTTGTGTTGTATGGCATGGTGGCTATTAAAATCCAAGTATCTGTCTGTGTGCGTCTTTTTGCGATATACCGATATATCAATCTTGCCATTACTCATTACTCATTACTCATTACTCATTACTCATTACATAAAGTATTAACATGTATGAATGGCTATCCTACCTCTTTTGTAAAAAGACATAAGAACAACAAGAATACCAATACAAGAGACATGGAAAAAGAGGATCCGCAGGGTTTTGCGACCCTCCCATACGTACAAGGAGTAACAGAGAGAATTCAACGAGTCTTACAGTCACATCAGATAAAGACATCATCGAAACCACTTAACAGCTTGAGACAAAGACTTTCAAGACCGAAGGACACACTGTTAAAAGAAAATCGCACAGCTGTGGTCTATGAAATTCCTTGTAATAATTGTGATGTAACTTACATTGGTGAAACGGGTAGATCTTTCAAGACACGCCAGAAAGAACACATGGCAAGCGTTCGCCTTGGAAAAACAGCCTCGTCAGCTTTGGCGGAACATGCAAATAAATATGATCACGATATTGCATGGAAAGAATCAAGAGTTTTAGCCAATGAAGCCAGTTGGTCCAAACGAAAATGGACTGAAGCGTATTTGATTGCTTCGAAAAGCAACAGTGTCCTATTTAATAGAGATTGTGGAAGAACAATTCCAGCTAGTTACATATCAATTATTAATAAGCATAAAGACAAACGATAATTTTTGCATTATTAATTCTGATATATTTTTTCTTATTTTACTATCTTCGCGCGCATAACTACAACGTATTTTAGCTCGCGCAACTTATTTGTTATGATCTCGCGATTTGAATACATTTAAATCAGTTTTTCCCTGAAGATGGGTTTGAAACCCGAAAGCTCGGAGCAATAAAATATTTACGTGGACGTAACACACTATTATCTTATAATACTTCACTTGTTTTTGCCCTGACGATGGACCGAAGGTCCGAAAGCTCGGCTATATAATTAAACATCTATGTGGAAGAAAAGGTTTATTATTTGAACATTACGCCCACATATATACAAAACATCTTAAAATTTTTTTTATTTGTTTTTCTTATTGATTGTGTGTTTTATCTGATCGAGTTTTTTGTTCGCTCAGCTTGTTTTCATGATCAGGGATGGACATTGAATAACCATTAATAGACAATCATAATTAGCAAAATAAGCAATTAACAAATGTGAAAAAGTCACTTTTAAACATATTAGCCCCACACACACACAACACAAACACACACACAAAGAAAGAAATCACGCCGAAAGCAATAACAAAACAGACGTTATAAACACATAGTGTCGCGTACTAACAAAGTAAATGACACCAGACATGATCAAAACAGTTGGTTTTATTTATTAATAAAATAAATACAACAAATCCTGAGATGATAGACAATAACATTCATCGACATTATTTCAACTAATGAAGACTGATTAATTTCCTTTTAGTATTCCTCGCCTTCTTCTTCCTCATCTTCTCCCTCGGCAGTGTCAACACCAACTTCCTCGTAATCCTTCTCAAGAGCTGCCAAATCCTCACGAGCCTCGGAGAACTCTCCTTCTTCCATACCCTCACCAACGTACCAGTGCACAAAAGCACGCTTGGCATACATCAAGTCAAACTTGTGGTCAAGACGTGCCCAGGCCTCAGCAATGGCAGTGGTGTTGCTCAACATACAGACAGCACGTTGTACTTTGGCCAAGTCACCACCAGGAACCACAGTTGGTGGCTGGTAGTTGATACCAACCTTGAAGCCAGTGGGACACCAATCAACGAACTGGATAGTTCTCTTAGTCTTGATGGTTGCTATGGCAGCATTGACGTCCTTGGGGACAACATCTCCACGGTACAACAGACAACAAGCCATGTACTTGCCGTGACGTGGGTCACATTTTACCATCTGATTGGCTGGTTCAAAGCAGGCATTGGTTATCTCGGCGACTGTCAGCTGCTCGTGGTAAGCTTTTTCAGCAGATATGACTGGTGCATAGGTAGCCAAGGGGAAGTGGATACGCGGGTAAGGTACCAAGTTAGTCTGGAACTCAGTTAAGTCGACATTCAAAGCACCATCGAAGCGCAGAGAAGCTGTGATTGATGACACAATCTGTCCAATCAAGCGGTTCAAGTTGGTGTAGGTTGGTCTCTCGATGTCGAGGTTACGGCGACAGATATCATAGATAGCCTCGTTGTCAACCATGAAGGCACAGTCAGAGTGCTCCAATGTAGTATGGGTAGTCAAGATGGAATTGTATGGCTCAACTACAGCAGTGGAGATCTGAGGAGCTGGGTAGATGGCGAACTCTAGCTTAGACTTTTTTCCATAGTCGACTGACAGACGTTCCATGAGAAGAGAAGAGAATCCTGAACCCGTCCCACCACCAAAGGAATGGAAGATGAGAAAACCTTGAAGACCAGTGCATTGATCGGACTTAAGAAAAAAACAAAATATTTCTTGTTAGTATGTAAGACAATTGATATTGACAATACTTTCTACCAGTAAAGTCCACATGAACAACACCCCAACATCACTGACAGATTTCAATTCAACAACAAACAATAGCGGATCCAGATTTTGTTTTTCAAAAAAGGGTCAAGGTTTTCTTCTTCTTTGCTTTAACTATAAACGAGTGACGTTCGTTTGAATTCATATTGTTTAAAAAGCGGGTGCAACATATCCAGACAACTGGAATTTTTAAAACCTAGGGAATCAGGTTTTTCTACTTTTTTGTTTTAACTATATAAGTGTTGTTCGTTTGATATTTATTTATCATTATTTATGAAAAAAAAAAAAAAAAAAAAAAAAAAAAACAGTACGTAACGGATACAACGGAGCCTGTCACACTATTCCTAGATCCACTAGTGCCAAACGTTTTATTACAAACATATTTTCTCAAGACTAAACACATCCAAAACATCCAGATAATATGCCACACATCAACACCACCTCACGATCAAACTTTTCAGATACTCATACTTAAAATTGTAATGATTAATGATTATAGACGCTATTGTAGTTCATCTTACCAGTTTTCTGATTTAACTAAATGAGGGCTGTTCATTTGATTTTCGGATCACGTCTCACTCCCTCTAGAAACTCCAGTGCCAAAGGCTTTAACATAAACATATTTTCTCAACACTAAACACATCGAAAACATTCAGAAATACAACACAGCTCAACAACACCTCACACTCGAATCACGTCATCAAACGTCAGATACTTTTGTATATTTAAAAACCAAGTATACACATAATGGTTATAGCCCATCTTACCAGTTTTCTGATTCTGTCCAGAACAAGATCAATTATTTCCTTGCCGACTGTGTAATGTCCTCTAGCATAGTTATTGGCTGCATCTTCTTTGCCTGTAATCAGCTGTTCTGGATGGAACAGTTGGCGGTATGTGCCAGTTCTAACTTCATCTAAACACAACGACAATAAAATAAAATAAACAACAAGAACAAAAACACCATCTTGTACAAATTAACTCAATATTGTTTGTGTCTGCATATCTAAACGTTTGCTCTTCATCATGATCGTATAAGCTTAATTTCATTTTAGTCTAACGAGTGCTGTCCTTCTTCAACGTTTTTAGTCACCAATGCAGAATTTAAGCTACATACTAATCTTCACAGGGAAAAAATGTAATATATTACAAACAATGCAAAACTGTAAAATTGGATATCATTACATTCTCTTTAAATGCGCACATAGAGTTTTATCGAATTACACAAATCAAAACTATAAAGTTTCATGTCATAACTAATGTTGTTAAGGCGAGCCAGTCTGAAAGTTGACAGCTAAAATCATGAGCCAACAAGACGTAAAAACGCTCAGACTCGCCTTGACAACATTAAGTTGTGACATGAAAATTTATAGTTTTGATTCGTAAAACTATCCTATTTAATTCTAGCACCTCCAAATTCAACCGGAACGCACAGTACTTGTTTGTTTGTTTCAAGAGAAAAAATACGAGGATTAATGAAAGCGTATTTCAACTCTTACCGACTACAGTTGGTTCCAAGTCAACGAAAACAGCTCGAGGGACATGCTTTCCAGCTCCAGTTTCACTGAAGAAAGTATTGAACGAGTCATCACCACCACCAATGGTCTTGTCGCTAGGCATCTGGCCATCGGGCTGGATTCCGTGCTCAAGACAGTACAATTCCCAACAGGCATTGCCCATCTGAACTCCCGCTTGACCGACATGAACTGAGATACACTCACGCTGAAATAGCAAGAACATATAAAGTAAGAAGAGATGAAGGCAAAGAAGGTGAAAAAGAGGAAGATAAATCACGGAAGAAGGCAAATAAAGAAAGATGAGAAAATAAGAAGATTATGATAATGATGATGAAATAGAAGAATTACAAAGAAAAATTAAAGACCACGTGAAAAAAAAGCGCGAAAACTCCAACCGCTTTTTACGAAAATCAAAATCGATATGTCTCATACAATATAGCACCGTTAGTCGACTATTAAGGGCAAATAGTCGAAAACCTAGAAAAAAGGAATATTTTTTACCACGCGGTTGCTTTTGCTTTTTATTGACTTTGTGTTTTTAAGCGCAAACAAGAAAAATTCATCTGTTCATCGACTATTGCGTGAAAATAAGAACGAATAAGTGTCGTCCATATGTTTTTTTCTAAATTCTGAAGCGCTCGATTATACATTTACAGACATGTTATTCTTTTAATTTCAAAATTTGAATGTCTTTAAAAAAAGGTGCGGCATCAAATGAATATATTTTTTTATTTAAATCTTAATGAAAAATGCCGAGAAAAGTAAAGGGAAAAGAACGAATGTTCATGTCAGATTTCCAGCCGATGTTTTTCCGTTGCCATAGAGTAATATAGCAAACAAACCTAGTTAAAATATGAACGCCTAAAACTGTACATGTTCTAGTCAGCGATTTTAAACAAGAAATTTTTCATAATAATATAATTTTGCACAAAAAAAGGTAAAAAAGCTTACCATTTTGTATTGCTGGCTGAACAATAACTTTCAATGAAGAAATGTAAAAGGTTTTTGAGGAATATTTTCCCTGAGAAAGCTGAAACGTAACGAGTTCTTCGCTTTCTTGTAAGCAATGAATGAATTTTGCATGTGGCGCTGTCATTTTCTAATAATTCATTCTCTCGTGATTGGTCGATGTCTCAACCGTTGTTCTGGCGGATGAATAATAACAAAGAAAAATGGTGATCAGTTTCGCCCACAGATCTGATCTCATGTTGACTTAAACAATAAACTTCTTGAACATTCAAATTGGCCGTGTTTCAAAATTTGAATTGAATTGAAACAATAGACTGCATGAATGATTTTGCAAATATTCTAGTCCGAAATGTTCTTATTTTTTTATTTCTGACTTCTTTTTTTTCTTCTTGTTGTTTTTCTTCATTATCTTTATTATCTTTTTCCTTGCTCTGGATCGTCATCTTTTTAATTTACTTCTTGGACTTTTTTTTTTTTTTTTTTGTTCTGGAAATTGTTCCTCTTCGATCTTCTTGTTTTCTAAAAAGTTGAACTTTAAATTCACAACGTTTTCATCTTACTGCATGAAATATTTGCTATGAATTTTGCACTTTTCCTGTGGCCTTCTTTCTGTTAATACAGTACATACTTTACAGCTGGATGATGTATTCTTCTTCTAAGTAAGGTCTAACAATTGATCTTTATAGAAATTAAATTGTATATATAAATAACTATCCCTTTTACTCAATTAAATTATTCTTTTTATAATTATTTACGTGAAGTTTTTGTCATCACGATTACTGATTAATTGAAGTTGAATGTTGATTGTAATCGTCATAGCAACGTTAGGTCTTTGTAATATCAACTAAAAGCCTAGTTTTCGCGAGAGATTTCAAAGTTGTTTGAAAGATATTGATTGAACCGTAAAGTTGATGTTTATATATTGATTTTAGTCATGTTAGTTTCAATAATTTTAAGTCACATTTGACACTCATTGAATGAAGCTGCAAACAATAAATAAAACAAATATCTAATGAGATGCAAAATGAATATAAATATTTATTACACAGGGAACGAACTCTTGTATGATCTTTAATAAACAGTAAAAATATATTTTTGACATTCATTGCATGAAGCAAACAATGAATATAGCAAGTTTTCTGTTTTGCATATTATTAGATATACCGAATAAATTAGGTATTTGTACAAATGTATGCTACAATGCAAGAATATTATTGCTATATTCAGTATATTTATGATATCTCTTTCAGCTCGTTCTTCTCCCATCACTTCTTTCGTGCTATCGTCACTTTCCATCGTGTTCTATTACTGAACAAAGCACGCTCAAGCCACTTCTATTTGATATATATACTGCAAAATGCAAAAACGTTCACTACTTTGGCCCAATTTCTATATATGTCAAAATGGGTAAATAAATTGTGGGATACCTTCTATTATATGTTTTGGAGTAGTCTGGCATCGGTACTGTCCGAAACAAATATCACACAATATATTTCTTGTCCAATTTTGATATAGGAGATTTTGTCAGAGTAGTCAAAGTTTTTGCATTTTGCAGAATGCACTATATATGTATATATGATATATATGTCTGATAATTGTAAACGTAACGTTCTAAAGGGCACAAGTTAAATATATATATATATATCAATCGTTAAATATTATTACTATTCTTTGATTTACAGATGACAATACTGATGTTAAACCGCACTCTGACGTGCGGGCTTCCTGTTGTAGGAAACTAAATTTAAGTGGGTTGGTTAATGTTGATCTTCTATTTTTCATTACAAGAAAAAGAAATGAATAAAAATTAAATAATAACATCGGGAAAAAGTTGGAAAAAAAGTCTGACCGAAAGGAAATGTTGGCAAACGTTGCAAACGCCACCGATGGACTTGGTGGTTTGTTTGATTGGTTGGTCGGTTGGTTGTTTGGTTGGTTGGTTGTTTGGTTGGTTGATTGATTGGTTGGTTGGTTGGTTGGTTGGTTGGTTGGTTGGTTGGTTGGTTGGTCGGTTGGTTGGTTGGTTGGTTGCTGGTTGGTTGGTTGGTTGGTTGGTTGCTGGTTGGTTGGTTGGTTGGTTGGTTGGTTGGTCGGTTGGTTGGTTGGTTGGTTGCTGGTTGGTTGGTTGGTTGGTTGGTTGGTCGGTTGGTTGGTTGGTTGGTTGGTTGGTCGGTCGGTCGGTCGGTCGGTCGGTCGGTCGGTCGGTCGGTCGGTTGGTTGGTTGGTTGGTTGGTTTGGTCGGTTGGTTGGTTGGTTGGTTGGTTGGTCGGTCGGTCGGTCGGTCAGTCGGTTGGTCGGTTGGTCGGTTGGTCGGTTGGTCGGTTGGGTGGTTGGTTGGTTGGTTGGTTGGTCGGTCGGTTGGTTGGTTGGTTGGTTGGTTGGTTGGTTGGTTGCTGGTTGGTTGGTTGGTCGATTGGTTGGTTGGTTGGTTGGTTGGTTGGTTGGTTGGTTGGTTGGTTGGTTGGTTGGTCGGTTGGTTGGTTGGTTGGTTGGTTGGTTGGCTGGTTGGTTGGTTGGTCGGTTGGTTGGTTGGTTGGTTGGTTGCTGGTTGGTTGCTGGTTGGTTGGTTGGTTGCTGGTTGGTTGCTGGTTGGTTGCTGGTTGGTTGCTGGTTGGTTGGTTGGTTGCTGGTTGGTTGCTGGTTGGTTGGTCGATATTTTTATTATTACTGTATTGTGTCGCGTCGTGTCGTGTCGTGCCGTATTGTGTTGTGTTGTATTGTATCGGTTCAGGATCGGTTGATCGGTTGATTGGTTGATTGGTTGATTGATTGATCGGTTGATCGGTTGATTTGTTGTGAATTCATTCCCGTATTTATCATGGCAGGCTTAGTTTTAGATTGATCTATTTATTTGAATATCTATTTATTGATTTTTGTCAACCCTCTTGTCTTTCAGCGAGTAAAATTTTTATTGGACAGGTCAACGCTTTAAATTATAATAGAAAGGCTCATTTTTCACGAGCCAAGATCTTTTAGTAATCGAGTGAGTTAACTCTAAATTAATTCAGTTAGATTTTAAAATCACTTTGAAGAACTAATTCCTTTTAAGCCTGATCATTATACCATGCGTTATTGGGTATTAAATACTTCTAATCTTAAACTTGACTCATAAATATTCACAGTTATTCAGAGTTATTAAGAGGTGGGTTTGAGTCTGTATGTGAATTATGAAAAGGTACTGTTGTCTATGTAATATATTTGAATATATTTCTTCCCAAACATATACAAATTACACGATGTATATAAAAAGACTGATTTTTAACTAACAGAATGATATGATAATGAAAAAAATCTGTTCTGTTCTGACATATATACGATATTTCACATAAAAGTCTTATGACGGATATATAGAAAGGTAGATTGATTGATAGTTAATAGTGACATCGCAATACATGGTTTAAATTACGTAAATATTATACAAATATATTATATATATATATACTATAAATACAATACTAAGATAAAGTTAAACTATTATTAAAATACAATAAATGGTAAAATTATTATGAATTATGATCTTAAAATAAAATATACTGTGTAATACTATGTTTCTTTAATTGAATTATGAATGATAAAACTGTCTCTAAATCTATTGGTTTTAGAAAACAAGCTTGGAATTTATTCTCTTACGTAGGTTATATTTAATATATTTACATGTCTCAGTTAGAAGTAATCCGTGGTTTTAAAGTTGCAAATATTAATTTTTATTTGCATGGATTCAAATTGCTCTTATCAGAACACCGCAGTAGTTTGTTCTTGCATAGAAATTAACAGTAAAGTGATATTAAATCAGCTGTTTTTTCTACGTTTTAATTTATAAAATCGTTCTCTAAAAAAATTAAGCCGTCCAAATCACAATTTATTGTATTTTAGTCAGTTCACATTTTATGCTTGTGTTGTTCCTCAACGTTTTGGGTAAACGTCTGCGTATCCCACTTGAGCTTCTATTAATTTGACTACTGTCATTGCACATTGCATCCAACTTGCAAATTTGGCGGTAAGGTTGTACACCTCAATGAACAAAAGTACTTTTATATCAGTTTCATTGAATAACAGAAATCGTAGGAATTACGAGTAAAAGTTTACTACTAAACCACAATTTCTGGTAAACATGTTGTTTTACTCACTGATTCTGAACGTTGAATGTTTATTACTTATTACATTTGCTTATATTCAGAACATTAGATTATGGATTATGTGAGAACAACACAAACAAAAATATTACAATGTTCATGAATGTTTATCTGTGGATGATTGCACAAGTCATATATTTTCATATGAAGCCAGTAGAGTCCCAATATGCAGTTACGTAACAAAAAACACTCATGTATTTTTGCATTTAGCAAAGTTATTCAGTGATACAGCTAACAAAGCATAGCGGGTAACCTATATTTGGATATTACATGGCCGCGCAGAGATACGAAATTCATCTGATCGAGTGCTGAAAAAAATATTTCGTATCTCCAAGCACCCATGTAGTTGGTCATATAATTATCCATAAAATCAATTTGATAGAGTGCACGCACTAAAAGTGTGCAACAGTTGTCACTATTTTGTAGTATATAAATAGCACTAATCAAACAAAAGAAAACAATAGAATTAGCATAAAATAGCACTATTTGGTGGTGTTTATGTTGCACACTTTTAGTGAGTGCACTCTAAGATGATTTCATAGTTTCACAAGGCGTAATCATATTAACGATATATCAGTTTTTCGAAAAGGAGAAATATTGGTATTTTATGGATAATTATATGATAATAATGTTTTTAAAACAATAAGCATCAACGATTTTGTAATATATTATTTTCCCCATGACATATAACAAGCAACAAATGTCAGAAAATACTCCTTCAAGATGCTAAAAATTTTGAGAATTTCGAAAAACGACATTCTGTACATGGTATTTGAATCTATTCAGAGGAAAGGTCATGTATTATAGTCGGGAGACGAAAACTAAACGCGCCCTTCCAATCCAAGTGACTTTAATTGGCTTCTAGTTAATATCAAGATTCATTCAAATCGGCCAGACATGAACGTTGGTCTTCCTGTGTAGAAAGTTTAGAAGTTGGCGCCGGTCAGTTTGCGGCAGCGACCACGAGGAACAGGTTTGTGTGATTATTTGCTATTTAAAGGAATCTATATGCAATAGACTAGAATACCAAGGACGTGGCCTCGATTCCCGCTTAGAGAATGTGATATTGTTTCTCAAGTCAGCGCGACTATGCAGGAGTTTTTGAAATGTTGTCAAACTCCTTGTAAATGTTGCAGACATTTTTGAAATGTTGTCAGACTCATTTCACAAGTTGCAGGCGTTTTTGGGATATTGTCAGACACATTTTGCTACAGGGTTTTTTTTTTCAGTGCTACAGTCAAATTAAAAAAAGAGATATTGTCCATTTTTGTAAAAAAAAAAAAAAAAACACACACACAAACAAAGCATAGCGGGTAACCTATATTTGGATAATACATGGGCGCGCAGAGATACGAACGACATGAACGTTGGTCTTCCTGTGTAGGAAGTCTAGAAGTTGGCGCCGGTAAGTTTGCGGCAGCGACCACGAGGAACAGGTTTGTGTGATTATTTGCTATTTAAAGGAATCTATATGCAATAGATTAGAATACAAAGGACGTGGCCTCGATTCCCGCTTAGAGAATGTGATATTGTTTCTCTTGTAGTAGAGCCGTCGGTTCTCATAAAATGAAATACCTAAACTAATCCATAATCATGCAGAAAACTGGAAAACATAACATTGTTTAATAGTAAATGGTTTTACTTGATTAAGAAAACCATTCTAGCATTGATTAATACGAACTAGATTTGACCGTTCTAACGACAGAGATAATACTAATATAACCATAGTGCGTAATTCATAAATTAATTTTAGTCTAGCAAGCCCTTGTAACGGCTGACCTCCTGCAAACTCGATTTGCACGGTGCCATTTGCTCGAACGTGTTTTGAAGTATACGACTGAAATGCGCACACAAGCGCTCTAAAACGTGTTTTAGAATGTCCTGCGATTAGTTTGACAAGGTTTTGAACCTCACAACTAGTTGTATAATTCAAATCGCACACGACAAATCGCACCGTACAAACCAGCCGTTACACTTCACTGAAACGGTTGGCTTTGCTTTGCCGTTCATGTATAAGCAGCGAGAGATCAAGAGACTATAACTAATGTTACTACTACTGATCAAACAGCAGTTCTTTTAATGAATCACTGACAAGAATACTGAGAACATGTGGCTCTTTTTCAGTGTGTACAGCAATGAAAAAAAGACAGTACAATACAATAAATGTTATACAATAGAACACAATACACCACAGTACACAGCGTTCTTTCAGTGTCGCGTACCCTTGGAAGGGCTAAACATGGCTCAAATACAAACATGTGCTTGCAGTGAACTCCGACGTGACTTGTAATGAATCAAGCGTTGTAATGCAGTTTTTATAGTGCAGTTCAGCGTATCGCTCTGTTTGTAAGTTGGCTTTTGATAATTATCAGAATATGAATATATTCTCCATCTTCAACAATAATTTTTAAAATGTTTGTATTGTACTTCTTTATACTTGTTTCTCACATATAAACCGGTTTACGTCCATTAAAATAGAAAATATCTACAAAAACAAAAGCAATGTCTTCAAAGTTCAATGCTGAGAACAATTCCACGAGGAGGACTCGATCTAGCTCAAGTCCCAAATTAGTTTAATGTGTGTGTTTATGCGCGAATACTACGGTCTGCACCTGTTATCACGGTAATTGATGAAAACAAGTTAAGTAAAAACACTTTCCGCTAAAATAATTGATTGTTTTACAAAGCTTAGGTATTGTTTATGAAAAAACACTAACTTGACCTCCAATGTAACCATACACGCAGCCATTCAAAGGTGATTTTAAACAGTTGTTGTCAAACTAGTACATGTTTTCACCCAAGAGAGCTCATTAGACAATATTTTTTAGATATGGCAGCGTTTACACGAAGCCGGCTATTTTTTTTAGTAAAAGGCTGTTAAACGCATTTGAGGTTGGCTTCCATATAATCGCTCGCGATCACCGGATCATTGAAAATGATGCTAACGATCCTCAGATTATATGGAAACACTTTTTATATGGAAAAACACTATTTTATCTACACATGGAAGCAATTGACAGTGATCGTGAGCGATCGTCGCATCAGTAATTTCAGCGATCCGACGATCATAAAAGATGATATGGAAACCAGGCTCAAAGAGTATCAAATCATTGAAGATACAAAAGTACTTTACAGTTGCTAGATAAAATTCACAATAGCTTTATATAGAATAGGTTGCTTCTACTTCACTCAAGACGTATTTTTGCAAATGTGTTCTATTAAAGTATTTTTATTATTATTATTATTGTCCAATCGACGAGAATCCATCATAGGAAATCATGTCGATCAACTAACAGCATTCGATATCTGTCTATCGTTAAATAGATGCACACAAAAAAGGTCGATCCATAGCTAATCGATAACCTTTTGTAGTGTCGATTGATCTGAATTTACAATTACATATGATTGATAGCAGCATCAACAGCGTTTCCGTATAAAAAGTATATATAATTGTAAAGCCCATTGAGTCTTGAAATGCGCTATATAAGCACATCACACGTTCAGTGCACGCACTAAAAGTGAGCAACATAAATACCACTAAATAGTGCAATTTTATGCTAATTATATTGTTTTCTTTTGTTTAATTAGTGATATTTACTACTAAATAGTGACAACTGTTGCACACATTTAGTGTTTGCACTCTATTGTTTTCTTTTGTTTAATTAGTGATATTTACTACTAAATAGTGACAACTGTTGCACACTTTTAGTGTTTGCACTCTATTGTTTTCTTTTGTTTAATTAGTGCTATTTACTACTAAATAGTGACAACTGGTTCACACTTTTAGTGCGTGCATTTTATTAACGTTATTAAGATTATGCTGTTTGATTCATAATGATGACATCATTATATTGATATTTTTATTAACAGATTTGGCTGGAAACCTAAGTGATAATCTTTTACGAAAATGACGTATGAACGAGAGACATGGGTCAATAAGCTAGACTTTTTGCTTGCGCTGATTGGTTGTTCAGTTGGTTTGGGTAACGTATGGAGGTTTCCCTATCTGTGCTACAAAAATGGCGGAGGTAAGTGTCTGTCTAGTCTGTCTTGCAGCCTGTCGTCGTAGTTTTTTAAACAACGCATTTATGAAACTTTGGACTGCTCTTTGCTCTGTTCTCTCTCTTTAAACTGAAGTATATATTAGTTGATCACTGTAAATATGTGCGAAGATATGAAACGTTGTGCAGTAGTATTTCATTAATGCGTCCCCGGGGAAGGGTTAACGGGTTAACGATCAGGGATGCTCGTCGTATCTTTTAGGAGTAAAAACCGGTGCTTTGGTCTCTTTTGGGGTTTAAAAATATGAAATTTGCCAAATTCCCACTTTTTGGTATCCTTTTAGGAGTTGGGAACCACTGAAACTCATGGTTTTGGTATCTGGTATTTGGATCTTTTAGGGATGAAAAATTTGAAAAACGTTCCGTATCTTTTATGGATATTTTTGAAAAATTCCGGCGAGCATCCCCAATCGTTTATCCCCGGAACCTTCCCCTCCCCCCCCCCCCTCCTCCGGTAATGCTTCTGCGGTGTACGAATTGAAAAAAAGAACACAAAATATTTTTTCTCTCTTATTCTTCACTTGTTGACGTGCTTGATCTCCAACAGGTTGTTTTTTGATTCCTTACATCATATGTGTGGTGCTGGCTGGTGTACCGTTACTAGTCCTGGAAGTATCGGTAGGACAATTGATGAGACAAGGCTGTGTTACAGCATGGAAAATATGTCCTTTGCTGCAAGGTAGAATGCACGCACTAAAAGTGCAAACACTAAATGTGTGCAACAGTTGCCACTATTCAGTAGTAAATAGCATTAATTAAACAAAAGAAAACAATAGAAGTAGCATAAAATAGCACTATTTAGTGCTATTTATGTTGCACGTAAGTCTTCGCTCTACCACACAATATAATAGTGCCATTTTGATGCATGCTAATTCTAAAGGAACTAACGCTAGAAGTGTGCAACATAAATATCTCTAATTAATGCTGCTTTGATGCTAATTCTTTTGTTTTCTTTTAATTGTTGAATTAGTGCTATTCTTATATTCTCTATATGACAAATTACAAGAACAATATATTTTGCGATGGACAGTTTGCGATGTGTCTCTTTAATTGACCTATTTCATTATGACGTCACATCAAAACAAATCTACTGTTTCAACGCTAAGAATCATGGTCACTAGAGGGGATACAGCATGTTCAATTCAATTAAAAATAAGCTAAAAATCTATTTATAATAAAAGAACAAAATATACGTTCAAGTGCAAAGCAAAATGTGCTAGAGGAAAACTATTTAGCCCGAATTAGTCCTGTTCTTATTCATGTAAACAAACCATGACGTCAAAGTGATATAGGGCAAGTTAAGTCTGTGGTTCTTATTCATAAGATATTACAGAAATAACGATCAGAGAAATTTACAAAAATTCATTAATTTTTCAACATTTTTTCCATTTTTTTTAGGTATTGGTTTGTCTGGTTTAGTTATAAATCTTTACGTGGTAATATACTACATCGTCATCATCTCATGGACGTTCTTTTATCTGTTCTACTCGTTCACTGGCACCCTGCCCTGGTCGCACTGTAACAATGAATGGAATACACCAGCTTGTTATGTTGGTAAAAAGATTATAGCCTACAATGAATCGATTAATGGTACTCTGAACTATACAACAAAGTATTTTCAGTTTTCAAATACTACCGCGCCTATCAATGAATTCTGGGAGTAAGTATTGACTTTGTATTCAGTTTGGTTTATATAGAAATAAACTTGCAAGGGCCGGTTGCGCGAAGCCTGAATAGCGCTATCAATGCCAATCCAGCCGACAAATTCTAAAGAAATTCTATGGTGTTATCCGGGGGATTTAACTTTATCCAGAGTTCGTGCTACGGGCCTAGGAGCAAGGATGGCACAGTTGGTTAGAGCGCGGCCGTTACATCCTTGTGTCGACTTCTTTCTACTCTGTATAGCTTGTAATAGCTTTAAATACCCGCGCTGAAACGGAGCATTGATGAAAAGAGGGGTAAAAGTGCGCACCGTCAGCTTCCTGGGAGACCAGCTTCAAGCTGAAGGAACTACCGACCTTAAATATAGCTGCCTTTCCTTTTATTATCATCAGCATCATTATCATCGTTGTTATCAACATTTTTTCTATATAACATTAGATATAGTAATGATGTATATTACAATCAGCGATTGTCCAATGAACATACATTTCAAATATACGAGATAAGCTTTTCTTTTATAAAACAGGCGTGCTTCGGCATTTTCCCATGCCGTCTTCAGTGTTCGTCACAAATTTTAATCCTGAGATAATGTTACGATACTCGACAACTCCATTGAGTTTAATTCATTATTTTAACTCAGATTTTTTAATCAATAAAGACGACATTCGGCAATACTCATATGTGTTCGTTGTTTTATCAAAAAAGTGTCTCGTGTATTTCAAATGTTTAATTTACAATCATAATTAAGCGCGATTAACACGGTGCGATTTGTCGTATGCGATTTGTTGCATGCAATTTGTTGCATGCAATTTGTAGTATACGGCTAGTCGTAACTTCTAAAACTAGTCGCTCGCGCTCTAAAACGTGTTTTAGAATGTCCTACAAATAGTTTTAAACGTGTTGAACTTCACGACTAGTTGTATACTACAAATTGCATGCGACAAATCGTACCTTATAAATCAGCCTTTATAATCATAACCCTCAATCATACCTTAGCCAACAACAGCAAAGATTGATTCTCACCATCATTCTCGCCATCACTGTTTTCTCAGGAGGAAGGTTCTCAACGTGTCGAGTGGTCTGGATCAAATAGGTTCTATCAACTGGCAGTTAGCTCTTTGTCTTCTCCTGTCATGGATTGTCTGCTATTTCTGTGTCTGGAAGGGGGTCAAATCGTCTGGAAAAGTAAGTTTATTGTATACACTACACTGATTACTAATCACTGATTTACAAATTGTTTTTTGTTTGTTTGTTTGTTGTTGTTGTTGTTGTTGTTGTTGTTGTTGTTGTTGTTGTAATTAATCAACTGTGTACTTAGTCAGAACACTTTTGACAAAACCCGCAACATCAAAACTTCTCCAGTAAAAGTACTTCTATGATGCTATGAGGATAATGAGCAATGAGTTGGTTAGTGCGCGGCCGCCTGTGCGAGAGCCCACGAGGGGGGAGGGGGTCAAGATCGGGGTCAAAAACTTGTACAAAACATTGTTAGGTGTTCACGGTTAGGCGATCAGCACAGTAATATAATTGTATTTGCTGTTAATCATCATGATCTATTGCTTTCTTCAGGTCGTCTACTTCACAGCCACATTTCCATATCTCCTGTTAACTATTCTACTTGTACGAGCTGTCACCCTACCAGGTGCATTGGTTGGTATCAAGTACTATCTCTATCCTGATTGGTCCAAACTTAAGGAAGGGAAGGTATGGAAACTAGCTAGCTTTCTGGAGGCCTGGCTCGCCTGTAGGAAGCCTGGACTATTGCGGGTTTTTTTTTGTTATTACGTCGCCATTTTTACACGTTTGAAAATTAACATACTAAACGTTTTCTTTTAAAAAAAGTTGTCCTTCGCGTGCATTACCATATTTGGTAATCTTACCTTATTTAGTGATTTTGGTGAATTTCTAGTTTTTACTTTTTTCAATATTTTGTTTCAATGAAATTCAAAAAAAATAAACTTTGAAAGAGATTATGTTACGTTTCAATTGTTTAAATAGTGTAGAATTTATGTACATACATAATCTGGAAAACATTTGATGAAAAATTGAAGAGATTGAAGCGAAGGAGTATATCATACTGGCGGACATCTTGGATATTGAGTACAACTAAAAAAATGACAAACCTGCAAATGCCACAGGAACCCCGCACGAACGACAACAAAAGTTTGATATGGTACACGTTTGAAAAGGCATTATTTCACTTGATATTCTAGGTGTGGTTGGATGCAGCAACGCAAGTTTTCTTCTCGTATACCATCGGTCAGGGAGTCATGGTAGCTTTGGGAAGCTACAACAAGTTTAAACACAACTGTTATAGGTAGGAGTCAGTGTTTACAACAAACCAGTTTCAAGTTCGTCGTTGCTCAGGCTAAGCCTCATTGTAGGAATATTAACAAAAGAGTCAATACAAAACCATTGGAATTTATATTGTTTTTGAATTGGTGCATCCCCACGGGATGTGCCTCGTACAAAAGAATATATCACATACTATGGAGGCTTAGCCTGAGCAATGAAGAACATGAAACTGGACCATAGAAAAATCGAATATCTTTTAGAGTGAAATGAAGAGAAACAAGTGTTTAATTTATTGATTTCACAGGGACTGTATAATCTTTGCAATAGTAAACAGCGGGACTAGTTTCTATTCTGGTTTCATCATATTCTCTGTTCTTGGCTTTATGGCGAATAAACAAGGCATCGATGTAGGAGATGTTGCTGAATCTGGTTAGTTGCATTTGCATGCTACCCCTTTGGGCTTCTTTTATGGTCTTTGGGCTTTGTGCTTACTTTATCTGTTTTGGGTTTCCTTGATCTGATTTGGGTTTTCTTTGTCTGATTTGGGTTTCCTTTGTCCGATTTGAGCTTCCTTGATCTGAATTGGTTTTCCTTTGTCTGATTTGGGTTTCCTTTGTCTGATTTGGGTTTCCTTTGTCCGATTTGAGCTTCCTTGATCTGAATTGGTTTTCCTTTGTCTGATTTGGGTTTCCTTTGTCTGATTTGGGTTTCCTTTGTCCGATTTGAGCTTCCTTGATCTGAATTGGTTTTCCTTTGTCTGATTTGGGTTTCCTTTGTCTGATTTAGGTTTCCTTTGTCCGATTTGAGCTTCCTTGATCTGAATTGGTTTTCCTTTGTCTGAATTGGGTTTCCTTTGTCTGATTTAGGTTTTCTTTGTCTGATTTGGGTTTCCTTTATCTGATTTGGGTTTACTTTGTCTAGCGGTTATGTCAGTGAAAGCAGATCAGATATGAGATGATGAGGATGATGATGATGATGGACATGTTTAATTAAGATTATAATGGTGAAGATGATTGTGATGATCGCAGCGGTAATGATACACTGTCAGTGGTAGCAATGTGCATTCCATAACTTTATGACATTCTATTTTTAGGCCCTGGATTGGCATTTATAGGTTACCCAGAAGCCATTGCAGAGATGCCTGTAGCTCCATTGTGGTCAATTCTCTTCTTCTTTGTACTCATTCTACTGGGGATTGATAGTGAAGTATGAATGATATTTTAAATTAATATACATCGTCTCTTTATGTACTCCTTTGTGCTGAAACGTCATTCCACGTGCTGTCATTCCATACAGTTTTTCTATCCTTTTTCGGCTTTTCCTCTCTTTCTCACTTGCATAATTGCGTAATTATTTTTGTTACCGTATATTTTATATATGTGTAATGCGTATTTTTGGTTGTCTGTTTCGTTTTTCTTTATTGTTTGTGTGAATTACATCACGAAATAATAGATTACTGATCCGTAAGAGCTACGAAAATACTGCGTAAATGATTGCTTTACACAACATATACGCGTAAGAGTATCGTGCGTATCGTACTTTCACGAATGCGTTAATTTACGGGACTGTTATACATATTTACGCGTCTTACGCATCTTTACGACATTTACACATTACGAACTACACAAACGCGTGAATGTGCGTAAAATATAGAATTTCGTTCTTTGAATTAAAAAAAAGATATTAAATCCACTTTATTTAAGTCTCGATGTATTTATCTCATTGGGGAGACAAATCAGAAACTGAATTTTAATAAATTCAAACGTGACATTGTTTAGAATCCCAACTGGCTAGGAGACAAACCAGTTGGCTATATACAAAGCATGGCCGAGAAATTATACTTTGACCAAATCGGAACCCAGAAAAATAGAATTTCTGTGGCCAGAGTGGGACTATGGGATTGCAAAATAAACGCTCTGATCACTCGGCCAATGCTGTCTCCTGTAATGTCTAATGTTGTATGTTTCTAGTTTGTAGGTATGGAGGGTTTTATAACCGCTGCTGTGGATTTGTTCCCTCGTTACATCCGACGTGGTTACCGTAAAGAGATCTTCATTGCTGTCATGTGTGTAATATGGTTCTTTATTGGACTTTGTATGGTCACTGAGGTAAAGATTATAGTGATGATGGTGATGATGGTGATGATAATGATGGTGGTGATAGTGATGATGGTGATAATAATGATGATGGTGATAATAATGATGATGGTGATGATAATAATTGTACTGATGATAATGATGCTGATGACGACATAGCTGTTGATTATTACGTTGTTTAGGGTGAATTAAAAACATACTAACATACGCAGACGATGCCGATGACTTATTCTTATTATATCTACCAACATTACAATATTCGAATGTTTCTTTTATTAAATGTCACGTATTTGTTTTCCTCCATCCAGGGTGGTATCTATATTTTCCAGCTGTTTGACTACTATTCGGTCAGTGGCAGTGCCATTCTGTGGGTATGTGTTTTTGAAAGCATCGCTATAGGATGGGTCTACGGTAAGAAAATAATTTTCACTGTCTAGTTTTATTCACTAACACCGTATTCTTGTCAAACTTGAGCCCTACCATCCACACTTATACGAGTAAACTTGAAAACGCAGCTGGGCGGTTAGGACCACGCTAACAACACTAGATTACCAAAGACTTAGTACCAAGAGAAAATAAGTGAGGTGATCTATCCCCCAAACTGGGCTGCGCACACATCACAAGCACCGCTAAGATTATTTATTGCCGTCGAGTTATTTTAAAAGCGGAATGCGAATGGTCAGAATGACCAGAGAGGAAATAGACGAATTTTGTACTGGCGTCGGAGATAAAAAAGATGAGATCTTGAAATTTGCAAAAGAAACTAAAATACCAATGTTGGATATATTAACATGTTCCGCCAGTTGCCTTTTTCTTAGCTGGGTTCCTGATGGTGTCCGAGGATAGATTTTCTCAGCATTTCTCTTGCTAGTGGCGATTCCCGCCAAGAACATATTTTTCTCCTATTTACTTGATCACAAAAAATTATTTCTTTTCAAATTCTATTGTTTTAAAGCAAACTTTTTTGTTACGTCTTTAGTGTGAAAGTTGCGTTCTTGAATTTAACCGACTTGATACAGACATTTTTTTATGTGAGACGTTCGCATTACGCAAGACCACACAATCCTTCTCTTAAAGAAGTCATTAAAAATGAAGTACATCCCGTAGAAATAAAACCCATCCACATGCAATGACTCGACTCTTTTTGTAATTTTTGTAAAACACAGCCCAGAGCAATAAAGACCTTGAAACAAGTCCATTGGCGGATCTAGCGGTGCCGGGTGTGCGCACTTCCTCGTAAAAGGATTTCACGTATTTCTATTCTTAAATATCTTTCCAAAATATCCTCAGTATTCCATGCTTACTGCTTACTTAACAATCCAGGTTCAGCCCCTACAGTCAATAAAAAAAAACAATACTCATTTCACCATTTTCAAATATATTATCTATTTATTTATTTCAGGTGCTGAAAAGTTTAACAATAACTTGAATGACATGGTTGGCTTTCGGTTGAGTCCTTACTTGAAGATATGCTGGCGATTTCTCACCCCTCTATTCTGTGTGGTAAGAATGTTACAAATGACGGTTTTTCAAAATTGCGATAGAAGCAAGGAAACAAAAATATAACTTAAAGTTGGAAATAGCTAGCATCTCACAATAAGTAACGTTCCTAAGTTTTTGGTAAAGTAGGTCGATTTTACAGACGTTTGTATGCCAGCCTGAAATGTTTGCCTACCGGGAGGCAAGATTTTCTAGCTGCCATACAGACTTCTTTAGAATCGGCTGACTTTACCAAGCTATATCTTTGTTTTTTAAAAATAATTTCTTCGCAAACTTAACGATTTTATTACTTGTAAGGTGCTATTTCCTGCTATTACAGTAAGGACACTCCAACCGGACCACCTGGCATTATTTATATCTTTTATTTTCTGCCCTTAATGTCTACTGCTTCAAACCTTCTGATAAATAAGAATTCAATTTAAATACATTGAGTGATCAAAATAATATTTTTTTATTAAATTCACTTAAAGGAATCAAATTTTAAAAGTATTGAAAAAAAAAACACAACGTGGTCCCGATTGGAGTGTCCTCACTAAAATGTACATTTGCATTTCCTCGTTTCTATCGAAATTTTCAAAATAATCCACAAAACCGTCATAAGGTCTATCGTTTTTATAAAATAACAAATTTGATACTAGACAGACTCTTTGTAGTTTAGAATAGGGACTAATACATGACGTCACAACAGTCACGCATTAAGCTGAATTGCGTGACTTCTCAAAACAAAAACAAAAAAGTAAAAGTTCATAATAATTAATCTATGATCACTCCACTCCAAGCACGTGTTGTGAAAGGATGCTAAAATATCAGATTACGCCGGAAATACATTGAACCATGTAACTATTACAAATTATTGAAGAAGTACACATAAAACTGACATCTAAAGGAAAAATACGTAATTTCCAACACAACAAACACCATTTACTGTTAAATAGCGAATAACTACAAAAAGAAAATTGCCCGATTTCATACAGTGAGGTCAATCAACTAAAGAGTCGTTATTTTGAATGACCACATCAAGGTTCATATAATGACAAAGTTTGGTGTTGATAGAGTAAGGTTTGAGCGAGATGCAAGCCATCCAAAAGTCCAAAATTTAGAAGAAAATGTATGATCTCATCTCATGAAATTTTGTAATTTTATAAAGTTGTCATTCATAGTAAAGACCCTTTTGCTGATTGACATAAAATAAATGAAGCTAGCCACAGACACTGATCACGGCATAAAATAGGGCAATGAAATTGGAGTTCACTAACTTGAACTCTTTCATTGGTTTATGAGAATGACTCTCATGACGAGCTAGAGAGCCCTTTTTACGGTAAACAGCAGGGATTTCTGGTTACTACGGATTAAATTTAATCTCTTTAAGTTTAGCACTGTAATGTCATTGATGTCATTTTTTATAGATAGCAGATCTCTAGTTATTACGATAAAGAAGATAGGATGACGTAATTTTTATTATATAACGAGATAACACAACACTTTCAGTTAAAATGTTTTGAATAACAAATTATGAGATAAATTTTCTAAATGTTTTTCGATACGGATTATGACTAAAATGTATCAAATCATTGACCAATCTGCCTATCTCAGTCTACTTCAACTCTCTTACCTTATTTCTCATTTACAGTGAATCAATTCGTTTGTAATTTAGCAATATCGAACCTAAATTGATTAATTGCCGTTAATGCAAGATGAGCATACATTTTTTTCCCGAAAAATAACAAGTTAAATAATTAAAAAGCGCAATTGCTCAATTGAACTGACACGTATATCAAAGGATATCTCGAAACTGATGTAAAAAAGTAATATTACCTAGTTGCAAAAACATAACTTTACAAAGAATATATTACAAAACAAAGACAGTGATCTAAGCAAGCACACAAATTATACAGGCATACGAGTGCCTCGGCATAAATGCAGCCTACAGATCTATTACAAAACACAGCGATCTAAGCAAGCATACAAATTATACAGGCATACGAGTGCCTCGGCATAAATGCAGCCACAGACCTATTACAAAACACAGCCATCTAAGCAAGCATACAAATTATACAGGCATACGAGTGCCTCGGCATAAATGCAGCCTACAGATCTATTACAAAACACAGTGATCTAAGCAAGCATACAAATTATATACAGGCATACGAGTGCCTCGGTATAAATGCAGCCTACAGATCTATTACAAAACAAAGTGATCTAAGCAAGCACACAAATTATACAGGCATACGAGTGCCTCGGCATAAATGCAGCCTACAGATCTTTTACAATTACAAAGACAGTCAATACAAAATAGCAGAAATTGTAATCGATTCACAAACGTCAAGGCAGTTTTATATCAATTTATCAGAAGACAATGAAGCATTCGATTGATACCATAAATATTGTTTAGAATTTTTTCCCTCTCGGCTGTTTACTGGAATATATAAACGACCAAAATGAATATACAATGAATAAATCACCAAAATGAAGAATTGGCGCCAAAAGCGAGTTCTCGTCAAACATATCATAGTAGCTAAGTTTCTTGTATTTATCGTCAAATATTACAAAACCAGTCGTATTACAAAACTTACTAAGTAAACAGCAACAGATTGAAGAATTTACTGACACCAAGTTTGATTTTCGTCGATCTTACTTGAGTGTACATTGTCTCAAAGTAACAAATCGGCCTCTGTGAATCGAGCGCTAGTGACTTCTACATATAAATTTGCTCAAAGACTTTTCAACATTTCACGCGATTTTCATGGAATCAAAAATTCTTTTGAAATTGGCGCCATCTTATATAAATGATGATCTTGTGAAACAAATCCTCAATCGAGTGTATTCATTGTACATAAAGATCATTTCTGGTCAAGGCAAAGTTCCTGCTGCGTTAATCATTACGCTGACATACGTTACGCAAGTATTCCTTATACATTGAATAGAACCGAAATTTGAGACGGGTACTTTGAAAGTACTCGTTCACGCCGGTAACTAGGCTCTCTAGCTCGTCATGGTTATGCATAATACGACCAAACATTTTTTGTTAATCACGAGTATAACACTTTTTCTATTTTCTTTCCAGTCGATATTTATTTTTCTCCTCGCGACCTACACTCCACTAGTGTACAACAAGACCTATCACTACCCTCCATGGGGAGAGGGCATAGGATGGTGCCTTGCGTTATCCTCGATGCTTTGTATTCCAATATTTTGTATGTACAAAATATTAACAACAGAGGGTGATTTGTGGACGGTAAGAATGTATGATCTACTAGCCTCATCAACTTTCATTCTCATTTGACAGCCAAAGTCTTTTTATCTCGACCCACCGTTTGAAAACAGTTGATCAATTTCAATCAATTTCGGGGTTGAAACCTATTTCAAATTAGCCAATAACCGAACGTTTTACTTCACGCTCCGCCCCTTCGCATAGATTTCAAACAGTTTCGTCAATTTGTAAATGCATCCATCTTGAGTTGTTGTCGCCGTTTTGAATCTCGATTAGTGCTAACCTAGGTTTCACTGTATAGCTTTTACAAAGTCTTGTTTCCATATAATAGAGAACTGTCGAAAATGGTCGTAGGATCAAAGAACTATACTTTCCATATAATCGAATTTTTTCTCTCGATCGCTTGCGACCGCTCTCGATTGTTTTCGACTAAACGGAAACCAAGGTTAAGAGTTATCCCAGGAGTAGACCTAATCGAGCTTTGAACAATACAGCCCAGAATAGTAGAAAAATACAATTGTTTCGATGAATCGGCGATCTGCATTATGACGTAAACTTACCAGCACTACCAGCATTCTTTGCGATTTTTCTTCGAATTCAAATTCTAAACCCCCTTGGAGATTAGCATTAGATTTGTGCTAATTGCGCTACAAATGAAGGTTTGCAAGGCACTTTGGTAGTCGTAGTGAATGATGCCATAATGCAAATGGTTAAAAAAAAATGTTTGAAACGGCGAATCGCCATACACCGAATATTGCAGTATATATTCTCGTCATGCCGAATAAAAAATAGCCTGTTTTGTTTATATGTTGAATAAATTGTTTTTAATGTTTATATGATTTCAGCGTATAAAGATTCTGATGAATCCTTTACTACCTGATCACGTGACTGCTGAAAATGGAAAATCCGGCGAGACTGTGGAACTCACTAATGTCAAAAATATTCCAGTGGATGCATAACCAACAAGACGTTTTCAAAATTCTGGGATACTTTTAAGAGGCCAACCATTTATATTTGAATTCGAATTGTGAAAGTGTGTAATTTTGTATTTGTAAGAAGCGCTTTTTTCGAAGAAGAAGAAAAAGAAGAAGAAGAACGAGAGGAAGAAGAAAAAGAAGAAGAAGAAGAAGCAGAAGAAGAAGAAGAAGAAGAACAAGTTTATTTACACTCGTTAATTTACATTTTGTATAATAAGTAATAAGTAATGTTATAACAAGTAAATTTTTGGGTGACTATCTTAAGCACAGCTTTTTAAAATAGCTTAACGCTAATAACTAAGCAGCTCAGATCAGTTTATCATTGCAAAAGATTGTATTTAATCACTTGACAATTGATGTTATGAACAAAGCACTAAAAATAAACTAATCGTTTTCAATATTATGCACACAAAAAATTAGGTTAAAATAGAATAATAAATACACGTTATTAATGAAAAACTGATATCAAATAAAATAATTAGCGAGGGGAAAAATATGAGGAACTCCCAAAAGCCGAGGGGACATTTAATCCCTAATATCCTTCAGAGCCATGGTATTACTTCTGGTAATCTATAATATATCTATTTTGTTATATTTGACTTTTTCAGACATGAATTGTAACTCGCACTGTATCTATGGCATAGACTTCCACGATGAACATCGCGCTCTTGGAATTAACGCCACAACACACACACACACGAAAAAAAAATAATTATAATAATAATAAAAAAAGAAAAAACAACTAAGTGATGATATTCATTTCATACCAGTGGTCCCATATGTTTGCATTTCTGAGTGATCGATGTTAAACTGCACGCGTACCTAAGCAACCTTTTTTGATGTGATATATGAAAAAACTCACTTTATTCCCTTGAACGGTTTAATTTTTTCCTGCCTGTTTCTCGACATTGTCAATCTTCTAATTAAACGGCATTGAGTAGTTTTTCTTTCTATAATGTGTTGATTAAGATTATATTAGTCGACTGAACTTTGTAAATACTGGCACTAGATAAAGATATGAACGGTTGATGGATTGTATTTACATGAGTGTCCAAGTCAGCGCGACTATGCAGGAGTTTTTGAAATGTTGTCAAACTCCTTGTAAATGTTGCAGACATTTTTGAAATGTTGTCAGACTCATTTTACAAGTTGCAGGCGTTTTTGGGATATTGTCAGACACATTTTGCTACAGGGGTTTTTTTTTCAGTGCTACAGTCAAATTAAAAAAAGAGATATTGTCCATTTTTGTAAAAAAAAAAAAAAAAAAACACACACACACACAAACAAAGCATAGCGGGTAACCTATATTTGGATAATACATGGGCGCGCAGAGATACGAACGACATGAACGTTGGTCTTCCTGTGTAGGAAGTCTAGAAGTTGGCGCCGGTCAGTTTGCGGCAGCGACCACGAGGAACAGGTTTGTGTGATTATTTGCTATTTAAAGGAATCTATATGCAATAGACTAGAATACAAAGGACGTGGCCTCGATTCCCGCTTAGAGAATGTGATATTGTTTCTCTTGTAGTAGAGCCGTCGGTCCTCATGAAATGAAATAGTTGAACTAATCCATAATCATGCAGAAAACTGGAAAACATAACATTGTTTAATAGTAAATGGTTTTACGTGATTAAGAAAACCATTCTAGCATTGATTAATACGAACTAGATTTGACCGTTCTAACGACAGAGATAATACTAATATAACCATTGTACGTAATTAAAGCATATAGAGAATTTCTCTGCGCATGTCAGAAAATTTTAGCTCGCGGTCATGTTTACATTTTTTTCTCGCGATCGGGGTACTTTTGAGTTCCAATCGCAATCATGCGCGGCAAAATACAGTTAATTAAATTAAATTAAATTAAATCTTAGTGATCTTCAATTTAGGAAAATATAAATGGATACTTAAAGTCTATCACTTTGTAAGGTGCTGTGAATAAGTCAAGTAAATGTGGAGGTTTTTGATCTCAAAATATTTTTGAGCAAAAGTCAGCAAAACGAAGAAGAAAAACACAAACCTACTGCATTCGAATGCGGACTGCTGCCATAATAAAAGCGATAGCAGAAAACTTTTTCCAGAGATTAAGAATCAAAGCTCATGGGAATTATGTGGAACAAATTGATTTCTTATTGAGGATCGATTTTGTGGGGTGATGAGCAGATTATTTGCGCCTTTTGCAAGTTTTGGTCAACTTTCCTTCTTGATAAGCGGTATGTTTGAGTGGCTGCGCCGAAGCTAAATATAACTGATGCGAGTCGTCAAACCACATTCTACATCACAGCATTGTAATTTTTTTTAAGAAATATTGGCCAAAACGTGATATTGCGATATATTTGTTGACGCCATGGTTGTGTTTCTCCTCTCAAGCAATTTCGACTGATTTGAATACCGACTTGGAAATTAGGTTAAAATGATCTTGATTAATCCAAATGATTTTGAAAACACAGATGAACCACCAAATTTTGTAAATTTCTGGTCGCTCTTTTGTTGATATACTTCTATCTTCACTAAATATAAACTTTAACTCAAGCACGGAGAAGATTTGTCAGTCTTACTCTATGGTCAATTTTTTCGCATAAATTTGAAGAAAAGTCGAGCTTAATTGTTATGCGCCGCTAATGTTTTCCTTGGTATGCTTTCTTTAATAATCGTAAATTAGTATTTTACTTTTGGTTTTCAATAGAGTTTTGGCCAAAATCTTTGATCGGCAGTCATGCAAAGATGACCTAGTCTCGTTGTGAAAGCGGCTATATTGCAGAATCTTGCAGATACTTCATGGTTATAAACAAACAAATTGTTATGCTAATGTCCAACAAGAACTATAATAAGCCGTACGGAAATAACGGCCAATCACTGTATGGTTGGAACAGAGACTTTCGTCACCTGAAGTACAGCTTTTGTGAATTGGGATTAAAGGGGATTTAGAAGGTATTTTTCTTTCGCGTGATGATAGCGGCTTTTACCATTAACTTACGACATGCGCCGACAAATTCTCTATATGCTCGTAATTAATAAATTAATTTTAATCTAGCAAGCCCTTGTAACGGCTGACCTCCTGCAAACTCGATTTGCACGGTGCGACTTGCTCGAACGCAAGTATACAAAGTATACGACTGAAACGCGCACACAAGCGCTCTAAAACGTGTTTTAAAATGTCCTGCGATTAGTTTGACAAGGTTTTGAACCTCACAACTAGTTGTAAAATACAAATTGCACACAACAAATCGCACCGTATAAACCAGCCGTTACACTTCACAGAAACGGTTGGCTTTGCTTTGCCGTTCATGTATAAGAAGCGAGAGATCAAGAGACTATAACTAATGTTACTACTACTGATCAAACAGCAGTTCTTTAAGGAATCACTGACAAGAAAACTGAAAACATGTGGCTCTTTTTCAGTGTGTACAGCAATGAAAAAAAGACAGTACAATACAATAAATGTTATACAATTTGAGGAAATCCGAAGCCGATCTTAAACTTCCTAGACCCAATAAAAGTTTATTCAAGCGTAGCTTCTCATTCAGTGGTGCAATGCTCTGGAACAGCCTTCCCTTTGACACCAAATGCTCAAGTACAACCAATGAGTTCAAACGGAAGCTAACCTCAGTGCCATCTCTGGGGACATGCTGATCTTTACGAACAATTCTTTTATTTATATATAAATGTTTTTAATTAATGATATACATTAACTTAACCATATCTTTTATACACCCCCCGCTGGAAATCAGCAGTCTTTTGTACATGTTGTGACGGGCTAGTGTATTCAAATAGTTTATGTATGTATGTATGTATACAATAGAACACAATACAGCCCAGTACACAGCGTTCTTTCAGTGTCGCGTACCCTTAGAAGGGCTAAACATGGATCAAATACAAACATGTGCTTGCAGTGAACTCCGACGTGAGTTGTAATGAATCAAGCGTTGTAATGCTGTTTTTGTAATGCAGTTCAGTGTATCGCTCTGTTTTTAAGTTGGCTTTTGATAATTATCAGAATATGAATATATTCTCCATCTTCAACCATAATTTTTAATATAAAAATTAAGTAAATCTAATAGCGGAGCTCCGATTTCATGAAATGAATTATTTATTCAATCATTCATTCTTTCATTTGTTCATTCGCTACGAATTATCAAATTGTTGATCTTTTTTTTTTTTTTTTTTTTTTTTTTTTTTTTGCTATGTTATTTTCTTTTCATGATCAAATAAACATATAATCAATTGAAATACACAAAGGTTTATGCATGCGACAACATTTTATTATACGCAAAAATGCGAAAAACATGTTGTTATGCATGGTAAAAATAGCACTTGTCAATTAAAATTGATTGTCCAATGAGAAGTTAGAAAAGCACTAACATGGCTTCTTTGAGTTGTAAACAACGCGCTTCTCGCTTTACGCTCTTTCACGTTTGAAAAAAAAATGTTATAAAAATCGCAAATTTTTTTTTGGTCAAATGTGTAATGAATTACTTATTGATAATCTAGCTATCTAAAACGGTTGTGAATTATCAAATGTGAATACTGCGTAATTCGTTAAAAAATAGCTAGTATGAAGTTTTGAAATTTTAACTTGCAGATGAGTACACTGACGAATTCATACAAGCGTTTTATTTTCAATAACAAATCAAAGAATTACAATAATCAAATAAAACACACACACACATAAAGATCTCAATGATGGAGAAATATCTTACAAAAAGAAGTAAATATACATATTGAAAACTGCTTTAATGTGGATGGTAAAAAATAAATTCATTAAAGATCGTCAAAAAATGTAAACATACCGGCGCCACGTTTCTTGTCCTCCACTGTCACTTTTCCACTGAACTTTTTGTCCTCAGTTTTGATTACAATAAGCTTGTTCATGTTTTTAGAATTTTAAAAGTGACAAAAAACATTTTCACCGCCTCTAAAAAGTTTACACAGTGCAACTGAACGGCAATGGCAAACATTGTGCTAAATTTGCATTTCCATCCACTCCATGAATTGGCAGTCCTACTTTGTTGACAAACATATTGTGTTAAAAACTTTTTGTCGTGAATATTTGATAAATCTGCATTGATCCTGAAGCTGTTATGAATATCCTGTAAAAATTGATGAATGAACAGAGTGAAATTATCTTCGTGAGTCGTGTTCGTCTTGCTGTTCACCTCTTTTGAATTGCTGCAAATGCAGCGCGTGTTTGTTTTGTTTTTGTTTTTATAAAAGTTTTATCGCTGTCGATTTTACTTTTAAAAGTAGATTAGTCGATAAGTAATGACTGAAAAACGCCACGAAGAATCCATGAAGAATACGGCCTTTTTTACCATCAGACAAACTTGTCAAATAAACTCTTCCAGAAAATACAACTTGTAAAACCTCCAGCTTTGAATGACTCTTGATGAATTATGACAGCTCTGCATGACTGCACATTTGGACGGTTAAAAACAGCGGCATGGACGACTTTTACCCATTTTGTCAATGAAAAAATTTTGAAGTAGCTTTTCATCGTTGAATCGTAGTTTTTTTTTCTTTTTCACGCCGCGGTCTTTGTTTCTCTTTCTCAGTCAAATCTCTTCAAGCCGTCAGCTTAGCTTTAACATTTTTCATGCTCTTTGTCCAGTGTAGAAATACATTTTGTAGAAAAATTTCAGTGAACTGCATCAAACTCCAAAAATAATGATTGTTTTGGCGCCCACTAAAACTGGGCAGCAAATTTGCGCGTGAGTGTACACGGACGTACGTATGTATGTACGTTATACGAATTTGTGGGCTTGCTGTGGTCGATTTGAAATGAGCTCGATGGTTTACCATATTTTCTTAATTATGGTGCTCCGCTTGCGCGGGCCTTCGGCACGCGCGGAGCTCCGCTAAAATGTTTGTATTGTACTTCTTTATACTTGTTTCTCACATATAAACCGGTTTACCCATTAAATAGAAAATATCTACAAAAACAAAAGTAATGTATTCAAAGTTCAATGCTGAGAACAATTCAACGTCGATCTAGTTCAAATCCCAAATTAGTTTAATGTGTGTGTTTATGCGCGAATACCACGGTCTGCACCTGTTGTCAACGTAATTGATGAAAACAGAGTTAAGTAAAAACACTTTCCGCTAAAATAATTCATTGTTTTACTAAGCTTAGGTATTGTTTATGAAAAAAAAACAACACTAATTTGACCTCTAATGTAACCATACACGCGGCCATTCAAAGGTGATTTTAAACAGTTGTTGTCAAAATAGTACATGTTTTCACCCAAGAGAGCTCATTAGATAACGTTTTCTAGCTATGGCAGCGTTTACGAGAAGCGGGCTATTTTTTAAGTAAAAGTCTTTAAACGCAGTTGAGGTTGGCTTCCATATAATCGCTCGCTATCACCGGATCACTGAAAATGATGTTAACGATCCTCAGATTAAATGGAAACACTTTTTATATGGAAAAACCCTTTTTTATCTAAACACGATCGTCGCATCAGTAATTTCAGCGATCCGGCGATCGATTATATGGAAACCAGGCTTAAAGAGTATCAAATCATTGAAGATACAAAAGGACTTTGCAGTCCTAGATAAATTTCACAATAGCTTTATATAAAATAGGTTGCTTCTACTTCACTCCAGAGGTATTTTAGACTCGTGACAAACATAGGAAATTTGCTGTCCTCGACACACTACGCACACAAAAAAAGTCTTTAGAAAATTATTTTCAATTTACTAAAACCTTAAAAAGACTGGTTTTCACTGTTTAAAACTAAAAAAAAATATTTCTACAATGGACAAGAAGAAAGAAACTGGTAAAGCTAAGCCGCTGGTTAAAAGTGTTTTGACGGTGTAAAAAAAACAACAACAAAAAAAGACTAGGAAAAGAAACACGAAGGATTTTCAACGAAGAAAAGCAATGCTGAGCGAGAAAGAAAGCGTCAACTGACAAGTGTAGAAGAAATTTTACCTAAGCAGATAGTAACTGGACAACAAAGACAATCATAGAAAACTTTAGCGAATCATAAAAAGACAATTTTAGAGAAGGAGGAATCCTCAGAAAAAAAAAGGAAAAAGGACAAGATACGAAAAGACTGAAGGCGCTCCAGGTTTCATTTAACTGAGTCAAATGGCTTTGGAAGAAGAAAAAAGCAAGAGATCAGGAGTCATCTGTCTCTGGTAAGAAGCGAAAACTTAGTATTATTTTTGCTTTAATTTAATCACTAAGAAAGAAAGAAAAATTTACAATAATGAATCGATTTTATTTCTCAAGCAAGGACAGTGGTCGATTCGTTGACATAGCAACCGCAAATCTGTCGTAGAAGAAAATGGCGGACTACTCGTGTGGAGTGTTGGCCGTCGTTAACGTTGGCTGTAAAAGCAATCCTTTATGTATTTGCACAATTATTTCAATGACCTTTTGTCCTTTGTAAATTAGCATTATCACTGGAGAAGTGCAGGTTAGTGGTTTCTCTCCAACAATACACTTTTATTTGTGAAATTCTCTTTGTGAATTTCGAAGTCTTTCTTTAGCCAAGTTTTGTTTTTAAACTTACCTTACTAATATAAGCCTAAATACCTTGTAGTCAGAGTAAAATGTCTGTCTTTTAAATCATGTAAATTTATTTGCCGGCTGATTACGTACAAAATGATCAATTTAAGATGCTCAAAATGTCCTCATTAGTTTTGAAAACAAAATTGCTCAACACCCACTTTTCCAGTTTTTCTGTAGTTGAGAAATTATGTTTAAGAATTGCCTTGAAATATATATTGCCAAGAAAATATAATGCATTACATTCATGGATAAATGACATTGATAGATACTATTTACGTTTTAGAACAATAGTGCTGGTCCAACAATGAAAACAATGCAGTTAGCATAAAATTGTACTATTTAGCATTGCTAATCTTTGACAGATTTATTGTTTTTACATAAACATATTTTTAACTAAAATTAAACTTTAGTACACAAATATAATTTCCATCAATTCCAATTAAACAAATGAATGAAAAGAATCCAAATTCTGTCATATTTCATGGACATAACCAACCACTACAGCAACAATGTTTATCTTAATTACTAGCTATATTTGGTTTGTGATTTTCCCATTGTATGAGCAGATATTTTACAAGTTACAAGTCTTACGAGTTAAGATTTTGCAATTTTTTGAGCTTTTAGATTTGCATATCAACAAAATAAAGATACAATATGGCAATATTAGCTTAAAACCAATGTTTTTAAACAGTGGAGGCTAATTTGGCTCTCCCATTTGACCACTGCATTGTTTTAAAATCATTTCTCTTTTTGACATTAAATTGAACATTGAATTGTTTTCTCATTTTTTTATTTGCTCAGTTTTTTATGTTAAATTAGATTTTTGTTTGTTTATTTGTTAGCTGTAATCTCCATATCAGTGTTTTGCAGCTTATCTGTGTTTGTTTAGTATTTTTTTATCAGAGACTGTAACAGTTATATTTGATATTGACAAATAAATGAAAAAATGCTGCTTGTATCTGATAAGAGAGGCAGAGGAGATAACCCCAAATGGCCAAATATGTACATGGTAGTTTCATTAATTGTTCTTAAATGGTGGAATTTCATAGTATAAATTTTGCATTCTGACACAAAGTGAATTTAGAGGTCTTGCAATTTTCATTGCATTTCACAAAGTCAATAATGTGTGTTAAGTCATTTTGTTTGTTTGATTCTTCACAGGTAGAAATGGCAATTTTCCTGAAGACACACTGGGCATTTGTTCATTATTAAAGACCACAAACATACAAATTGATATTTTTATCTCTTATATCTTTATTATACAATTGTATTATAAAGATATAAGAAATAATAATCGCTTAAAACAGGTTTCAAAACAATGTACAATTTTAACTGAATTTAAAATATTATTGAACATCAGCATACAGCTGTTCTTAAAAAGGTTGTCGAGTTGAAATACTGATTTAGTAAATAACAATATCATTTGCATACATCAAGTTTTTTAATTTTCTTGTTTTTAATACAAAGCAGCACATATTATATAGTTACGTAGTTATTATAATTATGTGAAGAAGTTATTTTATAAATTTTGACTCATCATTAAAAAAAAACATGAAATATGCAAATGACTTTGCTATTTACTAAATCAGTATTTCAACAAGACAACCATATCAAGAACAGCTATATCAGATGATCAACCTAATTTGAGTTTTGTTGTTACATGTTTTTACTGCTCTCAACGTACCACAGAGTAAAATGTGTTTGCAATGGATGGGCACTATGTTTCAACATAGTTGTTGTTTTTCCAGGCTATTTATTTATCGCCGGTTGTTCATATCAGCCAGGCACTTGTAAATAATTTAAATTATAATTATAGATTTACAGTGAGAACACTCGAACCGTGAACACTTGTCTTTATTTGTTTTTTTTTTTTTTTTTTTTTTCATTTTCTGAGTTTTCTACTGCTTTAAATCATCTAAAAAAGGAGACTTAAACTAAAGTACATCGAGTTATCAAAAAGAAAACGTTTTCAGATCGATTCACTTAAAGGAAGCATGTTAAAAAAAGTATCAAAAAAGCACAAAGTGTTCACGGTTCGAGTGTCCTCACTGTAATTATAATATTTACTTTACTGATTTGTTCTAGGTGTATTAATTGTTGTAGACAATAAAGACTACAAATGTCATCCATATTTGCTGGTGTACTGATAAGCAAAGGCTATCAAAGTGATAGGGTGCATTAATTCATTTTTGTGCAGAAAGGAAGGGGGAGGGGGGGTTAATAGCTGAAATAGGGTTAGGTGTTCAGGTCATATTTCTGTAAAGCACTTAACATTAAAGTTGCTGCAAAAGAAGCATTTTAGTTTTGCCACAAAAACATATTAAATTATATAACATTGTGCTCGCACCAATTAAAATTATCCGAATAATTATATTGATTTTAGCCATATTGTTGGAGCTCCGCTATTGGGTTTACCTAATTTTTATATTATTATTATTATTGTCCAATCGATGAGAATCCCTCATAGGAAATCATGTCGATCAACTAACAGCATTCGATATCTGTCTATCGTTTAATAGATAACCAATAGAATCACACACAAAAAAAGTGGATCCATAGCTAATCGATAACCTTTTGTAGTGTCGATTGATCTGAATTTACAATAACATATGATTGAAAGCAGCATCAACAGCTTTTCCGTATAAAAAGTATATATAATTGTAAAGCCCATTGAGTCTTGAAATGCGCTATAAAAGCACACCACACGTTCCGTGCACGCACTAAAATTGTGCAACATAAATACCACTAAATAGTGCTATTTTATATTATATTGTTTTCTTTTGTTTAATTAGTGATATTTACTACTAAATAGTGACAACTGTTGCACACTTTTAGTGCGTGCATTTTATTATCGTTGTAAAGATTATGCTGTTTGATTCATAATGATCAGTCCGGTTCATAACTAGATTTGGTAATATTTTGTAAACAGTGCTTCAACCAATCAGAGAGAGCCTTGCATTAAATTTCATGGCAAACATCAATCAACACCACTCAACATACTGAGATTTACATCAAATACATGATTGAATTACATAGTTTAAGGGTCAAGAAAGCTATTTTACTCCGGGTGATACATAATATTATTTATTTCCAGTATTGATCGTTACATATTTAAATCACAAGTTTACATATCAACATCATCTGTTCTGACAATTTACAGTTGTTGCAGTCCTCGCTCAAAATTTCATTATTGACCTCTCGTAATAATTGTTTCATAATACTGCCTATAATTCATGTTTGTAAGTCTGACTGCACAATCCAATATTCTCTGATTTCTTCCCTTTCTTGAGTTTTTCGAACATCTTTGTATAGTCATAAACATCTTAACAAGTGATAAAAATACAGTCATATCTCTCTGCTAGCCGTTGTGCTATTTCTCTGCTGCATCAAAGTCATGTACAAGTAAGCAGAGACTTTCAGCAACATGGTAACTAGTAAATACATTTGAAGATTGGAACTCGTGTTGTTCCCAATTGTCTCATCAATGCTGTCTGTGTGTCTGTGTTGCTACCGTTTGCTATATTGCTGGCTGTATCAGCTCTCTTCCTATTCTTGGCTTCAGATTTAACACATTGGCATCCTTTATCTAAATGAGTCGTCCTTGAAGTAAATTATTTTTTCGACTTGTAACATCGACCTCACCGCTTCGCGCTGTGTAGATGAAAGCTTGCACGACACAAAGGAACTGCGGAAATTAGTCGTTTCTTTCTTGTCGTTAATATTTCAGTGATTCTGGAATTCTCTTACAAACACATCCTTACAAATCCTTTCGTACAAACAACTCGCCATCAGTTTATTAATCATGCATGTACATCCATTTCTGCTCGGGCCGGCTGACCTCCATTTCACAAGAATCAGACACTTCAAAGCGCTGGGCACTTCACTTTTATGTCGGACATTCCATCAAAACAACTTTTTAACGATAAATCAACTCTTCTAGTTTGCCTCTATATGGGCGAAATTATGAGCAGAATGGGCAAAGATCCTTAAAATCACGTTTTAGTGAGTAAACACCAACGAGATGAAATAAGAAACCATTCGAAATAATCAAGGAAAACACTCGAATATTGTAAATTCCACACTTTTGATCACGGCAATATGGCTGTTGGTTATTGACGAATGAGTAAGCGGGCAAAGAGTAATGGGAAAGGGTCTTTATCAAGACGTAAGGGACAAAAAATAGAGGTGCTCTTGAAAAAGTTTTGTCCGCCATCTTGTGACGTAGGCATATTACCAAATCTAGTAATGAACCGGACTGATGATGACATCATTATATTGATTTTTTTATTAACAGATTTTGCTGGAAACCTAAGTAATAATCTTCTACGAAAATGACGCATGAAAGAGAGACATGGGTCAATAAGCTAGACTTTTTGCTTGCGCTGATTGGTTGTTCAGTTGGTTTGGGTAACGTATGGAGGTTTCCCTATCTGTGCTCCAAAAATGGCGGAGGTAAGTGTCTGTTTAGTCTGTCTCTTGCTGCCTGTCGTCGTAGTTTTTTAAACAACGCATTTATGAAACTTTGGACTGCTCTTTGCTCTGTTCTCTCTCTTTAAACTGAAGTATATATTAGTTGATCACTGTAAATATGTGCGAAGATATGAAACGTTGTATAGTAGTATTTCATTAATGCGTCCCCAGGGGGAGGGTTAACGAGTAAACGATCGGGGATGCTCGTCGTATCTTTTAGGGGTAAAAATCAGTGATTTGGTCTCTTTTGGGGTTTAAAAATATGAAATTTGCCAAATTCAGATCACACTTTTTGGTATCCTTTTAGGAGTTGAGAGCCACTGAAACTCATGGTTTTGGTATCTGGATCTTCTAGGGATGAAAAATTTGAAAAACGTTCCGTATCTTTTAGGGATATTTTTGAAAAATTCCGGCGAGCATCCCCGATCGTTTATCCCCGGACCCTGTAATGCTTCTGCGGTGTACGAATTGAAACAAAGAACACAAAATATTTTTCTCTCTTATTCTTCACTTTTTGACGTGTTTGGTCTCCAACAGGTTGTTTTTTGATTCCTTACATCCTATGTGTGGTGCTGGCTGGTGTACCGTTACTAGTCCTGGAAGTATCGATAGGACAATTGATGAGACAAGGCTGTGTTACAGCATGGAAAATATGTCCTCTACTGCAAGGTAGAGTGCAAACACTAAAAGTGTGCAGCAGTTGTCACTATTTAGTAGTAAATAGCACTAATTAAACAAACGAAAGCAATAGGATTAGCATAAAATAGCACTATTTAGTTGTAGTTATGTTGCACACTTTTAAAGTCTTCGCTCTACCACTTAATATAATAGTGCCATTTTGATGCTAATTCTAAAGGAACTAACGCTAGAAGTGTGCAACATAAATATTTCTAATAAGTGCTACTTTGATGATAATTCTCATGTTAATTCTTTTAGTTGTTGAATTAGTGCTATTCTTGTATCACTAAATAGTGTTGCACACTTTTAGCTTTTGTACTCTCTTTATGACGAATTACAAGAACAATATATTTTGCGATGGACAGTTTGCGATGTGTCTCTTGAATTGCCCTATTTCATTATGAAGTCACCAAACAAATCTATTGTTTCAGTGCTAAGAATCATGGTCACTAGAGGGGATACATCATGTTCAATTAAAAATAGGCTAAAACCTACTTATAATAAAAGAACGAAATATACGTTCAAGTGCAAAGCAAAATGTGCTAGGGGAAAACTATTTAGCCCGAATGTCTGTTCTTATTCATGTAAACAAACCATGACGTCAAAGTGAAATAGGGCAAGTTAAGTCTGTGGTTCTTATTCATAAGATATTACAGAAATAACGATCAGTGAAATTTACAAAAATTCATTAATTTTTTCAACATTTTTTGCATTTTTTTAGGTATAGGTTTGTCTGGTTTAGTTATAAATCTGTATGTGGTCATATACTACATCGTCATCATCACATGGACGTTCTTTTATCTGTTCTACTCGTTCACTGACACCCTGCCCTGGTCGCACTGTAACAACGAATGGAATACACCAGCTTGTTATGTTGGTAAAAAGATTATAGCCTACAATGAATCGATTAATGGTACTCTGAACTATACAACAAAGTATTTTCAGTTTTCAAATACTACCGCGCCTATCAATGAATTCTGGGAGTAAGTATTGTATTCCGTTTGGTTTATATAGAAATTGCAGGGGCCGATTGCACGAAGCCTGTATAGCGCTATCAAAGCCTATTCAGCGGACAAATTCTAAATAAATTCTATGGTGTTATCCGGAGGATATATCTTTATTCAGGTTTCGTGCTACGAGCGTAGGAGCAAGGATGGCACAGTTGGTTAGAGCGCGGCCGTCTGTGGGAGAGCCCACGAGTTCCATTCACAGTGGCTTCACATCCTTGTTTCGACGTCTTTCTACTCTGTGTAGCTTTAAGTAGATTTAAATACCCGCGCTGAAACGGAGCATTGATGGAAAAAAGGGTAAAAGTGCGCTCCGTCGGCTTCCTGAGAGACCAGCTTCAAGCTGAAGGAACTACCGACGTTAAATATAGCTGCCTTTCCTTTTCATCGTCATGAACATTATTATCATCAGCATCATTATCATCGTTGTTATCAACATTTTATCTATATAACATTAGATATAGTAATGATGTATATTACAATCACCGATTGTCCAATGAACATACATTTCAAATATACGAGATAAGGCCATTTTTAATAAAACAGACGCGGTTCGGCATTTTCCAATGCCGTCTTCAGTGTTCGTCACAAATTTTAATCCTGAGATAATGTTACGATACTCGACAACTCCATTGAGTTTAATTCATTATTTTAACTCAGATTTTTTAATCAATAAAGACGACATTCGGCAATGCTTATATGTGTCCGTTGTTTTATCAAAAAAGTGTCTCGTATATTTCAAATGTTTAATTTACAATCATAATTAAGCGCGATTAACACGGTGCGATTTGTCGTATGCGATTTGTTGCATGCAATTTGTTGCATGCAATTTGTAGTATACGACTAGTCGTAACTTCTGAAACTAGTCGCTCGCGCTCTAAAACGTGTTTTAGAATGTCCTACAAATAGTTTTAAACGTTTTGAACCTCACGACTAGTCGTATACTACACATTGCATGCGCCAAATCGTACCGTATAAATCAGCCTTTATAATCATAACCCTCAATCATACCTTAGCCAACAACAGCAAAGATTGATTTTCACCATCTTTCTTGCCATCAATGTTTTCTCAGGAGGAAGGTTCTCAACGTGTCGAGTGGACTGGATCAAATAGGTTCTATCAACTGGCAGTTAGCTCTTTGTCTTCTCCTGTCATGGATTGTCTGCTATTTCTGTGTCTGGAAGGGGGTCAAATCGTCTGGAAAAGTAAGTTTATTGTATACACTACACTGATTACTAATCACTGATTTACAAATTGTTTTTTGTTTGTTTGTTTGTTGTTGTTGTTGTTGTTGTTGTTGTTGTTGTAATTAATCAACTGTGTACTTAGAACAGTTTTGACAAAAACCGCAACATCAAAACTTCTCCAGTACAAGTACTTCTATGATGCTATGAGGATAATGAGCAATGAGTTGGTTAGTGCGCGGCCGCCTGTGCGAGAGCCCACGAGGGCGGAGGGCGTCAAGATCGGGGTCAAAAACTTGTACAAAACATTGTTAGGTGTTCACGGTTAGGCGATCAGCACAGTAATATAATTGTCTTTGCTGTTAATCATCATGATCTATTGCTTTCTTCAGGTCGTCTACTTCACAGCCACATTTCCATATCTCCTGTTAACTATTCTACTTGTACGAGCTGTCACCCTACCAGGTGCATTGGTTGGTATCAAGTACTATCTCTATCCTGATTGGTCCAAACTTAAGGAAGGGAAGGTATGGAAACTAGCTAGCTATCTGGAGGCCTGGCTCGCCTGTAGGAAGCCTGTACTATTGCGGGTTTTTTTGTTTTTTTTTTGTTTTTACGTCGCCATTTTTACACGTTTGAAAATTAACATACTAAACGTTTTCTTTTAAAAAAAGTTGTCCTTCGCATGCATTACCATATTTGGTAATCTTACCTTATTTAGTGATTTTGGTGAATTTCTAGTTTTTACTTTTTTCACTATTTTGTTTCAATGAAATTGAAAAAAAATAAACTTTGAAAGAGATTATGTTACGTTTCAATTGTTTAAATAGTGTAGAATTTATGTACATACATAATCTGGAAAACATTTGATGAAAAATTGAAGAGATTGAAGCGAAGGAGTATATCATACTGGCAGACATCTTGGATATTGAGTACAACTAAAAAAATGACAAACCTGCAAATGCCACAGGAACCCCGCACGAACAACAACAAAAGTTTGATATGGTACACGTTTGAAAATGCATTATTTCACTTGATATTCTAGGTGTGGTTGGATGCAGCAACGCAAGTTTTCTTCTCGTATACCATCGGTCAGGGAGTCATGGTAGCTTTGGGAAGCTACAACAAGTTTAAACACAACTGTTATAGGTAGGAGTCAGTGTTTACAACAAACTAGTTTCAAGTTCGTCGTTGCTCAGGCTAAGCCTCATTGTAGGAATATTAACAAAAGAGTCAAGACAAAACCATTGGTATTTATATTGTTTTTGAATTGGTGCATTCCACGGGATGTACCTCGTGCAAAAGAATATATCGAGGCTTAGCCAGAGCAATGAAGAACATGAAACTGGACTATAAAAAATCGAATATCTTTTAGAGTGACATGCCGAGAAACAAGTGTTTAATTTATTGTTTTCACAGGGACTGTATAATCTTTGCAATAGTAAACAGCGGGACTAGTTTCTATTCTGGTTTCATCATATTCTCTGTTCTTGGCTTTATGGCGAATAAACAAGGCATCGATGTAGGAGATGTTGCTGAATCTGGTTAGTTGCATTTGCATGCTACTCCTTCGGGCTTCCTTTATCTGATTTGGGTTTCCTTTGTCTGATTTGGGTTTCCTTTATCTGATTTGGGTTTCCTTTATCTGTTTTGGATTTCATTTATCTGATTTGGGTTTCCTTTATCTGATTTGGGTTTCATTTATCTGATTTGGGTTTCCTTTATCTGATTTGGGTTTCATTTATCTGATTTGGGTTTCCTTTATCTGATTTAGGTTTCATTTATCTGATTTGGGTTTCATTTATCTGATTTGGGCTTCATTTATCTGATTTGGGCTTCATTACGTACTGGGCAAGAAGATTTTGTTTCTGCCCGCCATTCCCGCACTGTCAAGTTCAAAAGAAAAATAAAGCCAGCATGAGAAAAAGGAAGCTAAATTAAACTGCTTCATTTTTGTCAGTTTTTCGTTTGTACATTATATGTAAAGATTCTTTATTTTGATTAAAACACATTAAAAAAGGAGTACTTGCGAATGAGTATAACGATGAAATACAATCTTTACAAACCGGATATGTAGATCTTTATATTTTAGATTCCTTCATAAACGTTCCATCATAACATGATAAAAAATAATGTTGTTTCAAATGATTGTAAAGATGGCAGCGATAGGCATCTTGATGATGACGATGTGTAGAAATGATGTCAATGACGTACTGGCAGCTATGACACTGAAAGCAGATCAGATATGAGATGATGATGATGATGATGGACATGTTTATTTAAGATGATAATGATGAAGATGATGGTGATGATCGCGGCAGTAATGATACACTGTCAGTGGTAGCAATGTGCATTCCATAACTTTATGACATTCTATTTCCAGGCCCTGGATTGGCATTTATAGGTTACCCAGAAGCCATTGCAGAGATGCCTGTAGCTCCATTGTGGTCAATTCTCTTCTTCTTTGTGCTCATTCTACTGGGGATTGATAGTGAAGTATAAATGATATTTTGAATTAATATACATCGTCTCTAGCTACTCCACTGTGTTGGAACGTCATTCCACGTGCAGTCATTCCATACAGCTTTTCTATCCCTTTTCGGCTTTTCCTCTCTTTCTCACTTAATTGCGTAATTATTTTTGTTACTGTGCATTTTATCTATGTGCAATGCGCATTTTTGGCTGCCTGTTTCGTTTTTTCTTTATTGTTTGTGTGAATAACATCACGAAATAATGGATTACTGATCCGTAAGAGCTACGAAAATACTGCGTAAATGCTTGCTTTATACAACATATACGCGTAAGAGTATAGTGTGTATCGTACTTTCACGAATGCGTTAATTTACGGGACTGTTATGCATATTTACGCGTCTTACGCATCTTTACGACATTTACACATCACGAACTACACAAACGCGTGAATGTGCGTAAAATATAGAATTTCGTTCTTTGAATTAAAAAAAAAGATTAAATCCACTTTATCTAAGTCTCTATGCATTTAGTTGTTTAGCTAATTGGGGAGACAAATCAGAAACTGAATACCGGTAAATTCAAACGTAACATTGTTAAGAATCCCAACTGGCTATGAGACAAACCAGTTGGCTATATACAAACCTAGCCGATAATTTATACTTTGACCAAATCGGAAGCCAGAAAAATACAAGTTCTGTGTCCAGAGTGGGACTACGGGATTACGAAACAAACGCTCTGACCACTCGACCAATGCTGTCTCCTGTAATGTCTAATGTTGTATGTTTTTAGTTTGTAGGTATGGAGGGTTTTATAACCGCTGCTGTGGATTTGTTCCCTCGTTACATCCGACGTGGTTACCGTAAAGAGATCTTCATTGCTGTCATGTGTGTAATATGGTTCTTTATTGGACTTTGTATGGTTACTGAGGTAAAGATGGTGGTGATGATAGTGAGGGTGTTGATGATAATGATGATGGTGATAGTGATGATAATGATGATGATGATGATAATGATGATGGTGATAATAATGATGATGGTGATAGTGATGATGGTGATGATAATGATGGTGGTGATAATAATGATGGTGGTGATGATAATGATGATGGTGATAGTGATGGCAATGATAATGATGATGGTGATAGTGATGGCAATGATAATAATGATGATGGTGATGATAATGATGTTGGTGATAGTGATGGTGATGATAATAATGATGATGGTGATGATAATGATGATGGTGATAGTGATGGTGATGATAATAATGATGATGGTGATGATAGTGATGGTGGTGATGATAGTGATGGTGGTGATGATAATGATGGTGGGATAGTGATGGTGCTGATAATAATGATGGTGATAGTGATGGTGCTGATAATAATGATGGTGGTGATGATAATGATGATGGTGATGATAATGATGCTGATGACGACCTAGCTGTTGATTATTACGTTGTGTAGGATGAATTAAGAACATACTAACATACGAAAACGATGCCGATGACTTATTCTTATTATATCTACTTAAATTACAATATTCGAATTTTTCTTTTATTAAATGTTACTTATTTGTTTTCCTTCATCCAGGGTGGTATCTATATTTTCCAGCTGTTTGACTACTATTCGGTCAGTGGTAGTGCCATTCTGTGGGTTTGTGTTTTTGAAAGCATCGCTATAGGATGGGTCTATGGTAAGAAAATAATTTTCTCTGTCTAGTGTTATTCACTAACACCATATTCTTGTCAAACTTGAGCCCTACCATCCACACTAACACGAATAAATTTGTAAACGCAGCTGGGCGGTTAGGACCACGCTAACAACACTAGATTACCAAAGACTTAGTACCAAGAGAAAATAAGTATAGGTGACCTATCCCCCAAACTGGGCTTTGCACACATCACAAGCACCGCTAAGATTATTTATTGCCGTCGAGTGATATTAAAAGCGGAATGCGAATGGTCAGAATGACCAGAGAGGAAATAGACGAATTTTGTACTGGCGTCGGAGATAAAAAAGATGAGATCTTGAAATTTGCAAAAGAAACTAAAATACCAATGTTGGATATATTAACATGTTCCGCCAGGTGCCTTTTTCTTAGCTGGGTTCCTGATGGTGTCCGAGGATAGATTTTCTCAGCATTTCTCTTGCTAGTGGCGATTCCCGCCAAGAACATATTTTTCTCCTATTTACTTGATCACAAAAAAATATTTCTTTTCAAATTCTATTGTTTTAACGCAAACTTTTTTGTTACGTCTTTAGTGTGAAAGTTGCGTTCTTGAATTTAACCGACTTGATACAGACATTTTTTTATGTGAGACGTTCACAATCCTTCTCTTAAAGAAGTCATTAAAAATGAAGTACATCCCGTAGAAATAAAACCCATCCACAAGCAATGATAGCTCGACTCTTTTTGTAATTTTTGTAAAACACAGCCGAGAGCAATAAAGACCTTGAAACCAGTCCATTGGCGGATCTAGCGGAGGGGTGCCGGGTGTGCGCACTTCCTCGTGAAAGGATTTCACGTATTTCTATTCTTAAATATCTTTCCAAAATATCCTCAGTATTCCATGCTTACTGCTTACTTAACAATCCAGGTTCAGCCCCTACAGTCAATAAAAAACAATACTCATTTCACCATTTTCAAATATATTATCTATTTATTTATTTCAGGTGCTGAAAAGTTTAACAATAACTTGAATGACATGGTTGGCTTTCGGTTGAGTCCTTACTTGAAGATATGCTGGCGATTTCTCACCCCTCTATTCTGTGTGGTAAGAATGTTACAAATGACGGTTTTTCAAAATTGCGATAGAAGCAAGGAAACAAAAATATAACTTAAAGTTGGAAAGAGCTAGCATCTCACAATAAGTGATGTTCCTAAGTTTTTGGTAAAGTAGGTCGATTTTACAGACGTTTGTATGGCAGCCTATGTTTGCCTATCGCTAGGCAAGAATTTCTAGCTGGCATACAAACTTCTTTAAAATCGGCTGACTTTACCAACCTATATCTTTGCTGTTTAAAAATAATTTCTTCGCAAACTTAACGATTTTATTACTTGTAAGGTGCTATTTCCAGCTAATACAGTAAGGACACTCCAACCGGACCACTTGGCATTATTTATATCTTTTATTTTCTGCGCTTAATGTCTACTGCTTCAAACCTTCTGATAAATAAGAGTTCAATTTAAATACATTGAGTGATCAAAATAATATTTCTATTAAATTCACTTAAAGGAATCAAATTTTAAAAATATGAAAAAAAAAACAACAACAACACAACGTGGTCCCGGTTGGAGTGTCCTCACTGTAAGACATACATTTGCATTTCCTTATTTCTATCGAAATTTTCAAAATAATCCACAAAACCGTCATAAAACCGTCGTTTTTATAAAATAACAAATTTGATACTATACAGACTCTTTGTAGTTTAGAATAGGGACTAATACATGACGTCACAACAGTCACGCATTAAGCTGAATTGCGTGACTTACCAAAACAAAAACAAAAAAGCAAAAGTTCATAATAGTTTAAGTAAAAAATATGAAGACTTACAATCTATGATCGCTCCACTCCAAGCACGAGTTGTAAAAGGACGCTAAAATATCAGATTACGTCGGAAATAAGTTGAACCATGTAACTATTACAAAAATTTTAGAAGTACACATAAAACTGACATCTAGAGGATAAATACGTAATTTCAAACACAACAAACACCATTTACTGTTAAATAGCGAATAACTACAAAAAGAAAATTGCCCGATTTCATACAGTGAGGTCAATCATCTAAAGGGTCGTTATTTTGAATGACGATCACACCAAGGTTCATATAATGACAAAGTTTGGTGTTGATAGGGTAAGGTTTGAGCGAGATGCAAGTCATCCAAAAGTCCAAAATTTAGAAGAAAATTTATGATCTCATCTCATGAAATTTTGTGATTTTATAAAAGTTCAGGTTGTCATTCATATTAAAGACCCTTTTGCTGATTGACATAAAATAAATGAAGCTAGCCACAGGCACTTATCCCCGGGGGGGTACTCCCTTCAGATATTGGTAGGGGTGTTCCGCTGGGATCTTGTAGGGGTTACCCTGTTTATGACAAAAAATACCTAACTTCCATACCCTGTTTATGACAAATTGCAATTGTTTACAAACATTATATGGTTTGTATAAATATATCAATTCAGACACTCGTGTTGCTCTTATCTTTTTTGTAAAGTCAACGATCTTATTCTTGCCGATTTCCTGTGAATGCAAATAATTTCTCTCATTTTTTGGGCTCTGAGTATGACAGGAACTTTGGATTAAATCGGAAATAGAGTAGAATTGGATACCCTGGACACCAAGGTCGAAAAACCATACCCTGTTCAGCGGATCATCCCCGTATAGTCGATATAGGGTAGTACCCCCCCCCCCCTCCCCCGGGGACTTATCACGGTATAAAATCGGGCAATGAAGTTGGAGTTCACTAACTTGAACTCTTTCATTGGTTTATGAGAATGACTCTAGCTATGCATAATACGACCCAACACTTTTTGTTAATCACGAGTATAACAGTTTTTCTTTTTTCATTCCAGTCGATATTTATTTTTCTCCTCGCGACCTACACTCCACTAGTGTACAACAAGACCTATCACTACCCTCCATGGGGAGAGGGCATAGGATGGTGCCTTGCGTTATCCTCGATGCTTTGCATTCCCATATTTTGCATTTACAAAATATTAACAACAGAGGGTGATTTGTGGACGGTAAGAATGTATGATCTACTAGCCTCATCAACTTTCATTCTCATTTGACATCCAAAGTCTTTTTATCTCGACCCTCCGTATGAAAACAAGTGATCAATTTCAATCAATTTTGGGGGTGAAACCTATTTGAAATTAGCCAAATAACCGAACGTTTTACTTCACGCTCCGCCCCTTTGCATATATTTCAAACAGTTTCGTCAAATTTGTAAATGCATCCATCTTGAGTTGTTGTCGGCGTTTTGAATCTCGATTAGTGCTAATCTAGGTTTAACTGTATAGGTTTTATTAAAGCCTGGTTTCCATGTAATCGAGAACTGTCGAGAACGATCGCAACATTCCGATCGTACAATCGAAAAAAGGGTTTCCATATAATTTTAGACGATTGAAATGGATCGAAAATGGTCGTAGGATCGAAAAACTATAGTTTGCATAATCGATTTAATTTTTTTCTCGGTCGTTTGCGACCTCTCTCGATCGTTCTCGATTATGGAAACCAGGCTTAAGAGTTATCCCAGGAATAGACCTAATCGAGCTTTGAACAATACAGCCCAGAATAGTAGAAAAATACCATCTGCATTATGACGTCAACTTACCAGCACTACCAGCATTCTTTGCGATTTTTCTTCAAATTCAAATTCTTAATACTGCAACGCTTGTTTTGTTAATGACTTTTCAATAGGTTGTTTTATTGTTATATGATTGCAGCGTATAAAGATTCTGATGACTCCTATATTACCTGATCACGTGACTGCTGAAAATGGAAAATCCGGCGAGTCTGAAGAAATCACTCATTTCTAATTTCCCAAATGATGCATGACAAACAAAACGTTTTTAACCCAGAAATTCCGTTAGCAATGGAGGAGATAATGGAGTCATTTCTGTCACTCGCTTACTAACTTTCCTGTAAACTTCCAGTTATTAACAGGCAGTTAACATCTTAAATTATATTTATAGCGATATTAAGGTTTTCTTCTTTTCGTGAAATAAATATCATTTCAAGCCGGACTCGAACCGGGGACCTTGTGCATGAAATGCAACCACTGCGCCAACAAGATCCATGTGATGACGTTAGCGAAAAATAACTACTTATAGCTGACGTGTTTGAATTCAAGGGCACACGATCATCAAGATTTATTGTTTTTGCTACCAGAACTACATTCGAAAACTAACCGAAAAACAGATTTAATCAAGGAGAATAATTTGTGCTTATTGTCATGGTTATTTCCAATAGAAGTTCGAACAGCAAGACATTTAAGGCACCGTTTACACGAAGCCGGCTATTTTTTTTTAGCCGGCTAAAAATATAGTCGTTTTCATAGCGTTTTCGTGTAAACGCTTATCGTTTTCGCATCGTTTTCGGTAGCTTGAAGAGCGTCTGTAAGCATTTTGGTGAATAAAAGTTTGAATAACTCTCTCATTATGACTGAACCAAAGTGATGACTTCAGCGTTTTCGAAATAGCCGGCTAAAGCGTTTACACGAAAACGCATAGCCGTCGTTTTCGAAAATATCCACTCTGAGAGGCGTTTTCGAAAATAGCCGACTAAGTAGCGTTTTCGTGTAAACGGTAGGCCTAAACGGATAAAGAAATGTGCGTATACGTGGAACATCGCGCAGAATACAGGGACACATACGGGACTTTTCTATTGTTCTGGCGCCAGATTCAAAACGCCGACAGCGTAGTTAATGAGCCGTTAATGAGCCGTTAATGAGCCATCTAGTCACATTTACAAAGAAAAGTGCTTAAAATGGTCAGACCTTGCTATGTAAAACCTGGTTTACACTGTTTTCGACAAATAACTAAAAAAATGAACATGGTGCAAATTGAAGATGAGATATTTATTTATCGTTTGCACCCTGTAAGTTGGGAAAATTTGTTTTCAAACATTTCTCTTTTTCATCTTCAAAAAAGGGCAATTTCAGTGCTAATTTGTATGTAAACCAATATTCACATATATTCAACACAGTTTTTTTTGAGAAAACACAAAGAAACAAAAAAAATGAACATGGTGCATTCAAAAGATCTTGTTTTGGTGAATATTTTCCACATTTTTTGGTATTATTTTGACGTTTAGAAAGTTTCTCTTTTTTAATATGAATATTTAAGCTAGTTATTTTCATAACTTGCTACGGTCGATGTTTCTTTGTAGTTACCGTACAGATTATTTAGTTAATTGCCCTTTTGTTTGTTTGGATTAGCACCCAACTTTTGTGATATTTTCTTTTGTGTTTTGACACAAAGGCGGAATTAGTGACAACACCACAATCCTGAAGTCGTTCCAAATCAATTCATTTTCGTTTATCAGTATAAAGTAAGCTTCATCTATCTTGTCATTCTACAATCTGCTGTACGCCGGTTTCTAGTGATAATTTTTTTTTCAGCGATTTGCGTAATTAACTCAACGTATTGATAATGAAGATCAAGATTGATTAATCTGAGTGTATAATTACTTATTTCGGAAAGCTGAAATCGAAAGTTGGTTTGAAGCTGCAAAAGTCACAAGAAATGAATTTTAAACAACTCATTCGAATTTGAGTTGTCAGCTATAGTTTTTGAGTTTGTGAGAAGGCTATTTAAAAAAGTCAAAAACAAACAAAGTACACATTTTAAGGTTTCATTTGATATAAGTTTCATTGAGATTGGAAAAGAAATAAATTTTAAAAACAACTAATTCAAGCTTCAGTTGTCGGCGGCTTCACATTTTGAATTTGTGAAATTATGAGTTTTTTTTTGCTTTCAAACAAATTTGATTTATGAACGACAAATAACTAAAAAAATGAACATGGTGCAAATTGAAGATGAGATATTTATTTATCGTTTGCACCCTGTAAGTTGGGAAAATTTGTTTTCAAACATTTCTCTTTTTCATCTTCAAAAAAGGGCAATTTCAGTGCTAATTTGTATGTTTGTGCGCCGTTTGTCATTGAGAATGTTTAATATCAAATTCGAACAAAATGCGCTGAGTGAAAATTATTAGTTTATTATTTCTTTATAGTTGGTGTAGACTTGCGAATTTTTCTTATTGTTGTATCATAACATTTTGACACGCACGAAAACAATAAGCGGATAAGACAACAATAGGTGGATTTTGGTATTGAATTCTGAAACTGTGTGTCCGTAAAGGCCGGCACACACTAGGCGACAAGTCGCAGCGACTTGTCCCCGCGACATGCTGCAGCGACAATTTCCTCCCGTGTGTACTAACATTTTTTGGCGAAAATTGTTGTCGCCGCGACAGAATTTTGTTGCTGCGACTTGCCGCATGAAATCCAACCGGTTGGGATTGCTGAACCAGTGCACACTGAGGCGACATGTCGCGGGGACAAGTCGCTGCCACTTGTCGCCTAGTGTGTACCGGCCTTAATTGCTTGTAGCTTTGTCGGAAGAAATATTCAAATTAGCAGTGATAAAACAGCCAATCCCAACCTTTAATCACACTGATTTATTCATATTTATGCCTAGTGTGAATAATTTAGCACCGTAAGTAAATGTCCCTGAGAACAATAGCATTCTGCGCGATGGCTAATAGAGCTCTCGAGCTTCGACGATGTCAACAGGTCAAGTTGACAATTTTAAGATGACTTCGTTTTCTCATGTGATTTAATATGTAAAAATCTATATAACTTTGATATTAGTTAAACAAAAACAGCCTATTTAATCTTATCAAGTTAATCATGATATCACAGGCAATCTTTTTGTAATTGTCTTCTTTTCAAAATGGCGGTTCATTGGAAATACTCGAGTTCGAGTCCAACACCAGGAGACCATATTTTTTCTTACTATTTTTGCTTTTTCTTTTGCAATAAATTCAATTTTCATTCAAATTGTATTTTCTACCCCTTCTATTACAAGTTCTGTATCAGTAACAATCTCTGAGTTACGTGCCCATTGGGCGCTTCATTGGAATTGTGGGATACTTTTAGGAGTCCAGCCATTTATACTTGAAGCGAGGGGTGAAAGCCTGTCATTTTGTATTTGTAAGAAACGTTTTTTTCGAAGAAGAAGAAGAAGAAGAAGAAGAAGAAGAAGAAGAAGAAGAAGAAGAAGAAGAAGAGGAAGAAGAAGAAAATAATTGAAGAAGCATAAAAAGAAGACTAACAAGAAGAATAAGTTTATTTACCTCGTTAATTTACATTTTGTATAATAAGTAATATTGTTACACGTAAACATTTTTGTGACTAGCTTAAGCACAGCTTTTTAAAATAGCTTAACGCTAATAACTAAGCAGCTCGGATCAGTTTGTCACTTGCAAAAGATTGTATTTAATCACTGGTCATTGATGTAATGAACAAATCAGCAAAAATAAACTAATCGTTTTCAATATTATGCACACAAAAAATTAGGTAGAAATACAATAATAAATCAAATACTTGTTTACAAATAGGATTTTTATGTTTCTTTTTGAGATTTATTTACTTAATCATTATATTTTGCAACCATGACAACATGGATTTCATAACAATAACATACGGGAACTTCGGTTGGGGTTGAAAAACGTCCGGTATCGTTTCGGGGTATTTTTGAAAAATTCCGACGACCATCCCCTATCGCTTATCCCCGTAATCCCCCCGGGTAACAAATACAATGACATTCTTAATACAATCTTTGTTTCGACCACGTATATATTACATTATTAACCAAGCTTTCGAAGAGTATCCTCAGTCAACAGGGTTCGAAAGTAATAAAATCGAGAGCGAGATAAATTGATATTTCTATCATCTTATTTAACTAAATTCTTAGAACAAAAGAAAAATGGAAAGAAATATATATTTATATAAATGCAAATATATATATATATATATATATATTTTTTTTGGGGGTGGGGTGGTGTTGCATCTATAACTTATTTAGTAAAATCAATCATTTTAATGGGTTTTAAGTTCATGGAATTGATATAAAAAGAGACCAGCAATGATGCAGGAAAAGAAACCCATGGATTGCTTTCATCCTGTACCTTATGCTTCCTTGGAGAGAACTAGGGTGCCTATCTAACATAGAGCTTTCCATTGTAGTTTCTGAAGATTCCGCCATTGTTTTCCCATTGTTTTGTTCCATACAGACCTCGATATGACCCTCCTGAATATAAATCGATAAATGAATAAAATGATAAATTACTTTGTTCAATAATATCAAGGCCCGGTTGTACAAAGCATGGATAAAGTTCTCCACTGGATAAGTTTTAATTTGAGATGTTTCTAAAATGGTCATTTTCAGCCGGTGCAACTACCTTATTGCCATGCAGAAGAAATTCCAGGTAATATTGTGGAGTTTTAGAGCTATTGTTAAACTATTCGAAAATCGCTGGAGAATTTCAATTTTGTCTGGGTGAGCTGTGTTCTAAAAAACCCTAATCATGTCGAGAGATTTATCACTCAAGAAACTGTCGTGTTATTAAACAACACGCTTTACACTTCTTTGGTGTAAGCAGCCACCTAAGATGACAGGACGTTTGTTATACTTCAAACGTCTTCTAATGAGCTTTGTTAATGTTGTGAGATTAGTTACTTCAAAGCTTTTCCTTTAACAACGTTGTCGTTTTCTATCAAGCCTAATATATTCCCTTATAAGGATTGTACCTACCATATTTGGACATTGGAGTAATTCAGCAATGCGAAAAGCAGCAATTTTTTTCTCGCAAAATTCTTCAATTTTTTTTTTTTTTTTTTTTTAGGAAAATCATACAAAACTAATCTGAAATGTTGATTTCTGACCGAAAATAGACTGTTAAACCTAAAAAAGGAATCGACAATAAAATTTTGATATGGAAAAGTGGCGAGTAATTCGACTACACTTCTAAGATGTCAGGACGTTGGTTATAATTTTTTTAAATGTAGACCTCACCTGCAGAGGACATCCACAGAGGCCCACATTCCATACTAAACGAGTCAAACACTGTAAACAAAACAAACAAAAAATGTTAAAAAGCACGTGACTACGTTGAGGACTTGAGAACGAAAGTAACAAAGACGACGAGTTTAATTTTTTGTGATAAGTGATAAAGTTCACGATTTTACGACTATTATATCCAATTATTCGTATTTGAGTTGGTAGACTTAAAAATCATGCTCGTCCTTCTGGGTGTGGTACCTTTTGGTACCTTTTAGGGCTCATTTGTCAAAAATTCCGACCAGTATTCCCCAGGATAAATAGCGCTTTTCGTACGTGCCAATTTTGTTATCTATTGTTTAATAGTACTATATTGTTAGTATTTATTTTTCTCGATGTTATTGTTTGTATTTTACCAAAATAAAACATGACATCATACAGTTACCATAGTGATGGTCTTGAATGACGTAACCCACGCTGGTGCCTTTGCAGTCGGATTCCCATTGGTATGGATATTTATGAGAGACAACAATACGAGGACAGCCACTAGAATACAATACAACGCCATTAAGTGAAGGAACATTAGATTTTTTATGGGGGGGAGGGGGGGTTCAGGATATTTTGTTTCACATGTGATGGTTGTGCAGGATATTTTCTTCCTACATGCACGATATCTTTTATTGGCACATCTGCCGTGCACAATTTTTTTCTCTCCGTTTAAGGCTTTGCTCGATATATTTTTGGTAGTTGATTGAATAGGTGATTACTTATTATAACATTGGGTTGTAAGACCTGGAGTTGTAAGATCCCTTTAAGGTGATGTGAACAAATATGGCTTTGATAACAATGTACACATCGCTACATTTCCCGGCCTGCAGGTACTAACCTTCCAACGCAGGAAGACTGAAACTTGTCTGCCCCGCTAGTAATCTGAAATCAAACACAGTTCTGGTTATCAATAGCGATACTGACTTCAGCTGACGTAAGCCTTTGTTATTCATGTGCCAACCAGACAGTGATTGGCCGTTAAATCAAAAGGGCTTATTATATTCTGGTTGGCACATTAGCATAACAATTCATTTGTTTATAAACATGAAGTAATGCTATTACGTCTCCCATTTGTTCTTGGCTTGCAACCACATGACCAAAAATTCCTTGAGCTTGTAGCCGCCATTTTGTATGAGCAAACAAGAGAAACTAGTAATGAGGTACGTTTTGTTATCGCCATCCAACATTGATGTTATTACGTAGCGTGCAACCCAAAAATATGGAAATGTTCCATTTGTTAGGACCCAATATGCAAGATGTGATATTATGTGTAACAGAAACTGTGCATTAAAAATGAGGATGAACTTGGAAACTTATTTGCGTACCTGGTAGAAAACATCATGCGCTGGAATCTTCTCAACTTTCAACCTAAAAACGCCTACATAAACAACAATTAAACGCTAACGCTGATTTTATTTAGCAGAGTGCAAACACTATATGTGTGCAACAGTTGTCACTATTTAGTAGTAAATAGCACTAATGAAACAAAAGAAAACAATAGAATTAGCGTAAAATATGAGCATTATTGGTTATTATGTTCCACATTTTAGTGCCTGCACTCTACAATAAAATACAATATAAAACATTTTATACAACATTTTATAAAACATGATAATTACTTTTTTTATATTTTGCGGTTACGTTTTAAAAGGTTATTATTTTCAGTTTTTGGATGTCAGCGTGTCTCAAATAAACATCATTTTTTGGCCACAAAACGATATAATTACAAGGAACAACAACAGCGATTACAGCCATTGTGAAACTCAATGAGCTCACGCATGCGCTGTGCATTTATCTCCACTGTATATTGTCAGAGATTTAATTCGTTTCACTCCACGAAGATTTTCGTAGCTCATCGGCGAGCTTATATATTTGATGTAAATGAAAGATCAATCAATCAATCTTTATTTATTTCAGACAACTAATATAAGATGTAAAAAAAAAACTAGAATAAGGCACAAGCTAATAGCAGCATTTTAACTGATACAAACAGTAAGCAAAATCTTACCTTGCTCTCCGATGATCAGACGTATTTGCTCATCAGACAGCTTTCGAGTTTGATTACCAGCCAATGGGACGCACACACTTGAATTATAACAATTGTGTTCATCGATAAGGAGATGTTTGTGGTTTGTATTTGTAATAAACACTACAAGAGTCCAGCCTCCCCCTGTCGGCAAACACATGTTTATATAAATACCCAGCAATGTGCAGAGATTACAAGCCACTCTGTAAATAAGTTTGTAATTGCATTTAAGGAAAAAATGCTCTCACCATGGCTGTCCATGTCGCAGTACACCGACAAAGCCTGGTCCCCTACTAGTATCTCATAGATGCCACTCTGGGCTGATGGATTAGACATCTTGATATCCAAGCAAGACTGCAATCAATCAATTAATCAACCAATCAATAAATCAATTAGACAGTCAATCAATCAATCAATCAATCAATCAATCAATCAATCAACCAATTAATCAATCAGTCAATAAATTAATCAATCAGTTAATAAATTGTAAAAATGTAATACGTAATTCAACAAAACAAACCTGTTTTCTTTTTTGGGGGTTTTTAAAGTGCCAGTACCCATCATCCTTTGCGACGTTTTGGGGATGTGAGATATCAGTAGCACTGTTCAGTTCACAAACACTATCACTTATTCCAAAGTTAATACTGTAGCATTTCCGTTTGTTTATACATCGCTCAAGACATTCAATTCCATCATTAGCTACTCCACTATTGATCACGTGGTACAACAACCGCTGACCCGTGACGGAGCTTACGGATTGTTTGCATTGATAAGCATGCGCAGACCAAATGGACACGAGAAAAACATACAGCAAAGATAACATGTTACCTAGCAACGAACAAATAAACGTTAGTCTGCATTTGATATAAGTCTGAAGACTCTATAACCCCCGCAGTGTGGGTACATTTTAGGTATAAAAGTCATGTAATGCCACGCGCTTAAGATAAAATCTTTATTGGTACCTTTTAGTGGTCATTTTCAATGGACAGATGAACGTCAGTCGACATTTTTTTAATTTATACATATATATTCTACAAGCTTTCTCCAACAGCTCCTGAAGTATTTGACTCACTTGAGATCGCTGCAGTGAGATAAAAATGCTCAAAAACATACAGGCATCTTGCGGGGGAATTGAAAGTGGATCAGAAACTCCAATGTGGAAACAATGTCGAAATAGAACTGGTCCAAAAATGGTTTCAATACGATAATAGGCCAAAGCGAGGAGCAGCTGCGACGATTAATTGTAAAGCTATTAGCTATGTATTTGCTGTAACTACCACTACCATTTGGTCTTGCACTTTTTTGATTGCAGGTACAAATTTACGGTTATGCTAATAAAATACTTTTAACCATTTCATGGCCAATTTACTCTTTACATTATTAATTTGTAGGATTGGGGAATTTCATGGTATACTTTCTTACAGTTGAATTTAGTCTTGCTTTTTGAACACTGTAAACTAGAAAACAATTCTCGTAATATGATTTTATATTTGACTATATGGAAAAAATTTTTCTCTCTCCGAAAAATTACATTTTCTTACATTTTCTAAATTATACAATTCTTAATAAAAAAGGGTTGGCCTAAATGTTAGCATACAGCCACATACTCCAGAAATGATTGTTTTAGATGATGAAAGGATACAACCTCGCAAAAAGGGCGCATGTATTTTCATGGTTATTTGTCTCAACGCTTTTGTCCTGAATCATGAAGTTATTTGCTATTTTAAGTTTGTCGGTTCTGCCTATGCTCGTGTTGCTGCTCCAAAACTTGCTCCGAGGTTAGGGTCTGATTTCTAGTTTGGATTTGACGTTGTTAGTTTCCTTTTTCGCACAATTTTGTATTACTGAAACATTGACCATTATTGTGAGCAAATTTTGCAGATGAGTTTGGTTTTTATTCAAAAAAACGTGTTTTTTTTCTTTTAGTGAAGTATATATAGACCATTTTTGAGCAAATTTTGTCAATATTTTTATTTTTTTACTAAATGCCAGAAAAAACGGGTATTTTCTTCAGAATTTTTTTTTCCATACTAAAGACCTCTTTTGTGAGCAAATTTTACAGAAGACGTTGTTTTTTAACTGAATGTAAAAATTAAACGTTTTTTTTACTGTTTTTTTCCTTTACTGAAGTGTAGACTAGTTTTGTTAAAGAGTTTTGCAGATGACTTTGTTTTTGACTAAAAGAAGAAGAAAAAAAACATTTTTTCCCCCTATAATCAAGCATAGACCATTTTCGTGAGAAAATTTTGCAGATGACTTTCTTTTTGACTAAATGAGTATTAAAATTGTATAACGTTCTTCACAATACGGCGCTCTGTGTTATCCACAGTGATGAGATTTAGACTTCACTAGCAATCAAGAATATAAATTATAATACTATAGTCCTACCTTAAAGTTTGCCTCCTTAAAAGAAGTGGATCGTCCTACTGCTGGGGCTTTTTGCAGTTACTCATATCAGGTGCAAAAATAAAAACACTTATGGAATTCAACGACATTAATTGCCATATTTAGTTCAGGTATTTAATAATTCATTTTACACTTCTAGTTCGGGCTTTCAGTGATCCATCAATTCGAGTTTAAGTTTCAAAAATGAGGGTCAGTCAATAGAAAGGATTATGGAAGCTGAGCGAAATTGTGAAAAAATGACTAATTAGTGTACCAGGTGAAGTGACTGAGCCATCTAGCAAAAATGATGCATTTGGACTTGTTTCAAGCTAAAATGAGTATTTGCAAAGCTGTCGTCTACAAGAACAACAAGCAAAGAAAGTGTTTGTTTGTTTGTTTGTTTGTTTGTTTGTTTGTTTGTTTGTTTGTTTGTTTGTTTGTTTGTTTGTTTGTTTGTTTGTTTGTTTGTTTGTTTGTTTGTTTGTTTGTTTGTTTGTTTGTTTGTTTGTTTGTTTGTTTGTTTGTTTGTTTGTTTGTTTGTTTGTTTGTTTGTTTGTTTGTTTGTTTGTTTGTTTGTTTGTTTGTTTGTTTGTTTGTTTGTTTGTTTGTTTTTTTTTTGTTAAACTAACTCGAACCCTACCCGGCCTAACCTTAAGAAAAAGACAAAATAAAACATAATCCCAACACTTAAGTTATCTTTATTTTTCCAATTTGGCCAAGTGTTTTTCATTTCTTAATCTAAGTTTTAAGTATTGACAATACGCGTAAAAACTAGGCAGGTTTCTTAGTATTGTTTTGCAGCATTTGCGACTTCCCTACCGTTAGAAATTCTTGAAATTCATGATGGCTATATAAAGTACAAACACTAAGTGTTTGCAAGTTATCGCTATTTAGTGCTAAATAGGTAAGTACTTCATGCATGCCCAGATTATAATTTCCTCACATATTGCTATTCAGAGTTTTTGTGAAGTAGTCCTTCGTTTTTTTTTTTTGTTTTTTTTTTTTGTACTATATTTATTTACTTTATTTATGCATGATATTATTGGTTTTCTCTTTTCATATTTTCTTTTGTAGATTTGTTTATATGCATGTTTTTATAATCAAGGCATACATGAAGTACTTACCTCTAAATAGCACTAATTCAATCAAATAGAGTGCAAACAAAATTTCCGTGAAACACTATTTACAATTTAGTACAAAATAGTGCTAACCAAGCAATAGAAAACAAGTGAATTAGCATAAAATTGTGTAATTTAGTATTACTTATCTCTTACGGATTAATTGCTAGCATAAAATAGCACTATTTAGTGGTATTTATGTTGCACACTTTTAGTGCGTGCACTCTACAAGCAATGGGTTACACATTTGTTATCTAAAATACAAAATGCTGAGAAATCTCCGATTATGATTGCTCAAAATAATGGCTAAGAGACGCTTGCTTTTCAAAGCGACACCCACGGTAACTGAATAAGATAGGCAATTTGTATAATGACGGATATATTTAATTACAACTACCAGAATGCTTTGCCGACTTTGTTTTGTGACAACGTATCGCAACTAGTGCAAATTGTTCAATTAATCTTTAAATGAATTTGAATATGAAAGAGACTTTGCAAAGACTGCTGGTAGTTGTAGTTATAGGATAACATAATGGCAGAGATTCATCCACATTTTGGTTCTACTTGAGGTTTTCAGATATTGTAACTCCGAGGGTTCCTATTTTCAAAATAGAGAATCGTGCTGGTTTGACAGCATCGGAAGAGCTATTTTTTATCAAGAGAGCATGAGGTAAAAGACCGTATTCCCCATACTGTTTTTTTTTTTTTTTTGCACATATCATAAATCACGTTTATTTATTGCGGTCGAGTTATTTTCAGAACGGAACGTGATTGGTCAGATTTACCAGAGAGAAAATAATATAGAGTGCAAATAATTTATCCGTGAAACTTTAGTAATACTAAATAGTGCAATGTTATGCAAATTCTATTGTTTTCTTTTGTTTAATTAACACTATTTTGTACTGAATAGTAATTAGTGTTTCACGGAATTATTGTTTGCACTCTAGACGAATTTTATGCTGGCGTCGAAGATAACAAAAATGAGATCTTCAGATTTGCAAATCAAACACTTCACAATTCTCTTAAGAATAAGGTTTTAGCGGGATTGATAACAGTTTAAAAATAGCACTAGCGGGATTCCTGATGGTATCCGGGGATATGTTTTCTTGGCTCATACATTTTCTCTTGTTTTTATCTAACAAACAGTTTTCCATTGAGGTTCTTATAGATTCCTCCAGAGTTTCCAAAGCCTTTTAAGCCATACAAACATCGAAGGGCTGCTCCTGCAACAGGATGATAATACTCGTATCATTGAAGTGCCACTTTAAAAATTTAAAATTTAAAATGCTCTGTGAAAATGAAACCCCCGAATTAAAAGAGCATATCAAAATTAGAAACAATGCAAAATTGCAGAGCGTCTAATACACAACATAACAAAAATGACAACAACTTGAACGTTGAGAAATTTCGTCTTAAAGAGTGCCACCCAAAAACTGCTGTTATTTCTATCTGTTTCGTTGTGTAAAATGATTTGAAACTTGGTATCTTTATTAATCATAGCATGGTCTTTTCATTTCTGAAAAGTCTTTCTCATTTTGTGTTTTTACTATACGACACTTGATGATTTAGGAGCAGTCCATTCTGTTGAAGATCTATCCCTGGCGATATTGTTCCAGTAAAATTGCCTGAGAGTGTTTGTTTCTGAGGTAAGTAATCAGTGTTTTAACCAGTTGTGAACTATAAAACGAGTGCGCAAATCATGCAAATATTTTGAGTCGCAAAATGTGTGTCAAAAAACCTGTTTTATGAGAGATTACTTTGGCATTTCAATATGAACCCTGCATGGAGCTAATATAAAAGTATTTTATAATTTGTCCGTCAAATTCGTATTCTTACTCGTGTTCGCCATCACAACTTAACAGATATTATCATGAATCTATATAATGTGTTTAGTAATATATACATTACCACCAGAGGATCTCCACAAAACTCCTCCACATTCGCTTGAATATGTATCAAATACTATAAAAGAAATATGAAAAAAAGTTAACAAGCAAAAATGTCGGCATAAAGTCGTTTTCACATTAGTGGGAAACGGAGCGGTTACGATACTGCTACGATACGGCAAAAATTCAAATGTTTTCGTTGGAACTACGGCTACGATACGGTACAGTAGAGAACTCATAAGAAAACAAATCAATTGTCAAATGATATTGTTATTCAAATGGACTTTTATTAATTGTCTTTTTTTTAGCATCAATCAGTTTTCTTTTTAAATTTCTCAAATCAGTTGTACATTGCACAAATTACACTATCCGAATTTCCGAATTTACAGCAATTTCAAATAATGTTTTTATCGCCAAAAGACAATAGGTCATTACAAGACCACTTGGAATGATGGGTAAAAGTCATTACCGAATGTAGAAATAGTATCTTGGACAGTCCAAAAAATGAATACTGACCCGTTTCATGGTTAGTGAACGCGTACGAGTTAAATTCACGAGTTGTGAAGATTCGCAAACGAACGAGTGAGTTTTAATAGCGAATCTTCAAAATGAATGAATAAGAAATCGTACAAGTGAACCAACCGAGAAGTATTTTATTTTTATTATGAAATAAGTTATTAGATATATCTCAATTAAAGTATAAACAAACAAGTGGCAGTCTTTTTGTAGAATTAATTCTACCGGCGTGAAGTGTGGATACCCGAACTACCTTACGCAAATGTTATTTATTACCCGAACTACCTTAATTAGCTTAATCAAACACGCAAATTTTATTTGCTTATTGTACTTACCCTCGTGACCGCCTTGGACGTGGTATCCCATTGTAGTTCCTTTGCAGTTCGATTCCCATTGATATGGATAGTAATGGGACACGATAATGCGAGGACAACCCCTAGAAAAAAAACATAACAACAGATAATGTATAACTCATTTTACATCAATAATTTTAAAAAAAGCTCACTAGCTCGGGAGTACTAACCTTCCACTGCAAAGAGAATCAAACTTGCTTGCTCCGCTAGTGATCTGAAATCAAATACAGCTTTATAGTTACCAAAGATAGAATCTATGATATGAGAATGATACATGTTTAAGTAACAATACGCGTAAAAACTAGTGAGGTTTCTATTGTTCTGCGGCAAAAAAACTTCCCCACGTAGAAATTCTTTAATTTTCACTATATTGATGTATCTAGCTAAGGGTTACACATTTCTTAAGTAAAATCTACAAAATGCTGTTTACAAGACAGTGTTTCTTTTGTGTTTAATGGTTTTGTCCAATCAGAATTGCTCAAAACAATGGCTAGGAGACGCTTGCTTTTCATAGTGAGTCCCACGGTAACATTTTCTCATAGAAAAAAATAAGATCGCTTTAATAAAACTGAAATGTGATTTTGAATAAAAAATAGGAAAAATATCCCAAAAGTTTGAAAAAAGGCCAATTTTCACGTTTTAGCCAATCAGATCAAGCATTTAAACAATACACACTGAATTAACACCTTTATGCATTCCATTGCCGTTTGCTACACTAGTTCTTACTCGGAACGTTACTTAATATGTTCAATATGATCACCTTCCATTAAAAGAACAATATACTGTAATGGATCAAAGACAATATACAACTTTAAGAAACCTATCTACGTAATGTAATGTAGTTGCTTATATAGCGCATTTCAAAGTCGTTGCTATTATGTAATCCGGTTTTACATGCATGATTAGTAGTTAGTATGTATTAGTGTAGGCCTATCACCGAGGATGGTCGTTACCTGCGTCCTCAGTCGTTCTTTTACGTCCCCCCGTTAATGGTTAATGTGTAGTGTGGCGAGACGGGACCTCCAGTTTGTCGTCCTTATCCGACAAGACACGAACCCTTACAATTATAAATCGAAGAACATTCTCCTCAATTATTTAAAGACCCTGAGTGATGGTACAGCTGAGGGTTCGAAACCGCAGCCTCCCGGGTAACAGTCAACGCTCTCCCAACTGAGCTAACCTATTAATCGTGTTGAGCCTACGTGAATATTTCAAAATTTTAATTGATAATATTTTGATCGATATATTTGTAAACTGATCTGTGAAAATATTGACATCTAAAATATTGACATCTAAAATATTGACATCTAAAATATTGACATCTAAAATATTGACATCTAAAATATTGACATCTAAATATTGACATCTAAATATTGACATCTAAAATATTGACATCTAAATATTGACATATAAATATTGACATATAAATATTGACATTTAAATATTGACATCTAAAATATTGACATCTAAATATTGACATCTAAAATATTGACATATAAATATTGACATATAAATATTGACATTTAAATATTGACATCTAAATATTGACATATAAATATTGACATATAAATATTGACATTTAAATATTGACATCTAAATATTGACATATAAATATTGACATATAAATATTGACATTTAAATATTGACATCTAAAATATTGACATCTAAATATTGACATCTAAAATATTGACATATAAATATTGACATATAAATATTGACATTTAAATATTGACATCTAAATATTGACATATAAATATTGACATATAAATATTGACATTTAAATATTGACATCTAAATATTGACATATAAATATTGACATATAAATATTGACATTTAAATATTGACATCTAAAATATTGACATCTAAATATTGACATCTAAAATATTTGAAATAATAGTTAACTAATAATAACGTTCAATTCGGCAGTATTAATAAGCAGTCATAAAGGTCTTGTTTTGCATCTAGTGATATGACGAGCGATGTGGGTAATGAGGTATGGAGAAACCAATACAAAGGTCCTATCACCAACTCTGAGTTTCTCGTTGTTTCTATTTTTAGAAAAGATAATTTACCACTGTTTTCCTTGATACGCTCCCGTCGCAAAAAAAAGTCGCTCCAAAATGTGGTCGATTCTTTTCCTGGACATTAGAAATACTTGATTGAAAACAAAAGCGCCAGGTTTGGTAGTCTTTTTTTTAATTACTATGTAGTTTGTTCCTGGAACTTTTTCTTCCGCTAACATAGAACCATTCGCATACTGCATAATCTACTTTGAAATTGCTCCATGTTGTCTAGACAAGTTGTCTTTGATTGACGGAAAAGAACTCGACCACTTTTTCGACCGACTGTTTTTTTACGACGGGCGCGTATCAATGAAAACAGTGGTAATACGTTATTTCAATATTCAGAGGCATGGAACCAAAATCAATGTACTATCGTTACACGCACGGTGTCTCATGGAACGCCCATAAAACCATGAAACTTCTTCGATACTTCTATATTCTTAGAATTAAGGTTCTTGCTTGTTTTGACATCAAATGACCAAATGGTCTATAAGAACAGCTAAGAATATGGTAATGGCTAATCAGAAACACTGTACTATTCTGATATAAAGATGTACATTATTTGTTTGCTTCTCACCTGGTAGAATGTCTCTTGCTTCGGGATTTTCTCAGCTGTCACCCTAAAAACACCTACAAAAAAAAACAGTGTATATAGTATGATAGAGCATGCTATCTAATCGTGTAGTATAGCTGTAATCATTCGAGTGATCGTGATCTACCATATCATAATAATAATAATCATCATCATCATTATCATCATCATCATTATCATCATCATCATAATGTATTTAATATATGAATAAAATACAAATTTATATTTGTATTAAGGTGTTTTACAAAGATTTAAAGGAACAATTAAATTCCTGAATTGTTGAAAGCTACTGATCTACTTAAAAAACCTCTTTAAATAACTCTATGTGTTCTGTGTGTTCTGCGTCATATCGCACCAGTATCATTATATTACCGCTTCTCATTTGCAAAAATGTGATTGATTTCGCTGAAATGAGGCCGTATCCTAACCTGAAAGGTTCCAACAAAAGTAGCTGAACCCCAAACACTTAAAAAAAAAATAAGAAAACGACACGACACGATGGAAACAAATCAAAACACAGCAATTTCTAATGAACATTTGTTGTTGTTCTTTTTCTACACAAAATATCTAAATTAAAAGGTTTTGTTTTCAATGATTACAAGTTCATTTTTATTTTTTCTTCTACTTTTTCGTGTCCTACCTTGTTCTCCGATAATAGCTCGTATTTGCTCATCAGACAGTTTTCTTGGCAGAGTGTAGCTATCATCCAAAGGAACGCAAAGTTTTGAATTGAAACAGTTGTACTCGGTAGAGCGCAGGTGGTTATGACCTGTCTTGCTGATAGTAACTACTAGTGTCCAGCCTCCCCCTGGAAAGCACAGACAAACAGGTCAGAAATGAACAATTTTGCTTATTTAAGGGTCCTCATTACTTAAGCAAAAAGTCATCACGATTTTTTCTTAGAAATACATTTTATAGAGAATTCATCAATCAATCGAAAAATGGATGGAAATCTATATGGTCCCGAGACCGTTTTCGACATTTTTGAAGAACAAATGACGAAAAATTCATTTTTCACAAAAAAATATTACTCAAAAACTAATAAAGCTATTGACGTAGTTTTTACAGACAATCTCAATCAGACATTATTTTACACAAATATGGGGAAATAATATAAATATATTTTAAAATTTTGTCAAAATTTACAGTTTTGTTTTCGTCTTTGACTAAAAATCGCTTTGAAAAGTGAAACCATAAACCACTTACCATCGCGTGTAATGTAGAAAAGTCATCAGGATTTTTTCAAATCTTGCCAAAAAAAGATTTTTACAAAGTCTTTCAGAAAAAATGAAGAAAATTATAGAGTCTCGCGCAAAAAAAGAGGATTTTGGCTGGTTGAAGTATAATTTTCGAAGTCTCCTTATGTTATTCTTATGTTGTCTTTTGGCGAGATTTGGCGCGCGCGGCGTTCTCAGCGGTAATTGCTCGCGGGCACAGGTTTCAAGTGTCGTTGTTGTTCTAAAGTAGTCAGGACCCTTAACGGATTAACTCAGTTGTGATTGGGTTTGTTGGAGAACAAGTCAACACCTCTCTGTTTTTTTTCTATTTTGATGAATACGCATGGATTGCATTGCTTTATTTACACACTACACAGCACCGTATAGCACCACACCGCACCCCACCACCCAACACCACACCCAAACCACACCAGCCAGTCTACACCACACTACATAACACCACACTAAATCACACAACAACACACCACAACACAACACACAGTACCAAACCAGCCAGTCTACACCACACCACACCACACTATACCACACCACAACACACCACAACACACAGCACCTCACCACACAACACCACAACACACAGCACCATACCAGCCAGTCTTCTACACCACACCACACTATACCACACCACAACACACCACACAGCACCACACCACACCAGCCAGTCTACACCACACCACAACAAACACACAGCACCACACCACACAAGCCAGTCTACACCACACAACACCACAACACACAGCACCACACCACAACACACCACACAGCACCACACACACAGTACCCCACACCACACCAGCCAGTCTACACCACACAACACCACAACACACAGCACAGCACCACACCACAACACACCACACAGCACCACAACACACAGCACCACACCACACCAGCCAGTCTACACACCACACATAACCACACTATACCACAACACAACACAGCACCATACCAGACCAGCCAGTCTACACCACACCACACAACGCCAAACCACAGCAAAGCAAACCACACCAAACTAAACCACATTGCACCTCACCAAAGCACAGCACAGCACACCACATCACAGCACTCTATATCACACCACACTGCATCGCACACTACATCACATCACATTACAGGATAAAAAATCATGAGTGTTAGTATCCAGTCTCATACCAAAGCTTTCTAAGTCGCAGTAAACTGACAAGGCCTGGTCACCAACTTGTATATCGTAGTAACCACTCTTAGCATATGGTTCGAACATCTTCACATCCAAGCAAGACTGTAATCAATCAATCAATCAATCAGTCAATATCACCCAAACAATATCAATCAATCAATCAGTCAGCCAATATCACCCAAACAATATCAATCAATCAATCCAAAATTCAATCAATCAATCCATTGATCAATCAATCAATCAATCAATCAATATCAATGGATATCATTCAAACAATATCAATTAATCAATATCATTCAAGCAATACAATTCAATCTAAGTATCACATCGAAAGACGTTAATCGAACAATCATTGGGATTTGTTTAATGTGTTATTCACTCTCATGATATGAAAGCTTTCTCTGCGACGTTTTACTTTATTAAAAAACAACATGTGTACTTGTTATATAAAAAAATTGATAAAAGAATGTTACGTTCACTCTTTTGATAGATAATTTGTTAATTTGACGCAGCAATTTGTTGTCTACAGTTCCCAAGCCTACATAAAAACATTAAAAAGAGAGCAAGCTTTCAATAAATACTGAAACCACGTAAAATCACTTAGTCAAGAATATTGATTGATTTATGTGAGACCCCTAGGTGAGCTTAGCTCTTGTTGTAAACATATATTAAATAAATCTGTTTAAATAAAAAATAGACAATACCTTTCTATCTTTGGGGCTCGTCATGTGCCAGTACTCTACATCTTTTGCCAAGTCTTGGGGATCAAAAAATTTTGTGGAATTGTTTAATTCACAAGTCTTGTGGTACATTCCAAAGTTGATACTGTAGCATGTTGGTATGTTCAAACACTGGTCGAGGCATTCGACTGAATTAATGGTTAGTGATGTATTTATCACGTGGTTAAATAAGCGATAACCTGTGTCAGATCTGACCAATTGGTTGCACTGCTGACCATCCACAGACAACACAAACACGAACAGGACACCATACAGCACAGTCAGCATGTTTCCTAGCAACGACATAATGGCTTCAGTAATTACACCTACATTGTGCATATATTCAATGATACATAGAGGTGGATCGAGGGGAGGGGCAATATTTGTTTTTATTGGTAGTACTTTTTTTTATTTTTGATTGATAATCAGTTGTTTTTTATTAGTGCACATCCCCCCTTTTCAAAATTTCTGAACCCGCCTCTGATACATGAGACATTTTCAAGGGCTTGGTCAGTGAATATCCAATATTAGTTGCTATTAGATGCTATTAATAATTGTTTGCTGCTTGTTGTCAATTTTATTATCAACTGTTTTTTGGAAAGTAATCAAAATGAGATCGATTTGTAATCAGTTTGAGATCAGTTCCAAAAACCTCGTGTGATTTGCGTTGAGAAAATGTGGCAAGTGTGGCTTTGTAGTTAATGTAGTTAATGTTGGTTCTTGAAAGTAATTATTTTTTTTTTCTAAACTAGGATTGATTATTTTATCAGTTCGAAATATCCCACATCATTCATGGTTAAATTTTAATCAGCAAACCTCAGGAGCTGACAGAGTTGTGTCTTTGTTTCACTTTTGATGTCGAACGGGTCCTGAGGATGTACAATTTTTGACTTATTCCCATACGAAATTACAAAATAACTAATCATAAATATTGTCTAGGGAATTATGATGAGGAATGTTAAAATATCTATCGGGCACCTTTAGCTATCTAAGTCTAGTGTAGCCATGCAAAAGAAAGATTCACTAAGACGACGTAGATAGCAAGGTTAAAGCAACGCTAAAACAAAAGTTTATAGGTACTATAACGTTTGATTAACTTGTAAACTTGCCAACTCAAACACATACACAAGGATGGAAACATTTTGATCCTGGTTCTGGCGCTTCCGTTGACAAAGGGTCTTAATATTTTTTTCCCTGTGCTTGTGTGCTTGCGTCTCTCGTAAAAAAAAGCAGGATTAACTTGAAATACACACAACTCAGTCCATGCAAACTGGATTAAAAAACCATTGCAAGCTATAGATTGTGAGATACGTTTTGTACCTTTATGAATTAATTAAAAAAACTTTAAAAAGAAACAATTAAAGTAGTGAAAAGGAATTTTCAGTAAGTATTACATTTTAAAGAACAGTTTTATACAGTAGTCAGCAAAAAAAAACAACAACAAAAAAACAACAAAAACGGGAGTTGTTTCGAAAAACTTTTGGCGGTACTTTTAATGGACTTAATTTCACCGTCCATAAATTTTTTTGTGTTTTTGGTGTATTACACCGTTAACGATACCTTAATCCACTCTAGCTACCGGCTGCATTTTGTTTCAGTTTTGTATTATTATTTTTTTTAGAACGACTTACCTTAAGATTTGTCAACAGCAAAGAACTTGATAGCTATTGCCATGCGTCTAAACTCATTAACAGATCAGCTTACTTGTATATATATCAACGGCAAATGAACACAAATGATATTCTACAATATTTCCAGTTATATAAAGTAAAGATAATCAATTATTTATTTGCTGTCTGTATTTATTTGAATCCGTTTAATGAGGGGGGATTCAAGCTCATCTGATTCGCTTTCAATTGATTGATTGATTGATAGACACTGGGGCATCCTGCACGACATTGAAATATTGCAATTCACCAGATAATACAGATAAATCGACCACTACCAAGTAAATTAATAACATACAAATGTAACGTTATAATTTATATCTTACTTTTTAGGGAATATTGACGAGCAATTGGGGCTTTGCCCTGTGTCGACTGCCAATATTTTTGGCAAAGTGATTAAATAAGTAAATAAATAAATAAATAACGTCTATAAAGCATATTATAAGCAAGTCACGAATAATTAATGAGTGATTTTCAAAGCGAATCAATACCATTGACGAGTTTTATAACTACTGATATAGAACTGTCCTAGGTTTCAAGGTTTCAAGGTTTTATTATTTTCCACAGCAGTATATACAAAAGGAGATTAAATTTATAATAAGTCACAGTAAATTGTGGTAGGAGCAGAAAAAAAACCCGAAAGGGTTAAACGAGATTTCTGCACCTAATACTAAATTTATCTTAATAAAAAGCTGAAGATGACAGTACGCTAGATAGAAAACTAATATTTAGAGTACAAAAAGTTATGGAAATTACTCAGAGAAGAGAAAACAGCTATGAATGCTTGTAATATAAGCTTTGATACTATATGTATGTTTATGCATATATATACATAATATACACCGCATAACAATACATATACATTTGCTAAAATAATGCTCTTCGTGTCGGTTATTTTGAAATAAGAAATGTTTTCAGATTCTTTTTAAAAACTGTAATTGAGGTACAGTTTTTGATACCAATTGGTATCTCGTTCCAGTTTGAAACAGCAGCGAATTTGACACCAAATTTTCCATAATTAAGATTTTTTCGAGGCAAAAATAATTTTTTGTTTGTCTTAGCACGAGTATTATAATTGTGTATAGAACTAATGTCTTTGAAATAGTCCATAAATATATCTGGTAACTGTTTGTTTGTATATTGATAGACCATTTCACAAAGTTTTGCATAAACGTACATCTCTAGATAGCGGCTTCCTCTTGTATCTATATCTGCCGATAAAACACTCATTCTCATTTTATGACTACATAGAGATCGTTTAATAGAAATTTCTACTAACAGGATTTAAATTTGCGCACGAGTTGTTTTGTATCATAAATTAACAAACGAGTGAAGATAATACCTCTTTAATCCTTTAAATACCATTAAGATACATAGAGGATTATACAACAAATAAGCAAGCACGGTACTATAACACAGTCCAAACACCTCAAGCGTACCCACCAAAACTTCATTATTGAATTTATTATTCGAATAATGAATTGGCTATTCGATTCCAGTAATCAAATTTGAAAACAAGTCTGCAACATTCATAATAGCGTAGTTTACAAAAAAAAAACTAAATAAGCAAAATAACAGCATCTTTGTCAGGGACTCAAACGGCGATTGCTTGTCTCGAATGACTGGTCGATTTCAAAATTGAATAGATTCAAAACGAATAATCAAATCAAGATTCAAAGATTGAAATCAATAATGAACTTTTGGTGGGTACAGTGAGTAGGTGTTTTGACTGTAATTATTATTTATCGATTACAATTACAATCATAATCATTTACAAAAGTATATCCAAATTTAATAATCAATTCAGATTGGAGTTATTTAGAATTGTTAACTAAAATGTCATCAAAATGTTATTTATATTATTAAACATAATTTAACAACAGATTAATCCTTCATTGAATTGAAGTTTTATATTGGCTTATTTTTTCATTATTAAAACATTTCATTACAATACGACAAATTTATCACATGCATGTATTTTGAAACCCAATGGAAAACTGGCTGAAGATCACTAATGATGAAACTTTTCAAATTCTACTTCCCTTCACTTCTCAACGCCGTCTCCCCTTTCTTATGTCTTACTGACTATATGGTAGACTAGATTATATACTTTATAATTTACATTTTCTTTTTAGTTGACATCGACGCTGGCGAGGCTCGAACCAGTGACCATTGGATTTGAATTCCAATGCTTTACTAACTGAGCTATCTGTGATTTCGTTGTGAGACTTGTGTTTTACTTACGAGTCCTTCGTTACACTCTTTATGATCTCAACAGTAGAAAGAAATCAACTAACTCTGCACGAGAGGAATCTCAAGCAACTCTATTGTAATCCAGGCATGACACACTACAGTAAAAAGAAATGTCTGGATGCTGGCCTCAATTATTAACTCTATTGAGAAGTCATTTAAAAAACTTCCAAGTGACTGTCTGCAATCATTTACTTTCTTAAGATACAAGTTAAAAGCAAATATATATACTATTTATTGTATAATACTAATTATTCATTTGTTTGAGAAGTCATTTAAGAAACTCGTGCTTCGTGTTTCATTAAAGATTCTAAAACACTCGAAAATAATTAAAAGCACTCGACCTGCGGCGTCGCGCTTTCAAATGTTTTATTTTTAGTTTTTGAAATATTACTTGATAAGCTGTCAACAAGGTCCGATGTCAAGCATTGCTTCTCAACTAAAATCACAAACCCTTTATCTATTGTGGATTTGAATTCATCTTCGCTATAAAATCATAATCCGACTATCCTAACGTTTTGTTGTTGTTGTTGTTGTTGTTGTTGAAGAAATATTTCATATTAGTTCACACTAGCCGAGAAACTCAAATAAGCTATTTAGGTCAATTTTTAATTTTCGTTTCTGTACATTCTTTATTAGTCATTCTTAAGAATGCAAAACATTGATGAATGATCTAAAAGCCGACACATATCGATGAATACTCTTTATATATTAATAATAATCACTGTTCTCATCACAACCCATTGTTTTTACTTAGTATTATCCCAACGAATGCATATAGGTCACACTTCAACAAACAGCAAACTGCATTATCAAAAATAATGCTTCTAGCTAAAAGCATTATTTTTAATAATGCAGCGAGTTCCGCCTAGCAATCAATATAATGAAAACGAATAAGACAACGATAAGAACAATAATTATACTAGATAATCACTTCGTCACACAGCATTCGTGGGTATAATGCAGGCAGCTTCGGGCGCAGTTTGCTGTTTGTTGAAGTGTGACCTATGCATTCGTTGGGATAATACTGAGTAAAAACAATGGGTTGTCATGATGAGAACAATGATTATTTCAAAATAATACTAGTGATTTACAAAGATGCTGTGCAAATTATCAATATTTATCAATTCGAGCAATTGATAAATTATAAAGAGTATTTATTGGCTGCATGTCAGGTTTTAAATAATTCAACAATGTACAGGATTAAAAAAAAACGTTGTTTCAAGGCCAATCTAGAAAGTACAGTTTTTGCCTCCAACTAGCACACGTGACACGCTGACGACATCTTCACAACTCGAATTGCTACGTCTAGATTATCCTACATCTGTCACGCGCAACACGGAAAAAAGTTGTATAACTTTGAACCTCTCTTTAAAGCTTTATACCATTTCCGTAAAATTGTACCAAACTATATGGAGACCTTGAGAAAGAGGGATGGGGAATAGAGCCGGTCGGAATAGAGCTGGAATTTTTGAACGTGAACACTAAAAGGCACTAAATGTCTATCCAGAAGGGCGTGACAATATAATAAGTTCTACCCCTAAAAGGTACAATTAATTCAAATATGAACAATTGGATATAATGGTCGTAAAATCGATACCTTGTTTTTGAATATCCTTGAATAACCTGAAAGGTATCACTTTTAAATCTGATAGTCTGAAAACCTTTAAGACACCCTATAAGGTACCAGATCTTCGATTTTGATCCCTAAACACGTACGTCAAGCATCCCCTCAGAAGAAAGGATTCAATTCGACAGAAAAATCAGTATTTCAACTAGACAAAAGTTACGTAAAATAAAGTTCAAAGCATTATGTGGAGGATGCAAGACAACCCTAAGAGATAAGTCAAGCTCTTGTAACCTTACAGTGGCTAAAAAGAACGAAATAAAATGAAGTATAAACCAGTTGTCGGGTAAATATTCAAATATGTCAAATGGTTATAAATAAAGGTGAAAGCTAAAGTATTTGCAGGAGTAGTTAATTTTCATCAATTAGGAAATGCTTTTTATAAGCAACACGAAAGCTTTTAAAGGTCTGATGTTGCTTAATATCGGGAGGGATGTCCTGAAGCAAGATGACCTTTTACCCCCATTCCTATACCATAATAGCTTTTAAAATGCTTTCATATTCAAAGTTTGAACGTCATCAGGCTTCTGAATTCTGTAATTTTTGTCTGTCTGTCTGTCTGTCAATTTGTTTGTTTGTTCTTTTTTCAATTTGTGTTTTTTTTCTGTTTGTTTGTTTTTGTTTGTTTATTGATTCGTTGCCTCATCCGTTCGTTCGTTCGTGCGTTAGTGCATTCGTGCGTTTGTGCGTATGTACGTCTGTGCGTGCGTCTGTCTGTCCGTCCTTTCGTTCGTTCGTTGATTTGTTTGTTGGTTCGCTCATTCGTTGGTTGGTTAGTTGGTTGGTTGTTTGGTTGGCTGGTTGGTTGGTTGGCTGGTTGGTTGGTTGGTTGGTTGGTTGGTTCGTTCGTTCGTTCGTTCGTTCGTTCGTTCGATCGCTCGCCCGCTCACTTGTTGGATCGTTCGTTTGTTTCATTGTTTGCGTGGTACCACTAACCTTTATTATGTGTAAAAGTATTTAATTATTATAGGTAAATTGTGTCCATGTAAATTACGTCCATTAGAGTGCAAGCACTAAATATGTACAACAGTTGTCACTATTTAGTGGCAAATAGCACTCATTAAACAATAGAATTAGCATAATATAGCACTATTTAATGGTATTTATGTTGCACACTTTTAGTGCTTACACTCTATCATCAAAAAAAATATCAAACTAGAATTCTTACAAATTAGGTCTGCAAAGGACTGATATTCATCTTTTTTAAAGTACAAGTATTGTATGTACAATAATAGAAACAATAGCGTGTAGTATCAACTAAACTGCGTCTAGCGTTCTTGCCCACATGCACATATTCACAGAAGTGTGACCAGATGGTACGTGGTGTTTATATATAGTCTGTAGACCAATAGGAATACAGTTCATAACTGAAACCGTCCTTGAGTAACTGTGCCTTGACCCATAAACGCTAACTGCAATCTGCTTCGCTACCGCATCGACTGTATTTGCAAGTCAATACAATGGCGCTGAACGAGCGAGAAACTTGGATAAATAAGATGGACTTTTTGCTGGCATTAATTGGGGCTTCTGTGGGACTTGGAAACGTCTGGCGGTTTCCGTATCTTTGCTATAAACACGGAGGAGGTGAGTAACAGAAACAGACAATTTGATATCTGAAAGCAGGTCACATCAGTTGAGCTCGCGATATAGGCAAGTATAAATTTAATACATACTTATTGCTAAAAGCCTAGACAAATACAAGTGAGTTTTGGTCAGAACATGATCTTACGACCACTGAAAAACGTACTGAGGTTTGACAGTTTCCGTCTGACCTGAAAAAGAATCATGATTGTAGAAAATGAGTTTAAACCTATGTTATTTATTTTTACGCTATGCTTCTCTGGAGGCAAGGTGTGTGTATCTAACCGCAAAAACAGAGTAATAATTGTAATCATACTCAATCATACAAATGGATCATTTTGCATTCAATGTGACAGATATATATGTATACTACAATATAGACTATTAAGAAAGCTTGTAAGCGGTGTTGTGGCAGAACGACTTGGCATAAAAATGTTAGAAATTGGCAAGTGTACGAGGCATACACGCTATATATATCAACCATCCATTACAATTACTGAACTTTCACTCATTTGACGACTTGTGCACCCAGATTTGTGCCATCAATCTTTGTAACCAAAAACAAATTATATATATTTCTTTTTATCATATATCATATATAAATACAGTCGGGAAGCTCATTAAACCGGCCCATAGGTCTAGACAGAGACTTTAAATATTATAAAGATTATGAATAAATCTACTTTTTTACTTCAAACTTTATGATTATTGAAGAAGTCGAGCAAATTCATTCCGTTCATGTAGATTTTCTAAATAAAAAGAGCTGTACTTATAATCATAAGACTGCAATGTCGAGAATGTTCTTCTGTTTTAATATATATGATATAGTATATCATAGGAGCACTCTTTTTCATTCGACTGTGAAGAATGTATATTTACATTTTTTTATTAGCAAAATCATTGATGCGAAATCCAGAAGAGCTTTATAAGCTTAATGTATTTTCTCTGCTCTAGCGAATTAAACCTATGCATGTGCTTAGAAATTTTATGTCTTATTCACGCACACCAAGATGCAAAGTTATGTTCAAATTTCACCTTTTGTATCCAACTATGGATTTCAAGCACACCTTATATTTTAGAACAGGTGAATGAAAGAGTTAATGAATGGATGAATGAATGAACGAATGAACGAATGAATAAATGAACGAATGAACGAATGAACGAATGAACGATAAACGAATGAACGAATGAACGAATGAACATACGAATGGGATGAACAAATAAATGCTTTAAAGAACACAAACAGTTAGTACTGATTGGCACGCCGTCTGTATTAAAAGTTATGATGCTGTGTTGGCAAAGCCTTACAATTTCAACCAGTTTGAGGTCAATGAAATTCTATAACTGCTTTCTTATGTAAAATAGTAAGTCTTTCCAAAGGAACAATGCTCAAGAGTTAATGATTTGAATTGACAAAGGAATATTTGGGAAGTTCATTTCAACTGTATTTTTAGCATATTAGAATTCATTAATTAAATTCATCAATAAATTGAAGCAGTTATAGTATTAACTGACGGGAAAAATACCGTCCACACTTGTATAAAAAACAAATAAAACATCGCCAAGATATTGCAAAAAAATACCACCAAAATATAACTGATTTATTGGATTCCATTGCATTATGAAATGGAATTAAGTATAATTTCTCTCCTCTTGTTCGTCTGTGGTTAAGAGGTTGCGTTTGCTTAAGAGGCAACCATTTCAGAAAATCTTGTAATGGAATGAAATAGGAAAAGCTGTAATTCTTTGTTGTATTGATGCAATTCATGGATAAACCATAAACATCTGTCAATGGTGGACTTTTTTGTAGTTAGCATCATTGATTTAGCTATTTTGCTGCGTAGTTCTTAATGTTATTACAAAAGCCATTACTTTCGGTCATGTTTTCGCTAGTGATTTTTTTCTTTTCTTTTTTTTCGATAAAGCAAAACATTGAACAGACACGTGGCAGTGTGTTGTTTTGATAATCTTTTAGCATCTTTAACAACGGGGGATAGTCTAGACTTAGAATGCGAGAGAGAATTATCGAAAAGGAACCGAAAATACCACGTTATTAATAATAGATATAGGAATGGAAATCATCTACTCTAAATTGTAGAACTAGCGAGAAGCAAAAGTAACCCTTCATTTTTGTACTACTTTCGAAAAGGAAGCTATATGATCTGCTAAAAATTATATACCATTTTTTCAAAAATATTTTATCCTATTGAACGAGACAACTTAATCTAGTTTGCCGTTTGAAATTATATTTTCGTAATAATATGTTTTCAGTTAAAGCTCAAATACTAAAATATTTATATGGTGGTGCTTCATCAGTTGAAATTCATTGAAGTATTTTCAGTTTTGATGTAGGCGAAAACATATTACTTGTAAAAAAAAGCCTCGTTTAGCCGGTAGTTCACCAAGTTCAAACCAGTGAAATACAATTTATCTTGCTTTACTGTCGAGTATTTCTCTTAATTTATTTTTTTGTTTTCGGTGTGTTACGCTTTATTACACTCTCGTTATTACGCTTTGTTTCATGAGTTTTTTAAAAATACTCTAAA